>UESW01004597.1:0-138502 GCA_900491605.1 Calamus simplicifolius
CTATGCAGCGATATGTTTTGGGTTGGTTTTTGGGCCCGTAACGGACTGGGATTAGTAAAAAATTTATATGGCTAGAATCTGGATGAATTCTAGTTTCTTGGGGTATTTTTACTTCCCCAATTGGGTGTGTATAGTGGGAGATATTCGAGCCCAAAGTAGGGCCCGTGAACTAGTCTGGGTAGAAATTATAAGTGTCATTTGATATTCGTATTCTAATAAATTAATTGTGTAAATGATCCTATAGGTGCTCAGACATCTGACTAGCCGATATATACCTGTTGGATTGCGTACTGAAGGTAAGTAAGCAGTTATCAGTATTTAATAATTAATTCATGAATATTTAAATTGTGAATTATATTGTGACTTGAAGAATTGTTATGAATATTGGCTAAATTGTAAGTAGATGAATATTATGAACACATGGCTGTTTATGTACTATGATTTTATATGTGGATGCTATGCATGAGAGATGCAGTTATTATGACATTGATGTGATATATTACATGCAATTGATCAGTAAGTATAATCCACTGTTTATGCAATATAGAGTTGTTATTGATATGATGAGTGCATGTGAGTGAGGTACTGTTATGTGTCGCCGCGTTTCTCCTTTATCATGTCATACCACACACGCGTCTAGAGGACGTGTTCTGCTTGTTTTTGCCACCTACACGTCTAGAGGACGTGTTCTGCTTGTTTATGCCATCTCACGTCTAGAGGATGTTCTGCTGGGTTCGAGATGGCATCACACATCTAGAGGATGTGTTCTGAGTTACTATGAGGTGGCATCACACATCTAGAGGATGTGTTCTGCTTGGTTCGAGGTGGCATCACACATATAGAGTATGTGTTCTGGTGGATTATGATATGGCGTGACCCTGGTATCTGGATCCTTTCAGTAGGGGATGCTTGTTGGTATACTATTAAGATATTGCAGGGCCGTGGGTCACATTTACAGCTACCATTGAGAGTATAAACAGTGGGTTTACTTATATTGCATGTTTGAGTAATTGTGGAATATTTGAGCATGCAAATCATTTATGTGCTTATTGATTGCTATGCTATGATTTGACTGTATAACGTGGCTACTTATTGAGTGTAAGCTCATAAAAATCTTACAATGTTTTTGTCAGAGCCACGAGATTGAAGATGGATGGTTGGGGTGATGGATCTTCTATTAAATAAATCAAGACCCATTATTTTGTTGTAACCCCAGTATTGCTTATGTGTAGGGCTTGATGCCCAAACTTTTATTGTGGTGTGTAAGGGTTTGTAACCCAAAACTTTTAGTATTCAGTGATGAATTTGGCTTGATATATATAATTATGTTATGTGTAAAAAATTTTGTGACGCCTTGCGTGCCCGGCACGCGGCGGGTTGTCACCCTAGCCCGATATTTGGGTCTGGGGCGTGACAGCTTTAGAACGGGTCGTTGTACCTTATGGATAGATTGCCAAAACTTGCATGAAGGAACGAAAACTGATCCTTAGGATAGTGTCTAATACGCCTCGGTCTAGGCTAGATTCTTAACTTCTTTTTTAGTTTAATTTCTTTAGATTAAATTTTAGCAATTTCTATGAAGGAATTTTTGTATAAATTAAAAATATTTTTTAATATAATATATTTAACTTCATAGCGAGTATGCTGTCAAAATTTTATTTATATAAATATAACTTCTTTAGTAATACTTTTGGAAAGTGGTTTTAGTTTACCACAAGTGTGATTCCATTAGCGTAGCTCGGTCCACATTTGACCATTGGCTTAGCTTGGTCCACTTTTGACCGGCTTCGATAACTCAAGTCCACGATAGGACGCGTTGAAGGCGATCAGTGCTTTCTCTGTCAGCCTCTCCTTCGGACTCAGCGATGGCATGGAAGAGGCTTAATCAAAGCCTATGTCTTCCTCTATTTAATCGACCCTAGGCCCCTCTTCCGAACCAAGAACCAGCAGCGGCCGGGCGTTGGAAGTGCCGGAGAAACGCTGTAGGGGTAGTCGTCTTCTCCCTCCGTCCGCAACCAAAGCCTATGTTATCTCTTTCTTCTCTTGTTCCTCTTCCTCTCCGTTCATAGCAGGCTGGTTTCCGTTGTTTCCTACCTCATGGATACCAGGATGACGCCATGTTCCTCTCTTTCTACGTTTCTTCTATTATTTCTTTTCTCTTCTCTTCGCATCCAACTCTGCTTAGCCACTGCTGATAACATCTCTTGGGGCCAATCCCTCTCCGGAAACCAGACCATAGTGTCCGACGATGGCAACTTTGAGATGGGGTTCTTCGCACCAGGTAACACTAGTAGCTACTACGTGGGCATCTGGTACAAAAAAATTGCCATCCGAACCGTCATCTGGGTGGCAAACAGAGCAACACCCATCTCCAACACCTCCTCTGCCGAGTTAAAAATCTCAGAAGATGGCAAACTGGTCCTTCTCAATAGTTCAAAAATCCCAGTCTGGTCTTCAAATTCTACTCCATCAAACCAGGATTCCACGGTTGCAGTGCTTGTCGACACCGGAAATCTTGTTTTAAGAAATGGCTCAAACAGTACTATTTGGCAGAGCTTTGATCACCCAACGGACACATTCATGCCGGGAAGATGGCTTGGAGTCAACAAGATCACAGGGGAGTATCAGAGGATGACTTCATGGAAAATCCTGAGAACCCTGCCCCCGGGCCTTTCACTCCAATCAATTTGTATTGATGTGGAATGGTTCTGAAATTTATTGGAGTAGTGAAGTATGGGATGGCCGGTACTTCCCTGCGGTCCCTGGTACCATCGAAACTACTTTCATCAACTTCACCTTCATCGACAATAGGCAGAGGAAGCAGGCCGCGTATAACGTCGTCCGCAGTTCTACCATCACCCGGTGTGTAATTGATTCCTTTGGGGTATTAAGGGAAATGTTTTGGGTGAATGAATCCCAACAGTGGCAGACACTCTTTATGGTACCTTCGGATCAATGTGATGTCTACTCTTTATGTGGCGCTTTTGGTATTTGCGACTCTAAGGAAAGCTCGAGTTTTTGCAGGTGCTCCAATGGTTTCAGACTAGCTTCAGTCAAAGAATGGGAATCGAAGTATTGGAAATCAGGATGCGTGAGGAAAACCAATTTGCAATGCAGTAACAAAAGCTTGGCTGGAGGAGAGGAAGATGGATTCTTTAAGATGACCAATATAAAGTTGCCCGCCAATCCACATAATTTGACATTTGGAAGTTCTGAAGAATGTAAACTGGCTTGCTTGAACAAATGCTCTTGTAGTGCGTATGCTTATGAGAGTGGATGCTCGATTTGGACTGGAGACCTTCGGAACCTTGAACAACTCTACGATGGTGATATTGGAGCTGCGACTCTTTATCTCCGGCTTGCTACTTCTGATCTTCATCCCGTGTTGGTAGATGATCCTATTTTATTGCGATATAGCTTAATCGTTTGCGGATAATTCTCAACGAAAGCCATCGACTAGTTAATAAGTGATAACGATGTCTCTTTTTGAAATTTGAAATTTAACCAAATGCCTACTTTGATAGGTGTAGGCGGTGGAAGGGAGTTAAAAAAATCTCTTTAAATAAAAGATCCCTTCTAAGGTTTTCGATAACACATTACGTACCGAGAGAAAACCAGAAAGAAGCAGAGATATTGGGCCTCTGATCAAGAGCATATCTGAGGGCATACACCATCGTGTGCGAGCTCATTGATTGGATAGATCTGTAGTAGATCAAGATCCCGATAGGTATATCTGCAGCTGATTCAGATCGAGAGGAAGATCAAGATCCTGATTTAGATCTTCGAGAGGTAGATCGTAAGCAATGGTTGGAGGTAATATAAGATCTATCTATTAATTCTATACAATATTGTGTAGATTGTTAATAGATTTCTAACATTTGGTATCAAAGCTTCAGTACCTCTGCCTTGTTTTTATTGTAAGTGTTTCCATCATTTCAGATTTAATTATTTTCTAATCTAATTAAATCTTTTAGGACAACTTATTGTTTTATTGTTCGTAGGCTTTCTTGGTCTCTATTTCTCTCACATAGGATAGTCCAAAGGGGTACCCTAGATTATTTGATCCAACGGATATGTGGTAGGATATCAGGACACACCAAAAAGGAAGGCTACTGGTAGTACCTTGGTGCGTTTTACCCAACTACCTACGTACCAGGAGAATTAATAGATCGCCTGTGAGATTGCATGGGATCATAATTTATTTTCGTTGATATGGTTTAAATAAAAGAAAGTTGATAATTTTAATGAAATATCAATTTTGTCGTGGTCTTTGAATTCTTAATTCCACGATCACAGCTTCAAAGCACCGTGGGGTGTGTTGTGCTTCCGATTTTTTCGCTGAAAAACTTTTCCTTTCTCCTATCTTTCGGTTCCGATTTTCTTGCTGGCCATTTGTTCTTTCCGTAGTGAAGATAGCTGCTGTTTTTCTTCCGTTAAAACGTGGTGCCGTGCGGTGAGGTGCCATCTTGGAGCGCTGGGAGTAGGAGATGGAATGAAACATGGCCTCTCCGGTCTCTCTTAAAAGAGAAAAACGTGGCCACATGGTGCAGAAACGTGGCCATGCAGTGAATAGAGAAAACTTTTCTCTTTCTGTGTGCGTTTTTGGTCTTCTCGAATCACGGGGCATTAAAAAAAAAAGATTGCGGAGATCTGATGATTTTATCGTTCCGATTTTTGGTTCCGATTTTTGAGCAAAACGTGAAGAGACCTGGCCATTTTTTTTCTCTTCTTCCGTCTTCTACTAGTTCCGATTTCACGGAACTTTGAGCGAAAAGCGGAAACGTACATGGCGTGGCCTCTTCTATTGGATCCGATTTATGCTCACGGAATTTTCAGCACCTCTTCTGTTAAGGAGAGAAAAACAGCGGAAACGTGGCTTGTGTTAAAGAAAGAAAAACAAAAACGTAGAGGAAAAAAATGTAGTCTTTCTCCCCTATGGTTTTTTGGTTTTCTTACAGGTGTGATCTCACAATGATTTAAAATCAGATTGGATTGGTTAAATTTTAAATGCATGCTATTATCTGTTTAATATTATATCATGTGATATGATTGATTTTGTCATTTATTTCTTAAGTTTAAAATTTTTTATTAAAATATGCCTCCTGAGTCTCTATGCCTACTGTGTTTTGCATAGACTAGCCCAAGGGAATAATGAGCTACGGCCGGATATGTTTTAATTAACAAAAATTTTCTTAAGATAATAATTTTAAAATTTATTAAATAGATAATTGATATGCTTATCTCCTGTTTTGCATATTAGATTTATTTATGCATGAATAAAATTATATTTGGTGGTAGTGTGAAAAATTACAGTGCAAATCCTTTCAAGGTTTGATTGGTCAATTGGTGTCTAGAAAAGTAAAGAGATTATGGTTACTTAATTGGTTCCATTGACTGACCAAGGAAAGCAACGGGAGAACCTCCACTTCTCTATCACTGGCCTGACCAATTTGATTAATTTAGATCTTGATTTGAAAATGTTATGTTGATTAAGATCACTACTTAATATCATGTTAAATTGGTTAATCTATATGCATAATGTCATATGGTCAATATAATTTTGATTAATTGAGGAGTAGCCACAGCATCTTTAGTTAATCAAAATTATATATTAAGTTGCAAAAATACTTAGATGATATTAATTGTGATTAATTATATTAATGCAATGAATCTTATCCCACATGAATTTTTATTGCACTGATATAATTAATTAGGATGAGATAATAAATTATTTTCTTAATTACCCATAAGAATTAAGAAAGGAATATAATTTGTTAGTCACATCATTAAGTTAATGAGTCTATTTAAGTATAATAACTTAGCCCACATGTAGTTATTATATGTTATTGATTCATGTTATTGCATGTTTATATTGGTAAGACATGACATCAAGTTATAAGCCTCAAATTCAGTTACATGAACATGATTTTTATTTTTATGCAGCTATTTTGCCTGTTAATATTTCTGATATGAAATGTGATGTTCCCAATTTAAGTGATGATAATTATAAATTATGGAAGGAGAGAATTCTTCTTCAATTAGGGTGCATGGATATTGACTACGCTATCAGGAAGGATGAACCACATTTGGTTACATCTACTAGCACTCAGGCTGAGATTGCTGCGTATGAATGATGGAAGTGATCCAATCGCCTCAGTATGATGTTCATACGTACAAAGATATCTGCTAGTATACATAGTTCAATTCCTAAGTGCAAAAATGTCAAAGAACTTCTGAAGGCTATTGATGCACAATTTGAGTCTTCAAATAAGGCACTGGCTAGCACCCTAATGGCAAGATTGTCATCAATGAAGCTCACTACTATTGGAGGTGTGCGTGACCACATCATGAAGATGAGGGACATTGCAGCTCAATTAAAATCCCTAGAGGTTGAGATGTCAGAACCCTTCTTGGTGCACTTTATTTTGAATTCACTTCCACAACAGTATAGTCCCTTCAAAATATCTTACAATACACATAAGGATAAATGGTCAATTAATGAACTTCTGATTATGTGTGTTCAAGAGAAAGGGAGGCTAATTTTGGAAGTGGGAGAAAGTGCACATTTAGTCACTCAGAGAAAGACTAAAGCTCTTAAAGCTAAACACAAAGGAAAGGGTAAAGTACCCATCCATACAGAAGACAAGAAGGAGTCCAAGTACTTCTTTTGCAAGAAAAAAGGACATATAAAGAAGGATTGCCTCAAAGTCAAGGCTTGGCTTGACAAGAAAGGTACTCTAACCTCATTCGTATGTTATGAATCTAATTTGGTTATATATCTGGATTGATTCTGGTTCTACAATCCACGTTTCAAATACCTTGCAGGATTTCTAAATCAAAGAAAATCATTAGGAAGTGAACAAAGCATCTATTCAGGAAACAAGATGGCTTCGCATGTGGAAGCGATTGGGATGTGAAGACTTATTTTAGATTCTGGTTTTGTTTTAGATTTGGAAAAGACATTTTATATTCCAAGTTTCTCTAAAAATTTGATTTCAGTGTCAAGACTTGTACTCGAAGGATATTCCTTTAATTTTAATAAAAGCTCTATTGATTTATTTTATAAATCCAAGATTATTGGGAATGGTACATTGTCCGACAATCTTTTCCAAATTAATTTAAAAAATAATACCTCCTATAATGTGATGCATGCCCAAACTGGTATGAAAAGATATGTTATGAATAAGAATTTCTCTATTTTGTGGCATCGAAGATTAGGTCATATCTCCATTGAGAGAATTAAAAGATTAGTAAAAGATGAAGTACTTGATACTCTTGATTTTACTGATTTTGGCACTTGTATGGACTGCATAAAGGGAAAGCAAACCAACAAGTCCAAGAAAGATGCCAAAAGAAGTTCAGAAGTACTGAAGATCATACATACGGATATCTGTGGTCCAGATATGGACTCGTATGGTCAGAAATACTTCATCTCATTTATTGATGACTATTCACGATATATGTATCTCTACATTCTTCATAATAAGAACGAAGCATTAGATGTCTTTAAGATATTTAAGGCAGAAGTAGAGAAACAATGTGGCAAGCAAATTAAGATCATGAGGTCAGATAGAGGTGGAGAATATTATGGTAGATACACTGAGAATGGATAAGCACCTGGTCTGTTTGGTCAGTTTCTTGAAGAAAATGAAATTATTGCACAATACACCATGTCGGGGTCTTCTGACCAAAATGGTGTAGCAGAAAGGAGAAATCGAACATTATTGGACATGGTAAGGAGCATGATTGTCAGCTCCAACCTGCCTAAATCATTGTGGACTAAAGCTCTTAAAACAGCTGCGTATATATTAAACCGGGTTCCAACCAAGGCCGTTTCCAAAATGCCATTTGAGTTATTTAAAGGTTGGAAACCAGGTTTGCAACATATACGTGTTTGGGGATGCCCATCTGAAGTAAGAATTTATAATCCACAAGAAAAGAAACTATACCTAAGGACTATTAGTGGATATTTTATTGAATATGCTGAGAAGTCCAAGGGTTATATATTTTATCCATATCACAGCACTAGGATTGTGGAATCAAGAAATGCAAAATTTCTTGAGAATGACTTGATCAGTGGGAGTGATCAATCTCAGTATTTGGCTTCTTCTGAGAAAGATCATTCAGATATTCCAGCTTTCACTTCAAGTGAGGGATTGGTTGTTATTTATAGTACTCCTCAAACTCATATAAGTGCTCAACAACCCGTCAATGAAATTTCACAAGATGATAATAATCTAGAAGATTATGTTGTTCAACAACAACAATCAGTTGTGTAAGATACTCCTCAAGAGATCATTGACACAACATTACGAAGATCAACTAGAATAAAGAAATCAGCAATTCCTAGTGATTATATTGTGTATCTACATGAATCTGACTATAACATTAGAGCCAAAATGATCCTGAAACATTTCACAAGCCATGAGTTCTAATGAATCAAACTTGTGGTACAATGCCATGAAGGACGAGATGGAATCTATGGCATCTAATCGAGTCTGGGATCTTATTGACTTGCCTGATGGTGTAAAAGCCATTGGATGTAGATGGGTCTTTAAAATAAAGAAAGACTCATAAGGCAATATTGAGAGATATAAAGCAAGACTCGTTTCCAAAGGGTTCACTCAGAGGGAAGGAATCGACTACACAGAGACATTTTCTCCTGTATCTAAGAAAGATTCTCTGTGAATAATTATGGCATTGGTAGCTCATTTTGATTTTGAGTTACATCAAATGGATGTAAAAACCACATTTCTTAATGGAGATCTAGAGGAAGAGGTTCACATGAAACAGCCTGAAGGATTTTCCTCTGGTGATAGTGAGCATTTGGTTTGCAAGCTTAAGAAATCCATATATGGATTGAAACAAGCCTCACGTTAGTGTATTTAAAATTTCATGATGTGATCTCTTCCTTTGGTTTTGAAGAGAACATCATGGATCAATGTATATACCAGAAGGTTAGTGGAGCAAAATTTGTTTCTTGATCATATATGTGGATGACATTCTACTTGCAACCAATGATAAAGGGTTGCTATATGAGGTGAAACAATTTCTTTTCAAAAATTTTGATATGAAGGATATGAGTGAGGCATCTTATGTCATTGGCATTAAGATCCATAGAGAAAGATCTCAAGGCATTTTAGGATTGTCTCAAGAAACTTATATCAATAAAGTCTGAGAGATTTTAGATAAAAAATTATTCACCAATTGTTGCACCTATAGTGAAGGGTGACAAGTTTGCTTTGAACCAGCGCCCTAAAAATGAACTTGAACGGGAACAGATGCACAACATTCTATATGCTTCAGCTGTTGGAAGCCTAATATATGCTCAGGTTTGTACAAGACTTGACATTGTATTTGCAGTAGGAATGTTGGAAGATATCAGAGTAATCCAGGTTTAGACCATTGGAGAGCTGCTAAAAAGGTCATGAGGTATCTTCAAGGGACCAAGGACTACATGCTCATGTATAGATGAACTGATCATTTGGAGATAGAGGGCTACTCAGATTCGGACTTTGCTGGCTGTGTTGATTCTTGGAAATCAACATCATAATTTATATTTATGTTAGCTGGTGGAGCCATATCATAGAGGAGTGCAAAGCAGACTTTGACTGCTACCTCTACTATGGAAGCGGAGTTCGTTGCTTGTTTTGAGGCTATATCGCAAGGTGTATGGTTGAGGAATTTCATCTCAGGGCTTAGAATTGTTGACTCTATAGCTAGGCCAATTAAACTGTACTGTGATAATTCAGCTGCTATATTTTTGGCTAAAAACCACAAGAGTGGTAGTCGAAGTAAACATATCGACATTAAGTATTTAGCCATAAGAGAATGTGTTAAAGAAAATAAAGTGGTCATAGAACACGTTAGCACTGAGTTGATGATAGCTGATCCTTTGACTAAAGGCATGCCATTTAAGAATTTTAAGGATCATGTGGTACGAATGGGAGTTGGTTCCATGATATAATTGCATGGATAACAATTTGTACAAAGAAACTCTTATTTTAATTATTTATTTATTTCTCATTCAGGTGTACACATTATTTGACTTTTGAGAAATAACAAAATTTTCTTTTAGACTCTGAATAAACATATGATTTATTCATTATGTTATGTTGTCACATTTGGAATAGTGGTAAAGAAATTGAATGCATTGTAATACATAGAAGATAATACTCAATTATAGAGGACCTATCGCTATGATTCATGTATTTGATTTCTTGTTCAGTGTTGAGAATTATGGATTAAGATAAAATATGCGGACCAAATGGGAGAATGTAGTATCCTGTGTTGGTAGATGGTCCTGTTTTATTGCGATATAGCTTAATCATTTGTGGATAATTCTCAATGAAAGCCATCGACTAGTTAATAAGTGATAACGATGTCTCTTTTTGAAATTTGAAATTTAACCAAATGCCTACTTTGATGGGAGTAGGCAGTGGAAGGGAGTTAAGGAAATCTCTTTAAATAAGAGATCCCTTCTAAGGTTTTCGATAACACATTATGTACCGAGAGAAAAGCAGAAAGAAGTAGAGATATTGGGTCCCTGATCAAGAGCATATCCTGAGGGCATACACCATCGTGTGCGATAGCTCATTGATTGGAAGCACTCAATCAAGGTTCTCGAAGTGTAGATTAAGATCCGAGAGGTAGATCTGCAGCTGATTCAGATCGAGAGGAAGATCAAGATCCTGATTCAGATCTTCGAGAGGTAGATCATAAGCAATGGCTGGAGGTAATATAAAAATCCTATCTATTAATTCTATACAATATTGTGTAGATTGTTAATAGATTTCTAACACCAAGTTCAAGTAGTTCACATAAGTTTGCAATTTATATCACTCTTAGCATCATTTTAGGAATTTTTATTATATCATGTGTCCTCTTCGGGCTAATTTGGGCAATTCGAAGGAGGAAACAAACTCTGAATGCAAAACCAATTGATGGTTCTCTGATGCAATTTAGTTATGGTGATATGCATCGTGCGGCCAAGAACTTCTTTGAAGTTGGGGAGTGGAGGCTTTGGGTCTGTTTTCAAAGGAACTTTAACCGATGCAATTGAAGTAGCTGTGAAGAAGCTTGAAGGCCTCGAACAAGGAGAGAAACAATTCCGAGCCGAAGTCAGCACATTGGGTACCATTCAGCATGTCAATTTGGTTCGCCTCTACGGGTTCTGCTTAGCGGGCAATGAAAGGCTTTTAGTCTATGAGTAAGGCTCCTTGGACTCTCATCTCTTTCAGAATGATTCCTCAGTTCTACACTGGAATGCGAGGCATCGAATTATTCTTGGGATCGCAAGAGGATTAGCCTATCTGCATGAGAAGTGCAGGGAGTGCATCATACACTGTGACATAAAGCCAGAGAACATACTTCTAGATGAGGAGTTATGCGCCAAAATTGCAGACTTTGTCATGGCGAAGCTCGTAGGTCGTGACTTCAGCAGGGTACCGACAATGATGAGGGGAACGATTAGCTATATCGCACCCGAGTGCATTTCAGGCCTACCAATCACATCCAAGGTTGATGTCTACAGCTTTGGGATGATGCTCTTTGAGCTGATAACAGGCCAGCGAAACATTATGCACTCTGGGGATGGATGCATAAGCTTTAATCCTTCCTGGGCTGCAACAAAGGTCATTGAAGGTGATATACTTTGCTTATTAGACCATAGATTGAATGGTGTTGCTGACATTGAAGAGCTGACCAGAGTCTGTAGAGTTGCTTGCTGGTGCATTCAAGACTCCGAGGCTCACAGGCCTACAATGGGACAGGTGGTACTGATCCTAGAGAGAGTTTTGGAGGTGAACGTGCCACCGTTCCCAAAGGCTCTTCAGCAACTCATGGGAGATCGGAGCCAAATTCTTTATTATTTGTCATCCACTGAATACAAAGATCCACCTGATCAATCTAAGGATTCCTCTCAATAAGCGTCAAGCTACAACGGGCACATGAATTTCTTTGCGGAGCATGCCAATAATGGGAACAATATATATGGGTAAAGTAGAGCATATAGCTGTTATGATCCTTTAGAATGACCTCTATATCCTTGTGTAATGTTCTATAGTGGATGTAGTATCTATTTAGTGACATAAATTAGTTTCCAATTTATCACTTTTCAAGAAATGCTTTATGCTTGTATTTTTTCTATAGAGGTGGGGTGAAATAACACAAAGGTGTAATGTTTTATAGAGGTGCATTGGTTTATGCCGGTGCAAATTGTATTAATAAATGAAAGCTTTGAGTTAAAATTCAAATATTGCGGATCTTGATTATCTAATATTGGTAATAGAAGATGTTGTCGCCAAATCACCTTCCTTGAATGTCAGGTAGATTCGAAACCCAATATCCGATGAGGATGGGCCTGAGAATCCTCCAATGCCTCCACCTCGGGCTTGGATCCTGCAAAAAAGTTCCTGGAGGCCGGTTGTTTCAGCAAGGATCCTTCGACTCTTAAGTGAGTGGTTGGGAAAACAATAGTGTATCTCTTTTTTGGAGTTAGTTCAGAACTTGTAGAAGTTGAAGTTCCTCTCTCATCATGAGCGAAGGCTCTTATACCTGGTCGAGAGTCCCTCTTATCCCTTTTTGGACAGTTGTTGATCCCGAGACGTCGTGTTCTGACATGGGATAAGCGGTGAGGCCAACAGTGATAGAGGGTGTCCGCCTCATGGTCTGTCAAAACTGGCAGGCTACTTATTTGTCTTATATGGGTGGCTATAGCCAGTTGGTGGGCTAAGTCTTGTCAGGTGCGGTGCTACAGATGGTTGGTAGGCCAGGTCTTGTCAGGCATGCACCGTAGCCGATAGGTAGGCCATGTAGGACCGCAGGTAGTAGTGAGCCATGTTGGACTGCAGGTGGCAGGTGGATCAAGTGGAACCACAGGTGGTTGTAGTCAATAGTGGCCACGTGGGTGCCAAAACCGATGCTGGAGTTAGTGCTGAGGTCGACGCTGGAGTCAGTGTTAAGCCAACTTTGGAGTCGGTGATGAGGTCGACTCTGGATTCGGTATTAGGGCCGACTCTGGAGTCGATGTTGAGGTCAACGCTGGAGTCGGTGCTGAGGCCGACGCTGGAGTCGGTGTCGAGAATGATGCTGGAGTTGGTGCTGAAACTGAGGCTGGAGGTGACACGTCAGACCATAACGAAGGGTTTTAGTTGTCTGATTTTACCTTCGTTAGTCAGCCACATCAGATGCTCCCCTCACTCATGAGCTCGTGCAGTCACATCTCTAGCCGAGTGAAAGGAGCATAGACTTATGACACCCTCAATCCTCGCCTGTGATTAATTATGGGCCCATGCCTCAGGGGGAGGTCAAATCTCTCTCATTTAAAGGGAGCATGGGACGCTATACCACTGTTATGCAGAAGATTTTTTTCTCTGAAACCGAAGAGATTTCTCTCAAAGTTGAGGCCATCTCTCTTGAATAAAGCAGTAGCCATCATTGTGGTGACATCACTGATGTTCCATCATTGGCCTTTGCGCTCCTGGCCGAGACATTTTGCCTCGAGCGAATGAGATCATGCGACAATTGGGGTAATGCCTTTAATAAGGGACATCCATGTCTGCGCATGCCCAGCGCCCTGCGTCGGCTATTGGCGTGCGCCTACATGCATCACTAATTTAGTGACAGATTGCCCTTTCATCACTAATCCGTCATAAATTTAGTGACGAAAGAGTAATTCGTTACTAATTTAGTGATGGACTGCTCCATCCATCACTAAATTAGTGATAGATTAGTGACATATTGCCCTTATGTCACTAAATTTATACTTTAATTTTTTTAAAAAAATTATGATGCAAAAATCAATCCATCACTAATTTAGTGAAGGGCTACCCCATCCATCACTAAATGGATTGATTTTTTCATCACAAATTTTTTTAAAAAAATAATAAAAATAAATTTAATGATGAAAGTGATAAAATATTTATTTTTGGCATTGTATATGTTGGTGAAAATATATTTCTAGCCCTCAAATTTTTACTAAAAGTTTAGCTTGGTTCTTAAATTTTTTAGTTATTATTGTTTAGTTTTTCATATTTTAAAAATATTATTTTTTACATGAGATTAGATTAAATTAATAAAATAGGTACCATGTCATTCTATTTCATATATTTACAATATTAGATGGTATGTTAACTATTTTATTAATTTTAATTAATTTTATATAATAAGTATTAATATATATATTTTTAAAATATAAAATATTAAAAATATGATAACTAAAAGTTTGAGGATAAAAAATTATCCTTCAGCTGAATTCTGGAGAAAAAGCCCATCACTCTATTGAACATTATATATAAACCAAGAGGACCTGGTAATTAAGCAGGGCCCTCACCTTAAGAATCATAATATCGTAAAGGTTAATCATGGCTCCATCATGCAAGGGCCTACATACATATGCATGCGCATAATAACATGGACATCGTATCTAAGAGTAGTCTAATCATAACAATCATAACAAATGCTGCACTTTTTAAGTGCAGTACGATCATATTAACAATAATATTGTCTTATAAGTTAGACAATATGAAAGCTGGATCATTTATAAGGACAAAACTTCATTATAAGATATGCGAATATTAAAGAAGGCCAAATTGAAACCATGTTAAATTATTAAATTAAAAATTAATAAATGTCGATAGCAATCAATTGTTTTAACTCTTGTTTTAATATTTCTTTTTTATTTAGAAGCATTCTTTTTTTTTTTCTTTTTTTCCCTCCTTTCCATGGTAACAACATTTTTGTTGCCATCTATTACATACGCGATCGAAATCAGAAGTACATAACCAAAATGAATGCAGCCCCGTCACATTCGCGCGGCCGGTGGGCTCGAGCTCCTCCGCCTCAAGCCCTTTATTTTCTCACTCCAACCATTGCTCCTTTGCGGTTATAGAGTTAGAGTGTAGAGGGAGACCATCGCATGCGATTCCTTTTTTTTTTTTCCATTCCTTCTATCTGCCCGTGCTTCTCTCTAGGGTTTCTTAGGCAATCTTGACGGAGCCAGAGAAGGAGGCAGAGAGGAGGGGCTCGAGGAAGGACTCGGAGTTGACGAGGGAGAGGTCATCGAGGAGGCCGAGGGGGGAGGGAGGGGAAGGAGTCTCCATTGTTGGCATTCTCTTCATCTTCGGCAGTGATCTTCAGTAAGTAAATCTCTTCCATATCTTGATAACATCGTTTAAATTAACTCAGGCATCAAAAGTAAATAAATCAGGCATCGTTTAAATCTTAGATAAATTCTCCTTAGGGATTTCAAATTCATTCTAATGGATCACAAATACCTAACTCTCCTCTAAGATAACAGAATCTCTCTTCATTTAAAGGTTTAGTAAATATGTCAGCTAATTGTTCTTCAGTGTTAACATAATCAAGACATATTTCATTATTTGCTACATGTTCTCTTATAAAATGATATCTGATTTCTATGTGTTTAGTTCTTGAATGTTGAATTGGATTTTTTAGTTAGATTAATTGCACTTGTGTTATCACATTTTATGGGTGTCTTATTAAGTGTGATACCATAGTCTTCAAGTTGTCGCTTAATCCATAGGATTTGCGCACAGCAACTTCCAGCCGCTACATATTTAGCTTCAGTAGTTGATAATGCAACTGAATTTTGCTTTTTGCTAAACCATGAGATTAAGTTACTTCCTAAGAATTGGCATGCACCACTTATGCTTTTTCTATCTAACTTACATCCAGCATAATCAGAATCAGTGTATGCAATCAGATTTAATGTGGAGTCTCTAGAATACCATAAACCTATATTTTTTGTTCCACTTACATATCTTAGTATTCTTTTAATAGCAATTAAATGTGATTCTTTAGGTTCTGATTGAAATCTAGCACATAAACATACAGCAAACATAATGTCTGGTCTACTTGCAGTTAAATAAAGTAGGGATCCGATTATACCTCGATAATATTTCTGATCAACCTTCTTACCTTCTTCATCTTTGTCCAGCTTGCATGAAGGACTCATTGGTGTTCTGAGGGGTTTCATTGATTCCATACCAAACTTCTTTAGGATTTCTCTTGTGTATTTTGTTTGGTTGATGAAGATTTCCTCTTTGCTTTGTTTGATCTGGAGTCCAAGGAAGAAGTTGAGTTCTCCCATCATGCTCATCTCGAATTCTCCCTGCATCAACTTGGCAAATTCTTGACATAGAGAATCGTTAGTAGCACCAAAAATAATGTCATCAACGTATATTTGTACTACAAGTAAATCTTTACCTTTTCTTTTTAAAAACAAAGTTTTATCAACATTTCCTCTTATAAAATTATTTTCAATTAAGAATTTACTTAATCTATCATACCAAGCTCTAGGTGCTTGTTTCAAACCATATAAAGCTTTGTGCAATTTAAAGACGTGATTTGAAAATTCGTGATCTTCAAAACCTGGTGGTTGTTCTACATAAACTTCTTCATTTATAAAACCATTTAAAAATGCACTTTTATCATCCATTTGAAATAAGTTGAAATTCATATGACATGCAAATGCAAGTAAAAGTCTAATGGCTTCTAATCTAGCTACTGGCGCAAAGGTTTCATCAAAATCAATACCTTCTTCTTGATTATATCCTTTAGCAACCAATCTAGCCTTGTTTCTAATTACTATGCCATTTTCATCTAGTTTATTTCTAAAAACCCATTTTGATCCTATTACAGAATGATTTTTAGGTCTTTCCACTAATGTCCATACATTATTTCTAGTGAATTAATTTAATTCTTCTTGCATTGCTAACATCCAATTATTATCTTTTTCAACTTCTTCAATAGTTTTGGGTTCAATTTGTGATACAAATGCAAGATGATTACTTATATTTCTCATGTATGATCTAGTTCTTATTCCTTGAGATGGATCACCTATAATCAATTCCTTGGGATGACTATGAGCATATCTCCAGTCTCTTGGAAGATCTATATCATTATGATCAATATTAACATCATCGTCCTTATGTGAATCATCATCTTTAGCTTCTTGCTCATGATCTGAAGATACTTCAATATTAAGTTTTTCAAGATCTTTTTCAATTATGTTTGTATCTTCCTCATCATCAAGCTTTTCAGAACTAGATGCTAAAGACTCAACGAAAACTATATGAATGGATTCTTCAACTACTAATGTTTTCTTGTTAAATACTCTACAAGCTTTACTAGTTGTTGAATATCCTAAGAATATTCCTTCTTCAGATTTAGCATCAAATTTGTCTAAATTATTTTTACCATTATTATGAATAAAACATTTACATCCAAATGTATGAAAGTATTTTATATTGGGTTTTCTTTCATTCCATAATTCATAAGGTGTTTTCTTTAAGATTGGTCTTATTAGGGCTCGATTTAAGATGTAGCATGCTGTGTTAATAGCTTCGCCCAAAAGTACTTTGGTAGATTACTTTCGCATAGCATGGTACGGGCCATCTTCTAGAGTCCTATTTTTTCTTTCAACTACACCATTTTGCTGTGGAGTCCTAGGGGCTGAAAAATTATGATTAATACCATTTTCAGTGCAGAAATTTTCAAATAAGTGATTTTTAAATTCAGTTCCATGATCACTTCTTAGAGATACTATGGTAGTGTTTTTCTCATTTGTGACTTTCTTGAAGAATTTCAGGAATATCGAGAAAGTCTCATCTTTGTGAGCTAAAAATATTACCCAAGTATATCTAGAATAATCATCTACAATCACTAGACCATATTTCTTTCCTCCTAGACTTGTGGTTCTAGTTGGTCCAAAAAGGTCCATGTGAAGTAGCTCTAAAGCCCTAGAAGTTGAAACAATATTTTTAGATTTGAAAGAACTTCTAGTTTGTTTTCCAAATTGACATGCATCACATATTTTATTATTTTCAAAAACTAGTTTAGGTAATCCTTTAACTAAATCCATTTTAATTAATTTTGAAATAAGGTGTGTGCTTGCATGACCTAATCTACGATGCCACAACCAACTAATTTCATTTATTAGCATTGTCAGCAATTAAGCAATGATCACTCAAGATAATTTTTCTAGATCAACCAAGTAAACATTGTCATGTCTATAACCCATAAATACAATGCTATTATCAATAGAATTAGTTACAGTGCATAAGGAAGATTTAAATGAAACATTAAAGTTTTTATCGCACAATTGGCTTATACTGATTAGATTATGCTTCAAACCATCAACATAAAGTACATTATCAATAAATATAGATGGAGTTATACGTACTTTACCAAGGCCCATAATTTGACCTTTACCATTATCGCCAAACGTAACAACTCCACCTTTCTTTTCTTCCAGGGTGATGAATTCATCTTTGTCACCCGTCATATGTCTTGAGCAGCCACTATCAAGGTACCACTTTTTCTTTGATCTTTTGGCTACAAGACATTCCTGCAACATAATTTAAACTTTATGTTTAGGTACCCAAGCTTTCTTGGGTCCTTCATGGTTAGTAGCAATAAAAATTGTTCCTTTCAGAACCCATATTTTCTTTGCTTTAACATTTAACTTTTCATTATTACTTATTGTTTTGCACTCAAAAGATTTATGTCCTTTTTGATTACATTTAAAACAAGTAATATTACTTTGGTTACCTTTTACAAAAATATTTTTCAATAATTTTTGCTTTCTAAATGTGTTATACCCTAAACCTGCTTTGTCAAAAACTGCTTTTTGATTATCTAAAATCATATTTAGTTTAGTTGAGCTTAGAGTAAATTTCTCAACAATATCTTTATACTTTTTAATATCTTTCTTAAGAAAATCATTTTCATTAGAGATTAATTCTTTTTCTTTAATTAGATTTTCATTTTCAGATTTTACCAAATCAATCTTATGAACACAATCATTCTTTTCATTAAGAAGTGTTTCCATTTTATCTTTTACATCTTTAACTACAAGATTTAATTTATTTTTCTCTTTAATTAAATTTAAGTTTTCAGTTTTTAAGGATTTGTGTTTCTTTTTCAAAGCTTTGAAATCAATCATCAATTCATTGAAAGCTTCAAACATTTCATCAAATGTAAATTCATCATCGGGGGTTTCGGTACTTACCTCTTCGTTGTCGTCCGCCATGAAGCAAACATTAGCAACTTCTTTTGTTCTTCTTCTTCGGAAGAAGACTCTTCACTGTCAGTCCAAGTTTCCATGTAGGCCTTTTTCTTTTTCTTGTAGGCCTTCTTAAGTAAAGGACAGTTATATCTAAAATGCCCTGGCTTTTTACATTCATAACATACTAAGGGCTCTTTCTCTTTGTCCTTTTCCTTTTTCTTATCCTTTTCTTTTTCTCCTTCCATTTTTGAAACAAATCTCTTTTTGTGGAAGGGCCTTCTTCTTTGCATAAACTTCTTGAATTTCCTTGCAAGGAGGGCTGTCTCATTATCATCATCCTCTTCATCATCGCTGCTGCTTACTTCCTTTTCCGCAGCTTTGAGGGCGATGGTCTTCTTCTTTCTTGACTCATCCTCATTGACATGTTGTTTAACTTGAAGCTCATGAGTCATCAGCGAACCAAGAAGCTCTTTCAATGGTAGGATGTTCAGATCTTTGGCTTCTTGTATGGCGGTCACCTTGGCTTCCCAAGTCCTTGAAAGTGACCTAAGAATTTTGCGAACAAGCTCAGAGTTAGTATAAACTTTTCCAAGACTTTTTAAACCATTCACAATATCAGTGAATCTAGTGAACATGCATGTGATGGTTTCATTTTGTTTCATAGTAAATAATTCATATTTATGAACCAAAATATTTATCTTTGATTCTTTTACTTGGTTTGTTCCTTCATGTGTTATTTCCAACCTATCCCAAATTTCTTTTGCGGAATTACATGTTGAGATTCGGTTGAATTCATTAGAGTCTAAGGAACAATACAAAATGTTAATGGCTTTAGCATTTAGTTGTGCCATTCTCCTATCATTATCATTCCAATCCCTTTCGGGCTTAGGAACAATAGTGCCATCTATTACGTGTGTGGGTGTACTAGGTCCATTTATTATTACTCCCCACAATTCATAGTCAGAAGCTTGAATGAATATTCTCATTCTTGCTTTCCAATATGAATAGTTGGTTCCATTAAATAAAGGAGGTCTATTCGTAGAATGACCTTCAGCAAAACATGAACCACTTTGTGTTGCCATAAGGATCTTTAGCCCTTGATCGTGAGATCAAATTCTAAATGAGCACTAGCTCTGATACCAATTGTTGGCCCAGATGGCAACCCAAGAGGGGGGGGGGGTGAATTGGGTTCTTAAAAATTTAAGACTTTTTGAAATATTTTAAACAGATTTACTCAAGATGTACAAGTGAGAGAAATTAACTAAGAAGCAATGCACAAATAGAAATATAAGAGAGATAGAGTAAGAGATAAAAGAGCACGGCAAACACAAGGTTTTATAGTGGTTCGGCGCAACCAGCACCTACGTCCACTCTCAAGATTCACTTGGGTCCACACTATAATCTCCCTAGATTACAGTCGAGTTATTTTCCAAGCTCACAACTCAAACTTGTTATTTTCCTAGGTGCACAACGAATCCAGCCGGTTTTACACGGGCTTACCAGCACAAAACCCAACTCGTTGTTTTAAAGGGGTCACAACGAACCCAAAACGTAAGCTATCCCAAGCTTACCACGAGGTACAACTACCTCCACTGATTCAATCCACTTGAATCAGTACACAAGAAGATAAATTCGAGTTTAAATACAAACAGCTCCTCTAGAGCAGAATAATCAAAATAAAGCTAAGATTTAGAAAAGCCTGATTAAATAAGCTTGAATGCAGGCTTGGCTTCTTTGCTTCTCTTCTCCAACTCCTTAGAAGTGTGGAATCAGGCCTCAGCAGATTCTCCTAGCTTTGGGGCTTTTGGATATTGGTTGAAGCTTTTCTTTTTTCTTTCTAGGTCGAAAGATCTTGATTTGCTCTTGGTTGCTTTGGGATCTCCTCTTGAACTTTTTGTAGATTTTGGCTCAGGAGCACACGAATCTCTCTCTCTGATTTCACTCCTTTTGAATCTCTTTTCTTGACTCAAATGATTTTTTTCAAATGAAGCTCTATTTTTCCCTCTTTTTGAAAGATTTTCTTTTTCACTCTCTTGATTTCTTCGATTTGAAAAGAGCTCCTCTATTTATAGATTCTACAAGAATATATCCGTTAGAGACAAAGAAAAATAGCCATTAATCAAAAAACTAACCGTTGGAGCTGAGTTGGCATCCGTAAAAATTCGCCCAGATTTGCTGGAGTCGACTCATGCTTTTCCCGAGTCGGCTCGAGCTCGTCTTACCAAAAATAGAAATGTTTATAAAGGTTAGGGGTCGACTCACCAAAAGTAAAGTGTCGACTCCTGAAAGTCGGGAGTCGACTCGTGAAAGGCTTGGGGTCGACTCGCGAAGTGCTCAGAAAAACACTCTTCTGGTGTCTGAGCGGAGTCGACTCACACAGTCAAGGAGTCGGCTCGACAGAATCAGGGGTCGACTCGACAAATTTCATGGGTCGACTCGACACAGATGTACATTTCTGTACACTGAGCGGAGTCGACTCTGAAACTCAGGAGTCGGCTCTGGAACGTATCAAAAATCAGAAACTTTTCTGATTGACATTAAAATCGTTCCAGATTCATTTTAATTCATTGTTTTGACTTGAATTCAATAAAATTGATATTAAGAATCGATTCAAGAACTATTCCAAAAACTCATTGAATAAAACATGAATTATAAAATTTCTTTTTGAAAGTTTAAACATTGAGCTTAAAGTTACTTTCAAAATTGATTAGAGTCAAACTTTAACATTCTTCATTGATTGTTCAAAATAAATATATTGCTTATTTAAATAAACTCATTATATCTTTAATGAACTCAATGGCATTTAGTAATCATCAAAATCAAAAGGATTGGGTCATATTGTTTTTCAATAATCTTCCAACACCTCGGTTCAGGCTTGATTCTTAACTTCTTTTTGAGTTTAATTTTTTTAGATTAAATTTCTAGCAATTTCTATGAAGGAATTTTTGCATAAATTAAAAATATTTTTCAATAGCTAAGGATCAGTTTTTTGGTTTTCTAGAAATTGCTAGATTTTCATTGTAAGTATCATTTAAGTTGTTTAATTAATTATGAATTTTTAAGATGCATTGGTATGATTTTGTATCTTGTACTTCATATGATGATGTTCAGAAATATTGCGGTTCGAATTGCACGGGAAAAGCTTTTGAAGTTGAGGATCTCGAGATCAATCATACTGAAATTGGCCAGATGAATATCGTAATCAAGACTGATAACTGAGGGTTTGTTTAGATTGGCTGTTTCCTTAATTAGTATGAAAATGAGAAGGAAGAAGGATTGATAAAAGTAGTTATAATAGGTATTCAAAGGTTCTTTGGAAGCGCATGTGTTTGGAGCATATGCTCATATTGTCCTGTCAAGCAAAGCACAGGGCATGCCACCAAAGCATGCCTGCACGAGCTATGTGCTTGCTTACATAGCAGGGATGCATGTGGCAAGCTCAAGGATAAGCTGGATGCACAAAGATCAGTATGTATAAGCTGAAAATTGCTTCACCAGCTTGTCTAAGTTGAGTTTGCAAAGCTAATTGTTGCTTATGTCCTGCTGTTTTACAAATTCCCTAAGTGAATATGGGAAAATTTTTTTACATGCTTGCTATAAGGTTGACAAGGTTATGTGTATAGCATGTTGGATGCTAAAAATAGTGCGGGTAGATTCATTTTCAGCAATAATGTTTGTAACATTTTTACTGATGAGTTATTAAATTATACTAGATAAGATGAAGTGAGTTCTGATTTGGATCATACATCCATGAGCTACCATTTCAACTTGAGGCCCTTATAAGAGAAGCATCTTGTATGTGTAGAGCATAGGAAAATTAAAAAGAGAGATTCCATTTTTTGACGTTTAAAGAATGTCTTGCCATATTTAGTGATCCAGAAGTGTTGGCATTCCAGACTTGCTCAAAACTAGTGTAGCATTTCAGGAAGGTTCATGTTCTTTGGTGTTTTTACATATTATCTCCAAAAATTTAGTTAATGTTTTGTAAGATATTTGTCAATATGTGAAGAAAACCGCATCATAACTAATTATTTTTCCATTGTGATGTATATTAGACTAAACTTTGGACCAAACACTCAAACTTAGTCAAGTGATTCTAGGTCCAGAATAAATATATCAAATTTTATTTCCCAATCAAGGAGCTTTCAATTGTGACATTACTTATTTTATATTCTTTCATCTAGTTTTTGGGACATGTAATGATGGTTTCTCTATAATTTTGTATGTAGAAACATCTATGGTATGTTATGACATGGACATGTATGAGCTGCATATGTTTATGCCTACCTCAAAGTGCTCATTTGTTATCTCATCAAACTTGAGACTTTCAAGTCTAGTTCTTTGTATTTTCCCAACCAAACTCTTCTCATTCCATATCATATAAATGCTCTATTTTGAGTATCTTAAAATCTATTGTCATGAGATTTAATTAAAGTTTTTCTAATTTACTAAATAATCACATGACTTTTGGAATATTCAACTTATTGTTTATCTTCTTTTTTGGGTAGTCAAGTAATTATTTCTTCAACCCGAAACTAAGTTTCCTAATCCAACTTTTCTTATAAATAAGATTTATTGGTAATTATATACTTTGTCAATTTATATGTAAGAATGCTAGTATTACTTTCCATATATGATCTTGACATGGTGATTAGATATGGATCATCATCTGCGTTGAAAATTAACTTGATTCTCCATCTGGTTATGTTTTATCATGTAACATAAATTTTGATTTACTCAATATTTGATGATGCAATTGCCAAACCCATGTAGTTGGAACAAGGCATTATTGCATGATCCGAACCTCATAAATGCATGGCAGAAAAGCTTATTTTTTTTTTCCATATGATGATGCTTTTGAATATTATATCGATGATAATTATTTATCTGCATTCCTTAATAGTTTGAATAAGACTTGTTCTTTATGGCTATGATGGTCCATTTCAGAAGCAAGCACATTACTGTTCAAAATGAATCTATATTTAATTCTTTTATTTAAGGATAAGAATCTCATGCTAACCTGGCTATGGTATATTATGTATCATGGCATGCCGGGCTTAGACATGCCAATTTATGGAATGCTTTGGTGCACATGCTAGTAAGGCAATGATATGGTGCTGCATATTATGGTATTTGTCAAGTCTGAGAAGAATTTGACAAATCAATTAACCAAGGAATTATCTAGGAGTGGAGTCCTAGATTCATCGAGGGGGATGTGGCTTAAGCTTATTAATTGGTCATCGGCAGTGGATACCCAATCTCTATGATTGAAAATCCCATGAAGGAGGTTCAATGTGGTAGAAATGAAGCTGATTGAGTAATCATGCTAGAGCATAATTTTTTTTTAAATTTTTTTTGTCCCATCCCTATGATGAGTGCTCTTATAAAGTGACAAAGTAAATATGTGTAAGGTTGAGTTATACTCTTAATGGATCCAAAGTAGGTTATCTTCAGGGTATTAGCCACAAATACCCTTGGAGGATTCACTTATATGAGAATTGTCATATTAGGCCATGACTATAGGTTTGGGCTAACCTTAATAAATTCTCATGAAAAATTAAGGTACTAAGCGCAAGGCCTTTAATATGTGCTGACCGCTTAAACCCAATTGATCCATACTGTGTATGTAATTAGTAGAAGTTTGAGTCAAAGACCTAGTTCAAGATTTAATCCACTATAGTTCCTTTAGATGTATACAATCAACACTAAGTGGGGTTCAAGTTTACAGGACACCTCACCTATTGCACAGTAGAAGATGCCCTAAAATTTATATATATATATATATATATAAACTTTGGGGGATTATTGAAAAAAGTTTAAATAAAAATAAAAAGGGGACCCACATGAGAAAAAAGCTCGCGTGGGTTACTGGCGTTACGTTCACCAGGCGAGCGTTCAGCAAACGATCGCGAGGCGAGCGTTCCGCTAACGCTCGCTTGACAAGCGTTCCGCGAGCATTAGCGGCCAACGACCAAATTTTTTTTAATATATATGTAGGGGAGCTTTGGTTATGGTCATTCTATATGGCTGGAATAGCTGAGTTTATGGCCACCTTCCTTTTCCTCTACATCACCATCCTTACCGTCATGGGTGTGGTGAGGTCCCCTAGCAAGTACTCCATTGTGGGCATTCAAGGGATTGCTTGGACCTTTGGAGGCATGATCTTTGTACTGTTGGCACCTCTGATTTTGAGATTCTGCTGCTACGAAGATCAATCAGAAAACTGCTCAAAAAGATGACTCATTTTTTCTTTATTATTATTTTTTATATTTTTATTGGGCATATAAAGGAATCGTTGGGTTATACCTCTATGCGATCGTGCTCGTGATAGGAGGTTCGGATTGAGCCGGATCGTTATACTTTGTGGACAGATCGCCAATAACTTGCATGAAAAAATGAAAACTGATCCTTAGGATAGTGTCTAACACACCTCGGTTTAGGCTCGATTCTTAACTTCTTTTTGAGTTTAATTTCTTTAGATTAAATTTTTAGCAATTTCTATGAAGGAATTTTTGCATAAATTTAAAATATTTTTAATATAATATATATTTAACTTCATAGCGATTATGCTGTCAAGATTTTAATTATTTATATAAATAATAACTTCTTTAGTAATACTTTTGGAAAGTGGCTTTAGTTTACCACAAGTGTGATTCCATTAGCGTAGCTCGGTCCACATTTGACCATTGGCTTAGCTTGGTCCACTTTTGACCGGCTTCGATAACTCAAGTCCACGGTAGGACGCGTTGAACGATCAGTGCTTTCTCTGTCAGCCTTTCCTTCCGGACTCCGCGATGGCATGGAAGAGGCTTAATCAAAGCCTATGTCTTCCTCTATTTAATCGACCCTACTCCCTAGGCCCCTCTTCCGAACCAAGAACCAACAGCGGCCGGGCGTTGGAAGTGCCGGAGAAACGCTGTAGGGGTAGTCGTCTTCTCCCTCCGTCCGCAACCAAATCAGGCCGGTGATATCTTTTCTCTTTCTTCTCTTGTTCCTCTTCCTCTCCGTTCATCTTTGATGTCACCGGTGAACGCCAATGGCTGCTGGAGTTTAGTTTCCGCTCAGCCTCTGTTTTACTCTGTTTCAGGGAAGATGACAGCCGAATTTAAGGCTGATAGAGCCGTAATCCCCGACCGGTCCCTCACCAAAAATAAGTGCCGGCAATAGACGACGGTTGGACGAATAGCCAGCGGACGAAACCCCCTTTCATATATCTATGCAGCAGGCTGGTTTCCGTTGCTTCCTACCTCATGGATACCAGGATGACGCCATGTTCCTCTCTTTCTACGTTTCTTCTATTGTTTCTTTCTCTTCTCTTCCCATCCAACTCTGCTTGGCCACTGATAACATCTCTTGGGGCCAATCCCTCTCCGGAAACCAGACCATAGTGTCCAACGATGGCAACTTTGAGATGGGGTTCTTCGCACCAGGTAACACTAGTAGCTACTACGTGGGCATCTGGTACAAAAAAATTGCCGTCCGAACCGTCTTCTGGGTGGCAAACAGAGCAACACCCATCGCCAACACCTCCTCTGCCGAGTTTAAAATCTCAGAAGATGGCAAACTGGTCCTTCTCAACAGTTCAAAAATCCCAGTCTGGTCTTCAAATTCCAGTCCATCAGCCCCAGATTCTACGATTGCAGTGCTTGTCGACAGCGGAAATCTTGTTCTAAGAAATGGTACGAACAGTACCATTTGGCAGAGCTTTGATCACCCAACGGACACATTCATGCCGGGGGCATGGCTTGGAGTCAACAAGATCACAGGGGAGTATCAGAGGATGACTTCATGGAAGAATCCTGAGAACCCTGCCCCCGGGCCTTTCACTCTAAGCATGGACCCTGATGGATCCAATCAATTTGTATCGATGTGGAATGGTTCTGAAATTTATTGGAGTACTGGACTATGGAATGGCCACTATTTCACTGGGCTCCCTGGTACCATCCAAACTACCATCCTCAACTTCACCTTCATCGACTACAGACAGCGGAAGCAGGCCGCGTATACCGTCGTCAACAATTCTACCATCACCCGGACTGTAATTGATTCATCTGGGCTATTAAAGCAAATGTTTTGGTTGAATCGATCCCAACAGTGGCAGGTACTCTTTATGGTGCCTATTGCTCAATGTGATGTCTACTCTTTATGTGGAGCTTTTGGTATTTGCGACTATCAAGAAAGCTTGAGCATTTGCAGGTGCTCCGATGGTTTTAAACCAGCTTCAGTCAAAGAATGGGAATCGAAGTATTGGAATTCAGGATGCGTGAGGAAAACCAATTTGCAATGCAGTAACAAAAGCTTGGCTGGAGGAGAGGAAGACGGATTCTTTAAGATGACCAATATGAAGTTGCCCGCCAATCCACATAATTTGACAGTTGGAAGTTCTGAAGACTGTAAACTGGCTTGCTTGAACAACTGCTCTTGTAGGGCGTATGCTTATGATAGTGGATGCTCGATTTGGACTGCAGACCTTTGGAACCTTCAACAACTCTACGATGGTGATATTGGAGCTGCGACTCTTTATCTCCAGCTTGCTGCTTCTGATCTTCCAAGTTCAAGTAGTTCACATAAGTTTGCGATTTATATCACTCTTAGCGTCATTTCTGGAATTTTTATTATATCATGTGTCCTCTTCGGGCTAATTTGGGCAATTCGAAGGAGGAAACAAACTCTGAACGCAAAACCAATTGATGGTTCTCTGATGCAATTTAGTTATGGTGATATGCAGCGTGCGACCAAGAACTTCTCTTTGAAGTTGGGGAGTGGAGGCTTTGGGTCTGTTTTCAAAGGAACTTTAACCGATGCAATTGAAGTAGCTGTGAAGAAGCTTGAAGGCCTCGGACAAGGAGAGAAACAATTTCGAGCCGAAGTCAGCACATTGGGTTCCATTCAGCATGTCAATTTGGTTCGCCTCTACGGGTTCTGCTTAGCAGGCAATGAAAGGCTTTTAGTCTATGAGTACATGTCTGGGGGCTCCTTGGACTCTCATCTCTTTCAGAATGATTCCTCAGTTCTACACTGGAATGCGAGGTATCGAATTATTCTTGGGATCGCAAGAGGATTAGCCTATCTGCATGAGAAGTGCAGGGAGTGCATCATACACTGTGACATAAAGCCAGACAACATACTTCTAGACGAGGAGTTATGCGCCAAAATTGCAGACTTCGGCATGGCGAAGCTCGTAGGTCGTGACTTCAGCAGGGTACTGACAACGATGAGGGGAACGATTGGCTATCTCGCACCCGAGTGGATTTCAGGCCTACCAATCACATCCAAGGTTGATGTCTACAGCTTTGGGATGATGCTCTTTGAGCTGATAACAGGCCAGCGAAACATTATGCACTCTGGGGATGGATGCATAAGCTTTAATCCTTCCTGGGCTGCAACAAAGGTCATTGAAGGTGATATACTTTGCTTATTAGACCATAGATTGAATGGTGTTGCTGACATTGAAGAGCTGACCAGAGTCTGTAGAGTTGCTTGCTGGTGCATTCAAGACTCCGAGGCTCACAGGCCTACAATGGGACAGGTGGTACTGATCCTAGAGGGAGTTTTGGAGGTGAACGTGCCACCGTTCCCAAAGGCTCTTCGGCAACTCATGGGAGATCAGAGCCAAATTCTTTATTATCTGTCATCCACTGAATACGTACAAAGATCCACCTGATCAATCTAGGGATTCCTCTCAATAAGCGTCAAGCTACAACGGGCACTTGAATTTCTTTGCGGAGCATGCCAATAATGGGAACAATATATATGGGTAAAGTAGAGCATATAGCTGTTATGATCCTTTAGAATGACCTCTATATCCTTGTGTAATGTTCTATAGTGGATGTAGTATCTGTTTAGTGACATAAATTAGTTTCCAATTTATCACTTTTCAAGAAATGCTTTATGCTTGTATTTTTTCTATAGTGGTGGAATGAAATAATACAAAGGTGTAATGTTTTATAGAGGTGCATTGGTTTATGCCGGTGCAAATTGTATTATTAAACAAAAGCTTTGAGTTAAAATTCAAATATTGCGGATCTTGATTATCTATTATTGGTAATAGAAGATGTCGCCAAATCACCTTCCTTGAATATCAGGTAAGATTCGGAACCCGATATCCGATGAGGATGGGCCTGAGAATCCTCCAATGCCTCCATCTCGGGCTTTGATCCTGCAAAAAAGTTTCCGGAGGCTGGTTGTTTCAACGAGGATCCTTCGACGCTTAAGTGAGTGGTTGGGAAAACAATAGTGTATCTCTTTTTTGGAGTTAGTTCAGAACTTGTAGAAGTTGAAGTTCCTCTCTCATCATGAGCGAAGGCTCTTATACATGGTCGAGAGTCCCTCTTATCCCTTTTTGGACAGTTGTTAATCCCGAAACGCTGTGTTCTGACATGGGACAAGCGGTGAGGCCAACAGTGATAGAGGGTGTCCGCCTCATGGTCTGTTAGAATTGGCAGGCTACTTCTTTGTCTTATATGGGCGGCTATAGCTAGTTGGTGGGCTAAGTCTTGTCAGTGCGGTGCTGCAGACGGTTGGTAGGCCAGGTCTTGTCAGGCATGCACGTAGCCGGTAGGTGGGCCATGTAGGACTGCAGGTGGTAGTGAGCCACGTGGGACTGAAGGTGGCAGGTGGATCAAGTGGGACCGCAGGTGGTTGCAGTTGGTAGTGGGCCATGTGGGTGTCGAGACTGATGCTGGAGTTAGTGCTGAGGCCGACGCTGGAAGCAGTGTTTAGCCAACTTTGGAGTCGGTGCTGAGGCCAACTCTAGATTCAGTATTGGGCTGACTCTAGAGTCGATGCTGAGGCCGACGCTGGAGTTAGTGCTGAGGCCGACACTGGAGTCGATGCCGAGGCCGACGCTGGAGTTGGTGCTGAGACTGAGGCTGGAGGTGACACGTTAGACCATAACGAAGGGTTTTAGTTGTTTGATTTTACCTCCGTTAGTTAGCCTCATCCGTTAACTGTAACATGGCTAGATCAGCCACATCAGATGCTCCCCTCACTCCTGAGCTCGTGCGGCCACATCTTTTGCCGAGCAAAAGGAGCATAGACTTACACCCTCAATCCTCGCCTGTGATTAATTATGGGCCCATGCCTCAGGGGGAGGTCAAATCTCTCTCATTTAAGAGAGCATGGGACGATGTATCAATGTTATGTAGAAGATTTTCTCTTCTCTCGAAGTTGAGGCCATCTCTCTCGGATAAAGCAGTAGCCATCATTGTGGTGACATTATTGATGTCCCATCATTGGCCGCAGATTATGCCTTTGCGCTTCTGGCCGAGGTGTTTCGCCTCAAGTGAGATCATGCGACAATTGGGGTAACACCTTTAATAAGGGACATCCATGTCTGTGAATGCCCAGCGCCCTGCATCGGCCATTGGTGTGCGCCTGCATGCATCCCTAATTTAGTGACAGATTGCTCTTTCGTCACTAATCCATTACAAATTTAGTGATGGAAGAATAATTCATCACTAATTTAGTGATGGACTACTCCATCCATCACTAAATTAATGACAGATTAGTGACGTATTATCCTTCTGTCACTAAATTTATACTTTAAATTTTTTTAAAAAAAATTATGATGAAAAAATCAATCCATCACTAATTTAGTTACGGACTACCCCATCCATCACTAAATGGATTGATTTTTTTATCACAATTTTTTTAAAAAATAATAAAAATATAAATTTAATTAATTAATATTTAAATATTTTTATCAATCAATATAATTTTTTATCTGATTGGATGGAGAGAAAAGTAGAGAGAAAAAAAATAAAGGGAAAAAAATGAAAAGAAGAGAAAAGTGGAGAGAAAATATTTTTTTTCCTTCTGTTTGATGAGTGAAAGGAAAATAAAAAGGAAAGAAAAGTTGATATTTTATAATGACAACAATGCCTTCATTATAAATGATTAAAAGATGTATCAATTTTTTCATGTAAGAGTAATGAAAAAAAAAAAAAAGCACCCTTAGAGTTTCTCTCCGAAATCTCTCCAATTTCGGAAAGAAAACTTTTAGATGGGTCCCACCATTTTTTTCTATTTTTTCTTTAATTTTTTCCTTCCTATTTTTCTCTCCATCCAAACAAGATAAATTTTATTTTTTCTTCTATTTTTTCCTCTAATTTTCTTTCCTTCATACTTTTCTCTTCATCTAAACAAAATAAATTTTATTTTTTCTCTTATTTTTTCTTTAATTTTCTTTTCTTTCTATTTTTCTCTTCGTTCAAACACAGACTTAAGTAAGCAACAATGTAATGATATACGTTATCAAAAGTAATATAGCCATTTCTGTTCAATAAATTATATTATATTTTCAACATCATAATCATGCTTCGGCCATGACTAAAAGTGCCATGATTCATCTCATCTCATGATATCAAAATTTGATATGTAACTAGCAATTTAAATATAATTCTATAATTTGTCTCATAGCTAAAAGTTTATAAATAATATCATGAGCAGCTTATGGTTGGCAATCCAAATATAGCATCACAGTTCAGCTATAAGCCTATAACCAATAATTCATAATAATAAGACTAATCCAATTCTCTTATCTAATTAAATTATACATACATTCAATCTAAATAATTTAGTTGCAACATTCATACATATCATACTTAAAATATTATGTTTAAAATATCAAATGCCACCACAACTCATGCATGATCATGTCCATCTAATAATCCATTGTTTAGATTTACATGACAAAATTTATCAGCACACTGCAAACAAACATGCAGTAGCGTCTTCTAGTTTCTTCTGATCCAGACCACTCACTCGTAATTAAAAAAATGAATTCAAAACGTAGAGCGTTAGCGTGTGGGTTGCCCTCGTGCGAGCCCCCGCTCCTCCTACACCAGGAAGGAAGTAAAAGAAAAAAAATAGGGGATAGCCGTAGTTCGAACACTTATCAAGAAGTCTGTCGGTATAAAAAATCTTCGAGTATTTTCTCACCAAGAAAATTTTACTGCTCAGCCATAGTTGTTAAAATTGGATTGGATCAATCAGAACCAAAATTGAAAGTTAAATCGGTCTAATTCTAATATAAAATCAGATATATAAGAGATTCAAAATAATTCAATTAACTCATCCAATTTATCTGTGAATCGATCAGCTCGGACTTAACCAAGTTAAAGGTTTATCAATGCGTTTCAAATTTTTTAACCTTTACCATTTTAAATTCCCTGTTGGAGAGTTTATGGCAACCTTTTTCCCATTGAGATATAGAAAAAGAAAAGGACATCATGCAAAGAAGAGCATTGATTAGAGGAGAATAAAAAAAGAAAAAAATGAAAATATAGAAACTCATGGGAACCAAGACGGGAAAGCATAGACATAAAGAGAAAATGATAAAAATAAAGAAAACTCAAATATAATTTTTTTATTTTTTTTGAGAAAAAGTTAAATCAGATTAAATTGGTATACGGATTGAAAGTAAATAAATTTAGAGATTAAATAAGATACCAAAAAAAAATTTCAAAAAAAAGATTGTGAAAATTAGTATTCATGTATTTATTTTATTAAAAATTAATTTTTATTAATATAAATATATTTTATATTAAAATAATTTAATCGATGGTTCAATAGGTGACCTGATTGTTGAATCAATAACCGAGTGATTGGAGCCTTAGTCGAGCCAATATCCAGACCAGATCTAACAACTATGTGTTCAGCTACTAAACCTCAACAACCCCCTCTCCATATAAACATATACTGTCTAAGTTTTGAAAATTATTCTTTTAAAGGAGAGAGTTTTTTTTTAAAAAAAAATTTAAAGAGGGGAGATGCGAACTGCTACGGCATTAAGGACTCAAACAACATCTAAGGAGAAATCGCATCAATTATTCGAGTTTGCATTCCGACGCAGGAAACAGAGATATATTCAAAGCAACAGTTTTTCAGGACAGAACAGGGGGGTTGTTGTTTTGAGAACTTCATTCCAGAGCCCAGGCAATGCATAAGATCGAAGAATCCCAGGAGTGCCAGAAGTGAATTATCCAAATCCTTTCAAGCTTTGATTTGTTTAAAGCTTGCATAACTAAGATCTTGCATTGAAAGTCTTGCAAACAGCGAAGCGTTTGCGAGATATCAAACCTCCGTTCCTCCAAGCTTTAATTATTCCTCTATATCACTACAAAAAAAATGACTTATTATGACGAATTAATTCATCGCAATAGGTACAAAAGTCATCGTAATAAATTATTACGATGATAAAAAATTTATCGTAATACATTACAAATCGTCGTAGTAATATGTTGTCGTAATAACCTATTACGGTGACTTATTTTTGCCGTAATATCGACCTATTACGGCGAAAATAAGTCACCGTAATAGGTTTTTAATTAAATTTTAAAATTATTAAAAACCTATTACGGTGACTTATTTTCGCCGTAATATCGACCTATTACGGCGAAAATAAGTCGCCGTAATAGGTTTTTAATTAAATTTTAAAAATATTAAAATTTTATTACGGCGACTTAGTTTCGCCGTAATATCGACCTATTACGGCGAAACTAAGTCACCGTAATAGGTTTTTAATAATTTTAAAATTTAATTAAAAACCTATTACGGTGACTTATTTTCGTCGTAATAGGTTGATATTACAGTAAAAATAAGTTGCCGTAATAAAATTTTAATATTTTTAAAATTTAATTAAAAACCTATTACGGTGACTTAGTTTCACCGTAATAGGTCGATATTACGGCAAACTAAGTCGTCGTAATAAAATTTTAATTAAATTTTAAAAATATTAAAATTTTATTTTAATATTTTTTTGTATTGCACCTGTTATAATAATATAATATTAAAGCAACGATACTAGAAATAATTTTCTAATATAAAAGTTTCAAAAAAAATTTAATAAAGTTTTCATTCATTTCAATAAATCATCATATACAATGTTTCAAAAATATATAATTTAAAAAAAAATACATGTACTATGGAGGTGAAGTCTGCTGGGATCCACTAGGATGATATCCAGGCACTAACTGTCGCATGAAAGCAGTGAGCTCAGCAGTCGTCGCCTTTAGATCCTGGATAGTCTTCTCTTGCTGAGTGAGTTTGTCCTCTTGCTGAGTGAGTTTATCCTCTTGTTGAGCGAGCTTATCTTCTTGTTGAGCAAGCTTATTCTCTTGCTGAGCGATGAGCTCTCGGCACTCATGTAATTCATCCTTTAATTGTGAGTTTTCAGAAGATGAAGAACTACCTCTAATTCTCGATGTACCCTTCGGTAATGGACCCCATCCTCTTTTATAACCAGATCTAAGCCTAAAACCTCCTCCAAAATGACATCCTCATTGATTGGTTCTACTGTAGAGTCCTGTGAGGAAAGTCGCTCTATTAACTGTGCCTGCAATAAAAAGAAAACAAATTCAATATGTTTAGTATAAAACATTACATTCAATAATATTGTATTTTTAATTGATAAAACTTACATGGGTTTCTTCAGCTTTTTTATTTATCCATTGATTCTTCTTTTTATCAAAATGAAGAGTATTCCACAGATGAAGTCTTGATGGTTCCTCCAACAGGATCTCTCTGAAAAGAAAAATAATAATTTAAAACAATAATTTAAGATAATAATCAGAGGTTAAAGCAATTGAATAGTAGGCTGTTAAGGATGATATCGCCACACAAAACTCACACTAAAGAACCTATAGCACAATCTTATTTAGAAACATGAGCTGATGCATCACAGTGGCTTGGTCTGATCACTTCTATAACAATCCATTTGACCTGTTGACAAATCTAAACATTAAGAATGGGTACATTTTCAAGTTGTCACCTTTATTGGAACTTTGTGCAAATAACAATCCTTTTTTTTTTCATTCTTTGAAAGAATGACAACATTTCATACTTGTTTTACCTATACAATATCAAATGTGTTACCAAAATGTTGAACTCATATGATGGACTTGATTATGCAGGTATGAGCTACACTATCAAATGATTACTTTTGGAAAGGTATGCCTTTGATATGGTATATAGTAAACAGAATCATTTACATGGATATGCAATTTATTTTAGGAGAAGCTGAATAATACAGATTAACAGTTCAAATAGGCAACCTGAGGCGAGTGAATTGAGTATCATGCAGGTATTCTGTACGAAAAACAAGCCAAATTGTAATGCATGTCCAATGAGAGGAGAATGCAAACACTTTGCAAGTGCCTTCGCAAGGTAAGTTGCTTAAATTCTAACAAATCCGTGCTGCTATAATACCATAAGTGGTGAATGCTTGCATGCATGATCATGAAGTTGATTCATTATTTGAATGCCTGGCCTATTCAAGAGTAAGTTATTGCAGATACATATGGAAATTTCATAGGCAAATGCAAGATTATCATCAAGTCAAATGAGATTATTTTAGGTAGCAATTTTTTTTCAGAAAGTCATATTACTTCTAGGTCAATTTCTAAGTTGTTTTATAAAAATTCAAGATGAGATATTGCAAACCATTCTTGAGATACTGAGGCGACAATTAGTTGACGATTCATTACTTTTCCAACTTGTTTGACTTTGGAACTTTGTAAATGATGCCAGAATTTGGAGATTATAGTGGTCAATTTTAGACCACCTGAAAGTTTTGCTGACACTTGGAATGTGATTGACATGGACAGATCACTTGACAATTGAAATCAATTTATGTTATAGCTCCAAAGACTCATGACTATGCCACTTTCTTTTCATTCTTATCATGCTTAGAAGTTGAAAAGTGAACTTCATATATGAAAGTCTTAGGTAATTTGAAAAATATACTAATGTAACCATCCCTGATGCAGTGCACGACTTGCACTCCCAGGACCAGAGGAAAAAGCCATAGTGAGCATGACAACTCCCTTTGCCTCCAGAAATGACAAAATTCACACTTCTAATCCAGCATTCCTACCTCAACTCGAGGAAAGCAATTTCTCACAATTCTTTACTACTTATAATGGTGAGCCTATTGTCGAAGAGCCACCAAGTCCAGAACCAGCACAAATGGAAAATTTTGAAACAGATATTGAAGATGCATTCTGTGAAGACCTCTTATAATTCCTATGGTAAAGCTCAACAAGGAGTTCACACAGAACTTGTAGAATTATATCCAAGATTTAGAGCTCAAAGAAGGTGATATAGCAAGGCAGCCTGATCATCCCTAAGAAGACAATGAAATATTTCTAATTCTTGTATCTCCTGTGAATGGATTACAGCTGCAACAAAGGCAGCCTGATGATCCATGTCCCTACCTCCTAACTATATGGACTCCAGGCAAGTAAAATTAGCAGGTTAATTTATCTACAGTACTATGCAAGTACACTGCATCTGACTGTTTATGGCCAATGCTAATTAATAGGTGAAACTGCACTATCAACTGAGCCACCGGAAACATGTTGCAACCCTCAAGACGCAGCTGTACTGTGTGACAATAAGACATGCTTTGCTTGCAGTTGTAGACGAGATGAACAGGCCCAAACAGTTAGTTTCAAGGTATTAGAACTTGGGTCCCTTAATAAAATTGGCTAAATGAAAAATATCATATGGCATGCATACTACAGACTCAAATAGCAGACCAACTAGACCCATGCATCGAATACCTAGGTTCATGACGATGGCTAACCTTGTATACCACTTTCCAATTAGAATTGTTCTTCAAATCATCCAAGTAGAAAACCTTTTCAGCTTGTGATGCTAAAATGAATGGCTCATGTTTGTACCATTCCGAACTTATATTTATACTTGTAATATTATAATGTTGTTGCATTCTCCTGTGCTTTGGTTCAGTTTCAAACCATTTGCACTTGAACATTATCGCCTTACAACCTTTAACAAAATGAAATTCAAGGACCTCTAATAATATACCATAAAAGTTAATTTCTTCTCCTAGATGAGTAGAGGGAACACAAATGCCACTATTCTGTGTTTTATGGCCGACATCCCGAGTAACAGTGATAAATTTAACGCCGTTCACCACACAGCCAGTATACGAGAACACACGACTGTCGGGACCAATAGCCAATGAATAAAGCTCATCAGTAGCTTCAGATGCCCCAGCAAAATGCTTATTTAACATCTAGATAAACCAAACATTAACGTCATTTGAAATAAAGACATATGATATATTAATTGACAATATAAATGAATCTACGGGCTTACTTCATTTTTAAACCACTCCAAAAATCTTTCCTTTTGTAATTGGTCCAGTTGTTCCGGTCCAGTTGGATTTAGCTGATCAATGTGTTGGCTATAGAGAACATTACGCTAATGAGCACTATAAAAATTGCATGATATGAAGAAATAATTTTACAAGTATACTTACTTGAGAAATGGTTGCACCTCTGGACAATTATTGATGAGGTACCAATGTACTTGTTTTAAAGTTTTATCATCTAAATGCACCATTCTTCCTTTTCAAGAGGCCGCCAACGAGTTGCAAATATATTTAATTGCTTGTCCAAATGGCTATCCGAATCAAAATTTCATTCCAGACGATTGAATTTTGTTTCTATGCCTCGAAGATACCTCGAAGATACATTGAACAAAATGTTAGCGACTCATTGACAACATAAGCTTCTGCAATTGAACCTTCCGGATGAGCCTTATTACGTACGTATTGTTTATACATACCAAGTGCCCTTTCAAAAGGATACATCCATCTACTTTGAACAGGTCCGGCAAGTAAGGCCTCGTAAGGCAAATGAATTGATAAGTGCACCATAACGTCAAAAAATGCTGGTGGAAAATTCGTTCAAGCTTACATAAGATCACCACAATCTGCTCTTGTAACAACTCCAAATCCCTAACATACAATGTCCTTGAACAAAGTTGTTGGAAGAAATTAGAAAGCTCAATTAAAGTACTACTCTCATGTTTCTGCAAGAATGGTTGAATGCCAATAGGTAACAATTTTGAAGTAGTACATGACAATCATGTGTCTTCAAGCCGGATATCTTTCCATCACCTTCATTTACGCACCTTGAAATATTGGAAGAATATCCATCGGGCACCTTCACAGATTTTAGCCACTTACAGAATTGTCTTCTTTCATCTAATGTTAAGGTGTAAGATGCAGAGGCTTATAAACTCTATTACCTTGAGTTTGTAACCACAACTCTTTCGGATCCCCATTGAAGCCAGGTCCTCTCTTGCTTTATATGTGTCTTTTGTCTTACCTTTGATGCTTAATAAAGTTCCCACGACATTGTCACATATATTCTTCTCAATATGCATTACATCTAAGTTATGTCTCAATTTTAATGATGACCAATACTTCAACTCAAAGAAAATGCTCTTCTTATACCAATTCAACTCATTTGGTGCACGCTTTCGCTTTCGATGTTTATTGTTTGGATGCTTTCCGGACTGTTCAGCAGCTATGTGTTCTAATTGCATTAAAATTTCTTCTCCGGTCAACATTTTTGGTTTGACTCCATGCTCTCTACTTCCATCATGGAGTCTACTATTTCGCCACTTGTGATAAATAGGCAAGTAATGGCGATGTCCCATATAGCAAATCTTGTCTTTCAGCTTTTTGGATGAGGTTTGCTCATTACAAACTGGACATGCCTTATAACCCTTTGTGCTCCAACCAGATAATAATGAGTATGCTGGAAAATCATTTATAGTCCATAAAAAGCTACGTGCATCCGAAAACTCTCTTTGGTAGATGCATCATATACATCAACACCTTCGGTCCATAAATGTTTAAGTTCATCCACTATTGGCCTTAAAAATATATCCATATCCCTTCCTGGAGATTTAGGACCGGGGATAAGCAACGACATCATAAAGAATGTCTCTTTCATATATTTCCATGGAGGCAAGTTATAAGGTACTAAAATGACGGGCCACATACTGTATGCATTACTCATGTTCCAAATGGATTGAATCCGTTTGAAGCAAGACCTAACCTTACTTTCTTGGTTCACTGGCAAAATTAGGATACTTTTGATCAAAATCTTTCCATGCTTCTCCATCTGCTGGATGCCGTAACACCCCATCTATGATTGGTCGCTTATCATAGTGCCACCTCATATCTTCAGCTGTATATCTTGAGGCATATAGACGTTTCAAACGAGGTGTGAGTGAAAAATACCACATAACTTTATAAGGTATCTTCTTACCTTTGTCTTCAACCACTTGGTACCTAGGCTCGTTGCATACCGACATTTTTCTAAATAGGCATTCTCCTTCCAAAAGATAGCACAATCATGCTTGCATACATGTATGTTCTCGTAGCCTAAACCCAACTCATTCATCTTCTTTTTGGCCTCATAGTGCGAAGATGGTATTCTAGTACCATTCGGAAATGCCTCTTTTAATAGTTCAAGCAACATATTGAAAGACTTATTTGTCCATCGATTGAGGACCTTAATGTGCATTAACTTCACTAAGAATGTCAAAGAAGAAAACTTTTCACATCCAGGATAAAGCTCAGATTCCACCTCATTGAAAAGATCATCCAATTTCTTACTGTGATCGGTCCTTCCATGGTCAGACATCATTGGATTGTCATACCTCGAGTATTGGGATCCAATGGATCAGACCTCTCTCGAGAAACTGGTGAGCTTACTGAAGCTTCAGTAATTAGCCTCAAAGATTTGTTATCTATCACCCTGCCCATTCACAAAAGAAACTTATTAAGGCAAAGAAAAGAGAACCACCACCTAGAAAGGGTAGCATTTGATAGTGTGTGGTCTCACTTTTCATGAATTTTATCTAAGATTTCAAAACAGGCCACATGTCAATGATCAACAACTGCCAGCAAAGAAAGAAAGAGGATCTCAAGCTAATCAAAATAGTAGTGGCAGAATTTTGTGTTTCAAAATATAGATCAAAATAACAGAAATATAATGTCAATCAAATACACAAATTAAAACAACAAACAAGTGCTCCTCAATCCTAATATTGACAGAACAAATGTGGACGTATTGTCATGCTTTTAAGCAAGATAAGCACATTGGAGTAACAGTTGTTCCAATGCTTTCTATGGAAAATTACATTTACGGTACTGTTTATCATGGATTTCCATTTTACGGTATTGTCATGCTTTTAAGCAAGATAAGCACATTGGAGTAACAGTTGTTCCAATGCTTTCTATGGAAAATTACATTTTACGGTGCTCCTCAAGATAACATCATATTAGCCATTTCACTTGCATTGATTGACAATGAAACATATTCAATGACTGCAATCACTACTTGAGATTTTGAGATTTTGAGGTGTGGGGTTGAGATTTTGAGGTCCCTAGACCCAATTTGGACTCAAGTGAGGAGATCTAGAGAGCTACAAGGCATTAGATTTTAAAGGGATGCAGTTTGAATCATGAAGAATTAGCATAGACATCTTTGTCTCTGCAAAATTTTAGTAAAATGTAAAGTACTTCCTGTCTTTTCTCAAGTAGAGCTTCTGCCCAAAAGCTTCAAATTGGGATTTTCCATATTAACTTTTTTTAGCTTTTAGAGGGTTTCAAAATTTTTACAAAACACTTTAAAATCATTCAAAAGAGCTTTTAGCCTTACAATCACAATACCAAATGAGGCCTAAGGAAGTTAAATGCTAGCAAAATTTCAAAATGAGCCACTGCAAATAAAATTAAAAATATTTATTTTAAATCAACCAATAATAACAATAGTTTATTCGTGTCAAAATGTAGATACATGTATTTCTCCAAATTCTACATCTACATTTTCTTGGTAGACTGTTTCTACTTCTCATTAAACATGTCTTTGTACCATCCCATGCACCCCTCAATACATACACCATTTTGACTCATCATTAGAGAATTAGATAGGTGTGAAATGTGGGAAGAAAGTATTCTGATCATGGTAATTTGAGTGACCAAGGAACATTTTTTTGGAAAAATTTCCATGTCTCGTGTCTGTTAGAAACCTTTCAACCTCTTTCAATAAACTAACTCCCAATAGCATGCAGCATATGCTAAAATCTAAATATATCTAGTTATCAACAACATCTGACAATGCTAAGCACTTGCAATCGGAATATATGTGAAACTAAAACAATCCTACCAAACATGGACCTAATCATAAATCCGTGCATCCAGAAACAAGCCTACAAATTGGGAATCCAACTTTAATGCCATCGTAGAAAATTCAAATTTCCCCACAATGCAGTAGGATTTCATACTTAAATCGATAAAAATTCAATTTTAAGCGTAAATGAAGGCAAACAAGAATCAATTACCCGACACACGGAAGTTGCAGTCGCCCTTGCTCGATCCAGCGGCGAAGTGTAGATACATAGAACCTCACGCCCTGCGAATGGAGAAACACAGCCAATGCCCTGGCCTGGCGCTCTCCAGCGGCGGTCAGCTTCGCAGCGGGGCACCGCCCTCCGACAAGATCTGGCCGCAAGCTAACCCCACTCTCGCCGTGGTTGATGAGAAACACCTCAGAAGCTCCGGGGATACAAAAGCGGCGGCGGGCAGGCGAAGGAATAAGGAGGCCGTCCGGGGGTGATGGCGAGATGAGCTCGGGGGGAAGACGGCGGGAGCAATGGTTTCATGAAACAAAGTGCGGGAGGGTTAGGGCTAGTAGTAGGGATCTTATTACGACGAAATTAAGTTTCGTCGTAATAAGGTCACGTACAAAAAGAAATATTTTTTTCACTCTATTACGACGAATTTGAACATTCATCGTAATAAGTTGTTCTATCATAAAAATTCATAAAATAAATAGAAAGAAAAATTAAAAAAAATTAAATTCATAAAATAAAAAATGGACCTATTACGACGAATTTTATAATTCATCGTAATACGTCTTTTTATTACGGTGAAATAATATTTCGCCGTAATAAAAAGAAAGAAAAATAAAAAAAATTAAATTCATAAAATAAAAAATGGACCTATTACGATGAATTTTATAATTCATCGTAATACGTCTTTTTATTACGGTGAAATAATATTTGCTGTAATAAATAGAAAGAAAAATAAAAAAAAATTAAATTCATAAAATACAAATTGGACCTATTACGATGAATTTTATAATTCATCGTAATACGTCTATTTATTACAGAAATAATATTTCGCCGTAATAAATAGAAAGAAAATAAAAAAAAATTAAATTCGTAAAATACAAAAATGGACCTATTACGATGAAGTATAAACGTCGTCGTAATAGGTCTTTTTATTATGGAAAAATTATTTTGCCATAATAAATAGATAGAAAAATAAAAAAGTTTAAATTCATAAAATAAAAAATGTACCTATTACGACGAATTTTATAATTCATCGTAACATGTCTTTTTATTACGGCAAAATAATATTTACCGTAATAAAAAGAAAGAAAAATTAAAAAATTTAAATTCATAAAATATAAATGGATCTATTACGACGAAGTATAAAATTCATCGTTATACATCTTTTTATTACGGCAAAAAATTATTTTGCCGTAATAAATAGATAGAAAATAAAAAAAAATTAAATTCGTAAAATAAAAAATGGACCTATTACGATGAATTATAAAATTCATCGTAATAATACTTTTAATTACAGTGAAAAGGTATTTCACCATAATAAAAAGAAAGAAAAATTAAAAAAATTAAAATCGTAAATTAAAATGTGGACTTATTACGATGAATTATTATTTTCGCCGTAATAAGTCTCTTTATTATGGCAAAAATTTTTGCCGTAATAAAAAGAAAGAAAAATTAAAAAAATTAAAATTATAAAATAAAATGTGGACTTATTACGATGAATTATAAAATTCGTCGTAATAAGTCTTTTTATTACGGTGAAAAAGTATTTCGCCGTAATAATAATTGTTATGACGAATTTAATTTTTATTTCACCGTTATAAATAAACCTATAACGACGAAAATATTTCGCCATAATAAGTTTGCCACAAATGTACATTTGGCTAGCAATCTTGAACTGAGTGCCAACATTCGCCTTGCTCCTCCAGGAAGAGACTTTTCATGGTAGGAAACATGCCCTTCTTCATAGAATGCAATAGTACATGATCCAACCGTCAAAATCCAAACTATCAAAGTATATCTAGGATCTTGCAGCATGAAATTTATATAGAAATAAAATTTATTTATGAAATAGCTCACTGTATCTTCTACTCTGTCGTTATCCCACCTCGAGTCTGGCCTTGTGACATTGCTCCCTAAATACCAAGGACCTCACCCATTGTAACCCAATTGACCAGAGCCCTCAACACTGGACTTACAACTTAGACCCAGGAATGTAGAACTGAAACATTCTATTTGGATCCGAAATTTAAATTAATATAATTTATTATGCCAATTCAAAATTAGTATTCTTATTGTACATAGACAGCAATAAAATCCCAAGGAAGTGTTTCTTGGATCACTGTAAAAATATGTAAGGATTTCTTTCCATGCTCTTGTATAATTTTTGACATATTTTACTTATTATCTGCTAGGTAATGAGTTTGATTAATGTATACGTTTTATGCTGATAATGTGTGAGGAGTTATCTAATATGGAATAGGTTTAGTATACGTACTTTATGTATGCATGCGTTATAATATTATTCATGATAACATGATGTTGGTATATGATATTGATGTGCAAATGTATTGTAATGTTAAAATTTTTGAGCCCATCTAGTTTGGTCCAACCCACTTCTAAACCTTAGCTCACTTCTAACCTAGCTCATTTATCACTATTCATCTTCCTTTTCTAAACCTCCCTTACCGCCAATATCCATGGCTGACTAACGGCAGGAATGGCAGGGGTGGGTCGAATTGAGGTTGGCAAAGAGGGCATAAGACTACCGTGGCCACCAATGGAAAGAACGTTGGTTTGTGATGGTTAAGTATCTGCTAGCTAGGGGGCCATTCATGGCGCCTTCGTTCTAAGAGAACGGCAGGCTGGCTTTTTCTTCGATGAAGACCCGACTAGTCGGGCCTAAGTGGGTGGATTTGAGTTAAGCCAAAGGATTTAGGCAGGACCGGGCTCATGGATCAGTGAAAAGCTAACTCAATTTTAGGCTAAGCCAATGTAGAGTTACTTGTTTTCCTTGGGCTCTATATCGGACTCTATATTTATCAATGGAGGCCCAAATTGGTAAAGCAAGCCCATGCCGTTTTCTTTTTTATGATTGTTTGGGATAAAGGAAAACTCTTTCTCCACCGCGCGCGCATCGTGTGATATGATTGGCCACGCACCGCACATGCAATGCGAAAAGGACAAAAATGCTCATAATGCATAACTGCATACGTGCGCTCAGTTACCACACAATGTGCAAAGACTTTTTCTTGGGATAAATCCTTTTAGGCCAGAATGTTCTAAGCAATGTTTTGAAATCCGGACCGAACAACAAATCGGCTTGACATTTGGGTCGTAGGTCAATCGGTTCGATCGGATAAATCGATTCGATCGAACCGAATGATATTATAATTAATTTTTAATTTAATAATATAAAAATAATAATATAAATATCAATCCAAGTGAAAAACTAAAAATTTTAAAAATTTAATTCTAATTTCATTTATCAAAACTCAACTCAGCTTCAAAAAATGTAAGCTAAGAAGTTTGAACCCAAGACCATTTGTATACAAGTCTTCTTTCTTAACAATTCAAATATTCTTTTAATTTTTACATTTATCAAAACTAAAAATCTAAAAATCAGGGTTTGAAACCTGGCTGATTTAATAGATTTTTTTGTTTTTATTGGATCATATAAAAGTTAACTTTAATAATAAAACCGAATCGGACTAATGATCGAGTTCTAGTTGAATTGATTCGACCAATCAGGTCGGTTTTCAAACCATGGTTCTAAGCCTAAAATAACCAACTGGTGAGCATGAAGCTATGGACTAATTGTTGTGGGTCCATGGGTTGAACCTAGTTGAGCTTGAATTGGTCTAATTAAACACTAGCTAGGCAACTTAATGTCTTGATTGAGCTCTGATTAATCCAGTAATATAAGTGCAGGGATAGCTAAAAACCAAATAGGTGGATTAGATGAATGGGCCCAGAGATGTATTATTTAAATGAACTTCATTGATTTGGGTTTATTAGGACCTTATTTGCATCGGGTTAAGTTTTAAATAATTTTTAGGATTATATTATTTTTTGACATGATGTTTCGACGTGGGTTAAGGGATGGTACAAGTTTTCCATGCATATGCATCTAGGGTTTAACTTTTTAGCTTGTTTTAACACTTAGAATTTTCAATATGTACCTGTTCTTCTATTATTTGTCAGAAGATGGGTTGACTTGATGGGACGGTGCAAATTCCAGTCCTCCACTTGCATCTGGATGTTGATAGTTTAATTTGCTTGGCAGTTTCACGCCAAGAATTTCCAAACATGTACCTTTGCTTCTTTTGCCCGTCAAAGGTGGGCTGACTTGACCTCAGTCCTGTCTGAATCAAATGGTGAGGGCATTCCTAGCCGTCCACCCCAACAATTTAAGGTAGTGTTTAATAAAAAAATATTATTTCTGGATAAGTGTACGGGATAGAGTTTATCCACTGGTTATCCCTAGGAATATCCCTTGACTATCCCATTGATCATATCAAATGCAAAAAGGTAAATCCATGGGATAACTTTTTTTACTCTTATTTGAAGGGATAACCAGCTATTCCTGCATTCTCTAGGGAATAAATTGAGAGGATATCCCAAGGTTAACCATGGTTAACCATGGATTATCCCTTTGGTTAACTTTATTCCCAGCTATCCCTTATAGTTATAGCTTTTGGGAATAAGAGGGGATATCCCCTTGGATATCCAGGGGATATTCCCTCTTATCCCCTATTTCAAACACTACCTAAGTGACTAAAATGATCTCATGGCCAGACCATTTATAAACAGAGAGAAGAGCTTGATCGGAGGATAAAATTGTCATTGCGCAAACTGATTCTCCAACCAAAGTGCAATAGTATGACCGGTAAACAATGACAATAGAGGGAGGGAGGGAAAAAAAAAAAAAGACTTGCAGCAAATGGTATCCCATCAATACATGCGTACGAAATTTCATTGCAGATCATGATAAGTATAAAGAAAGTTAACCTATTTCTTTTAACAAATTCAAAATCAAATACCTTTTCAAATGACCTATAAACAAAGTTGCAGCCTCTCTCTCTTTTACATATGAAATAATAATGATCCCTTAATTTCGTTGTGCTTGAGATAAAACCAATTAAAATTAAATTTAAATAATAAAAGTTTTATTTCTATAGTTTAAATTATTTGGTGCAATTTACTATCTTTCCATATGCATCAAAATTTGATTTGAAAATTCTTAAACCATGCATCAAGTGATACAGAAATTGAATTGGTTTACCATTTGTAAACCCCTAACCTTTAAGCCAAGATATCTATTTTATTATATAACATAGGCCATCTAACGTTTTGATCACTTGTTGAATGAGTTATATATCTTAAAATATATATATATATATATATATATATATATATATATATAAAAATAACAAATTATATTTAATAACTCAAATCATTGGTTATAAAATTATATCATTTATATCTAAATTTGATGGGATTTAAAAGGGGCTCGGCTATAGTGTAGCCAAGTAAAGAATCTGATCACCTTTTTTATTCTTGAATCCATATGAATCCTGAAACTACTCTATCTTTTTTATTTTTTTATCTTTAAGATTCATTAACCTTGTAGATCAATGGTAGGCAAGGCAACTAAATCTAATTTTGGTTACATTTGAATATAACATAATCCAGCATCCGATCATCTTTCCTACCCTTGGATTTACATGGATTTTGGAGCTATCCCATCTTTTTTAGTTTTTCTATCTTTAAAATCCATAAATTGTGTAGATCAAAGAGTGGAAATATGAATGTAGCCAAGTTTAGGATATGGTCATTTCGTTCATCCTTGAATTTATATGGATTCTAAAGCTAACTTATTTTTTAATCTTTGAAATTCATGAGCTGTATGAATTCAAGAATAGGGAAGATGATCGAATGTAGCCTTGACTATATTTGAATATAGTCATATCTACTTCTTTCCGTATATATATTATGGATAATTGTGACAAAAGTATTGCCATATATTGTATTTTATGGCCTCTTTCTATGGTTTCATATGTGATAGAATCGAAGTAGTTCTATAAAGTCCTATAAGCATATTTTAGGAAGCTTCATGGATTCATTACTTCTAATGTTGTAAAAAACTTTCTTTCAAACTTATCCCTTCATTTTTCATGATTACTAAGTTGATATTTGAGTTTTCTGTCGAAAAAAGTTTGGAACTGAGGGCAGAAACAAATCATTATGATTATATCACTCATATATACGTAAAAGCTTATACTAATATGTTCAAAAAAGTTTAAATAAAAATAAAAAGGGGACCCACATGAGCAAAAAGCTCGCATGGGTTGTTGGCATTACGCTCGTGAGGCAAGCGTTCCTCTAACGCTCACTTGAGGAGCGTTTCGTGAGCGTTAGTGGCCAACGACCAATTTTTTTTTTAATATATATATAGGGAAGCTTTGGTCATGGTCATTCTGCAGGACTGGAATAGCTGAGTTTATGGCCACCTTCCTTTTCCTCTACATCATCATCCTCACCGTCATGGGTGTGGTGAGGTCCCCTAGCAAGTACTCCATTGTGGGCATTCAGGGGATTGCTTGGACCTTTGGAGGCATGATCTTTGTACTGCTAGCACCTCTGATTTTGAGATTCTACTATTGCGGAGATCAATCAGGAAACTGCTAAAAAAGATAATTCATTTTTTCTTTATTATTATTTTTTATCTACTTATTGGGCATCTGAAGGAATCATTGGGTTATACTTCCATGCGATCGTGCTTGCGATAGAAGGTTCAGATCAAGCCGAATCATTATATCTTGGGGATAGATCGCCAACAATCTGCACGAAGGGATGAAAGCTGATCCTTAGGGTTGTGTGTTGGCTTATGGGGGCCAGCGTCTCCCTTGTGATTCACTGCCATGGGCTTATGGGGGCCCACATATGGCATCGGTGCTTGACAGCCCAACCAACCGGTGCATGCCACATGGACGCACTGCGAAGCCCCTCATGTCTGCCCGCCACTTAGCATGGGGCTCTGCACTACCGTTGTGAACTGGGGGGTGCTCTGCAGGAATCAGCCTTGGGCTTAAGGAAATAAAGTACCGCCTTTACTGATAGCTATAGCTTTTGGTAAGATGGTAAGGGGCTTGATCCTAAAACCTGGTATCAGAGCGAGGTTGTTGGTTCGAATCCCCCGGGTGTCGCTGGGAGGGAGAATTGTTTGCTTATGGGGGCTAGGTGTCGCTGGGAGGGAGAATTGTTGGCTTATGGGGGCTAGCGTCTCCCTTGTGATTCGCTGCCATGGGCTTATGGGGGCCCACATATGGCATCGGTGCTTGACAGCCCAACCAACCGGTGCGTGCCACATGGACGCACTGCGAAGCCCCTCATGTCCGCCGCCGCTTAGCGTGGGGCTCTGCGCTGCCGTTGTGAACTGTGGGGGGTACCCTGCAGGAATCGGGTAGCGTCTCCCTTGTGATTCGCTGCCATGGGCTTATGGGGGCCCACATATGGCATTGGTGCTTGACAGTCCAACCAACGGTGCGTGCCACATGGATGCACTGCGAAGCCCCTCATGTCCGCCCGTCGCTTAGCGTGGGGCTCTGTGCTGCCGTTGTGAACTGTGGGGGGTGCCCTGCAGGAATCAGCCTTAGGGCTTAAGGAAATAAAGTACCGCCTTTACTGATAGCTATAGCTTTTGGTAAGATGGTAAGGGGCTTGATCCTAAAACCAACATACCAATTGTTGACCCAATTATTGATTTTGATGATTAATAAAGGAATTGAGTATATTTATTTGATTACTAATGGATTTGAGAAGTGTTTCAGGAGTTAAAATTATTTGATCAATTTAAATGAATTAAGAAACGTGTTTTGAATCAATTGCAAAACTTTAATTTCAAAGTTTCAGAACCTGGAGTCGACACCTAGAATCTCTGGAGCTGACCCCATGGCCATTCAAATTTTATTTTGATTTTTGATACGGTCCGGAGCCGACACCCAGAGTTTCGGAGTCGACACTTACAGTGTCTGGAGCCGACTCTGATGCGGGGACAGAACGTTGATTTTTTGAGCATCCTGGAGCCGACACACACAGTATTCGAGAGCCGACACCTGACGATGGCGAGCCGACACTTACTTTTTCGAAGCCGACTCCTCAACGAACTCGGAAATTTCTATTTTTGAAAAAACGATCTGGAGCCGATACCTGAAAAGTTGGAGCCGACTCCAACCTGACTGGGACGAAAATTTAAATTGCCAGATCAGCTCTAACGGTAATATTTTATTTTTACCTAATTTCTAACGGATATATTTTGTTTACAGGTACATTCCAATGGCTAGTTTTCTTCCCAAAACGGATTAAAAGAAATCTATAAAAAGGGGAAAACACCCGTTTGAAAAGAGACGACGGAAAATAGAAAAAATTTCAAATCAAAAATCCGAGAAAGCCTGAGCCTGAATCTCAAGAGAAAAGCATTCAAACTCAAATCCTTCCACTCCAAAAAGCTCAAAGAGGAATCCAAGGCGCTCAAATCAAAAATCGGTGGATTTTTCAAATTGAAGAAAAAGCTCTTTCTTCCATTTCCAATCTTCTCAACTGCAACGACCGTGAGGATTAAAGCTGAGGCTTGATTCATCATTCCAAAGGGAGAAGAGGAAAAGAAGAAAAGAAGAAAAGCTCAAATTCAATCATCTCCAAACAGGCTTTTCTAAACTTGTTTACTTTATTTTGAATATTTGCTCAACTAAGGAGCTGTGAATCATTGTAAAATATTCTTATATTTGTTTGTGCTAGTTCTATCAAGGGGATTGAACTAGTGGAGGTTGTTAACCTTGGGTCAAGCTAGATTAGCTTGAGTTTAGGGTTTTGTGCTGGTGAGCCCGAAAAACCGCTGGGTTCGTTGTGATCCCGGGGAAAAACAACAGTTGTGAGTTGTGCTCTTGTAAAACAACTCGGCTGTAATCTAGTTGGTTATAGTGTGGACCCAAGTGAATCTTGGGAGTGGACGTAGGTGTTGGATACACCGAACCACTATAAAATCTTTGTGTCGTGCATTCATTATCTCTATCTTTATCTCCTTGTTTGTGCTTTATATTTGCATTGCAATTAATTTCATTTCTTAAGCAGATAATTTTTTAAAAGGTAAATTTTTTAAAGAACCCAATTCACCCCCCCCTCTTGGGTTGCCATCTGGGCCAACAATTGGTATCAGAGCAAGTGCTCATTTTATTTGATCACACGATCAAGAGCTAAAGATCCAAATGGCAGCTCATGTTGGATCATTTGCCGAAGGTCATTCTACGAATAGACCTTCCTTATTTAATGGTTCCAACTATTCATATTGGAAAGCAAGAATGAGGATATTCATTCAAGCTTCTGATTATGAATTGTGGGTGTTATAACTAATGGACCTAGTACACCACACACATTGTTGATGGCACTATTGTTCCAAAGCCCGAAAGGGATTGGAATGATAATGATAGGAAAATGGCACAGCTTAATGCTAAGGCCATGAATGTCTTATATTGTTCATTAGATGCTAATGAATTTAATCGCATTTCTACATGTAATTCCGCAAAAGAGATTTGGGATAGATTAGAGGTTACCCATGAGGGTACAAACCAAGTAAAAGAATCTAAAATAAATATTCTTGTTCATAAATATGAATTATTTAGCATGGAGCAAACTGAAACTATAGCATGCATGTACACTAGATTTACCGATATTGTGAATGGTTTGAAAAGTCTTGGAAAAACCTATACTAATTCTGAACTTGTTCGCAAAATTCTTAGGTCACTTCCAAGGACTTGGGAAGCAAAGGTGACAGCAATCCAAGAAGCCAAAGACCTCAACACATTACCCTTAGAGGAGCTACTTGGATCCTTGATGACCATGAGCTAACCATGAAACAACATCAAGAGAGGAAGTCAAGAAGAAGAAGACTATAGCTCTTAAGGCTGCAGAAAATGAGGAAAGCTGCAGTAATAGTGAAGAAGATGATGATGAGACAGCTCTTCTAGCAAGAAAATTCAAAAAATTCATGAGAAGAAAGAGACCCTTCCAAAAGAAGAAATCTGGATTTAAGATGGAAGGAGAAAAAGAAAAGAAAAGGACAAGGACAAAGAGAAAGACCCCTTGATTTGCTATGAGTGTAAGAAACCGGGGCACTTTAGATACGATTGTCCTCAACTAAAGAAGACTTTCAAGAAGAAGAAGAAAGCCTATGTTGCAACTTGGAGCGACAGTGATGAATCCTCTTCAGAGGAAGAAAAAAGAGGTTGCCAACATTTGCTTCATGGCAAACGAGGATGATGAGGTAAGTTCTGAAAACCCTTGTGATGATTTTGCTTTGATGAATTATTTGAAGCTTTCAATGAACTAGTAGATGACTTTAAAATTTTGAAAAAGAAATACAAGTCTTTGAAAAATGATAGCTCAATTTATCAAGAAAAAGATGATCTTACTAATGAAATTAAAATGCTGAAATCTGAAAAAAAATTTGACAAAAGAAAAGGAATCAATTTCTAATGAAAATGATAAATTAAAGAAGGAAGTTGATAAATATAAAAGTATTGTTGATAAATTTACTTATAGTTCTGAAAAACTTAATTTATTGTTAAGCAATCAAAGAGCCATATATGATAAAGCTGGTTTAGGATATAGACCTAACTTAAAACAAAAATTTATCAAAAACTTTTTTAGAAAAGAACAAAATAGAGATAATGTTACATGTCATTATTGTAACAAGAAAGGTCATAAAACCTATGAATGTAACATGAGAAATAGTAACAAAAATTTAAGTAGTAAAGGCAAGAAAATTTGGGTTCCCAAAGGAACAATTTTTATGCTACTAACCATGAAGGACCCAAGAAGGCTTGGGTACCTAAAATAAGACTTAATTATTTTGCAGGAGTGTCTTGCGGCCAAAAGATCAAAGCGAAAGTGGTATCTCGATAGTGGCTGCTCAAGACACATGACGGGTGACAAGGATCAATTCATCACCCTTGAGAGCAAAAGAGGAGGAGTTGTTACATTTGGTGACAATGGCAAAGGCCAAATTATGGGGTTTGGTAAAATTCAAATAACTCCCTCCACATATATTGAAAATGTCTTATATGTTAATGGTTTAAAACATAATCTAATAAGTATTAGTCAATTATGTGATAAAGGTTTTAAAGTATCATTTGAAGCATCAATCTGCACTGTTTCTAATCCCATTGATAATAGCATTATTTTTATTGGAAATAGAAATGGCAATGTATACTTGATTGATTTAGACAATTTGTCTACTAGTAATCATTGCTTAGTTGCTAATAATGCTAATATGAATGAGATTGGTTGGTTATGGCATCGTAGATTAGGTCATGCAAGCACACACCTTATTTCAAAATTAATTAGAATGGATTTAGTAAAAGGACTTCCACAACTAGATTTTGAAAATAACAAAATTTGCGATGCATGTCAATTTGGAAAACAAACTAGAAATTCTTTCAAAACTAAAAATATTGTTTCCACTTCTAGGCCACTTGAACTACTTCACATGGATCTTTTTGGACCTACTAGAACCACAAGTCTAGGAGGAAAGAAATATGGTCTTGTGATTGTAGATGATTATTCTAGATACACTTGGGTATTGTTTTTAGCTCATAAGGATGAGACCTTTCCATTATTTTTGAAATTCTTCAAGAAGGTCACAAATGAGAAAAACAACACCATAGTGTCTCTAAGAAGTGATCATGGCACTGAATTTGAAAATCATTTATTTGAAAACTTTTGCATAGAAAATGGCATTCATCATAATTTTTTAGCACCTAGAACACCGCAACAAAATGGAGTAGTTGAAAGAAAAATAGAACCTTAGAAGACATGGCCCGTACCATGCTATGTGAAAGCAACCTACCAAAATACTTTTGGGCGGAAGCTATAAACACGGCATGCTACATTCTTAATAGAGCTTTAATTAGGCCAATCATTAAGAAAACTCCTTATGAACTATGGAATAATAGAAAACCAAACATAAGTTACTTTCATGCATTTGGTTGTAAATGTTTCATTCATAATAATGGTAAAGATAATCTAGAAAATTTGATGCAAAATCTGATGAAGGCATTTTCTTAGGGTATTCAACATCTAGTAAAGCCTATAGAGTGTTTAACAAGAGAAATTTAATTGTAGAAGAATCTATTCATGTAATTTTTGATGAATCTTTAGCATCAAGTTCTGAAAAGATTGATGATGAGGAAGATACAAATATTCTAGAAAGAGATATTGAAAAACTGAATATAGATGTATCTTCGGATCATGAACAAGAAGCTAAAGATAATGATTCTCCTAGTGTTGATGTTGTTGATGCAAATCATAATGATGTAGATCTTCCTAGAGATTGGAGATATGCCTATGGTCATCCAAGAGAATTAATTATAGGTGATCCATCTCAAGGAGTAAGAACTAGATCATCAATGAGAAACATCAATAATCATCTTGCATTTGTATCTCAAATTGAACCTAAAACTATTGAAGAAGCAGAAAAAGATAATAATTGGATGTTAGCTATGCAAGAAGAATTAAATCAATTTACTAGGAATAATGTTTGGACTCTTGTAGATAGACCTAAAGATCATTCTGTTATAGGATCAAAATGGGTATTTAGAAATAAATTAGACGAAAATGGCATAGTAATTAGAAACAAAGCTAGATTAGTTGCAAAAGGATATAATCAAGAAGAAGGAATTGATTTTGATGAAACTTTTGCACCTGTAGCTAGACTTGAAGCAATTAGATTATTACTTGCATTTGCATGTCATATGCATATCAATTTATTTCAAATGGATGTTAAAAGTGCATTTTTAAATGGATTTATAAATGAGAAGTTTTTGTTGAACAACCACCTGGTTTTGAAGATCATGAATTTCCAAATCATGTTTTAAATTACACAAAGCACTATATGGTTTAAAACAAGCACCTAGAGCTTGGTATGAAAGATTAAGTAAATTTCTAATTGAAAATGATTTCATAAGAGGAAATGTTGATAAAACACTATTTTTGAAAAGAAAAGACAAGGATTTATTAGTAGTACAAATATATGTTGATGATATTGTATTCGGTGCTACTAACAATTTGTTATGTCAAGAATTTGCTAAGTTGATGCAGGGTGAGTTTGAAATGAGCATGATGGGAGAACTCAACTTCTTCCTAGGACTTCAAATCAAACAAAGCAAAGAAGGAATTTTCATCAATCAAGCCAAATACACAAAAGAACTGCTCAAGAAGTTTGGAATGGAGTCAATCAAACCACTTGGAACTCCTATGAGTCCTTCATGCAAATTGGATAAAGATGATGATGGTAAGAAAGTAGATCAGAAATATTATAGAGGTATGATCGGATCTCTTCTTTACTTAACAGCTAGTAGACCAGATATAATGTTTGCTGTATGTTTGTGCTAGATTTCAATCTGAACCTAAAGAATCACATTTAATTGCTGTAAAAAGAATCATAAGATACTTAAGTGGAACTAAAAATGTAGGTTATGGTATTCTAGAGACTCAACATTAAACTTGATTGCTTATTCTGACTCTGATTATGCTGGATGTAAATTAGATAGAAAAAGCACAAGTGGAGCATGTCAATTCTTAGGTAGTAACTTAATCTCTTGGTTTAGCAAAAAGCAAAATTCGGTTGCATTATCTACTGCTGAAGCAGAATATGTTGCAGCTGGAAGTTGCTGTGCTCAAATCCTTTGGATTAAGAGACAACTTGAAGATTATGGCATAACACTTGATAAAACTCCAATTAGATGTGATAACACAAGTGCAATAAATCTAACTAAAAATCCAATTCAACATTCAAGAACAAAACACATTGAAATTAGATATCATTTTATAAGAGAACATGTAGCTAATAATGAAATTTGTCTTGAATATGTTAATACTGAAGAACAATTAGCTGATATATTTACAAAACCTTTGAGTGAAGAGAGATTTTGTTATCTTAGAGGTGAATTAGGGATATGTGACCCTTTGGATTGATTTTGAAACATTAAGGAATGACTATCTAGATTTCTATATTATTTTTTTTGATATTCCTTCATAATTTTAAGGACAAATTATCTAGTCATCTGAGGTATTTGATTCTTAATACTCCAAAATTTTATCAAGATTTTATAAAATATATTTTGACAAGTTTCAGATGGTTGAATTTCAATTATTTTTCTCTGAAACTGTCATTGGAGTCGACACCTCAGAATGAGGAGTCGACACCTCTGACTGTGTCGCTCTCGGTCCCTGACCTTGGAGCCGACACCCGTGCAAGTGGAGCGACTCAGTTCGAGCGCTGACTGTGTTAGCGATTTGGAGTCGACACCCGACTTTGCGGGAGTCGACACCTGGGATTCCAAAATTGATTTATTAGGGCAGAGTCGACACCTAGTCATTTCTACTCTTCGAATCCTCCACCAAATCCCTTCAAAACTCTTCCAAAACCTCCCATCTCTAATTCCACTTCTCTCAAGCCTTCCTATGGATTCAATGGCACCTAAGAGGAAAGGTTCGGTGATTGGAGCGACCGTGGTGACCGGGAAGCGTTCCGTAAGGCGACCCATCCGCGAGCCGTCTCCAAGTGAAGATTCCTCCACCGATTCAGATAATCCTAATGCCACTTCACCTCAGGTAGATACCCTAGCAGGGAGGGTAATCACTATGGGAAGAAAAGTTGATTTCGAACTTTTTGAATCCGAGGGTTTTTCGATTGGTAGGCAACTTAAGGAGCTTGGATGGGATCAAGTATGCTCACTTGATGTTCCTACATACCCAGCACTAGTAAAGGAATTTTATTTTAATTTAGCAAGAGGAGATGGTGGTTTAGTAAGCACTGTTAGAGGAAAACGGATTCACCTTACGTTTCATAAATTAGGAAATCTCTTGAACATCCTAATTACTGGATTAGCTGCTGATGTGCACAGTGAGAGATCAGCTGCCCTATCAAGGATGTTAGGGAGAGAGGTTACTGAATTTGAGGAAATTAGGGCTAATCAATTGCCCTTGGAATTAAGGTTGTTACACAACATTTGCAGCAGAATTTGTTTCCAAAGACCGGACGTTTTGAGTATGTCTCCGAGCGGGACATTGTTGTGATGGATAGTGTATTGACCGATCAGCCCATTAATCTAGCTGCTATGATGGTATTTTACATGGCCGAGGCTGGAGGAAGGAGAAGATCGTCACTACCCTACGGCATGATCTTAACGATGGTATTCAAAAGCCAAGGGGTTGTAATTTTGGATAATGAACCCTCCAAGAGCCTGAGATACACTGATTATTATAGCTTGGCCACTTTACACCGAATGGGATTTTTTAAAATTAATGGTCAGTGGGAAAGGAAAGGGAACTTGGATGAGAGAGTCCCCGAGCCTAGACATTCTGTATCTTGTGAGGCTGGTCCGTCTATGAGGATTCCATCTCCACATCCTAGTAGTCCTGCTCCTGCTCCTGTCCCAGTACCAGTGATTCCATCTACTTCATCTACTTCTTCAGTCAGATTTTCAGACCTTCAGTTAGAGCAACTTAGAAATCTTCTTGCTGCTCAGAAGGAAGAATTAAAGACTGAGTTTGACAACAAATTTATGAATCTTAAAGAAACTCTTTATTCATTAGATGATCGGATTGCCAAAATTGAATCAACTCTTAGCTCTTCTACTATATCTTTAAGTGGTGATTTGAAGAACATCTTTGAAGAACTTAAAGACATTTGTGGAGATTCTGAAATCTATTCAAAGAGCAATGCCGAGTTACAAGATAAAATTGTCACTGCTTGTACTTTTGTTGATGAAAGATTAAAAGACTACGTCAAGATTCAGTCTGAAGGAATGCAGAAGATTGTAGATCATTTAACAAGGATTATTAGAACTAATTTTTGATCTTCATGTAATGATGTAATGAATTCTGATGTAATGGAAATACAATCTTGATGTAATGAAAGTTTAATTTTGATATAATGAAAGTTTTTGATATGATGATGTGCAGTTTAATGTAATGTCAAAGTTCAGTTCCATTTTGTAATACTTTTGATGCAATGAAATTACCTTTTGATCTATCAATTTTATCTTATGACTTAACGTCTTTTTGTTGATTACAAAAAAAGGGAAGAAAGTTATGTCGTATATGCATTGGTTAGTATGTGATTGAAATAGTAAGAATAAGAATACTTGTTTAAAATTGTTTAAAGCTTATTTGATTAGTATAAAGTTTGTTTGAAATTGCATAAATCTTAAGTATCAAAGGAAGAACAATTGATAATTTGAACTTCATAGGGGGAGCTACCTCATTTAGGGGGAGCCCACATGTGAAGATCATTTCCTTAAAAATTTGAAGTTAAGAATACTATGCATATACTCAATGTTTTTATAATCATCAAAAAGGGGGAGATTGTTGACCCAATTATTGATTTTGATGATTAATAAAGGAATTGAGTATATTTATTTGATTACTAATGGATTTGAGAAGTGTTTCAGGAGTTAAAATTATTTGATCAATTTAAATGAATTAAGAAACATGTTTTGAATCAATTGCAAAACTTCAATTTCAAAGTTTCAGAACCTGGAGTCGACACCTAGAATCCCTGGAGCCGACCCCATGGCCATTCAAATTTTATTCTGATTTTTGATACGGTCCGGAGCCGACACCCAGAGTTTCAGAGCCGACACCCAGAGTTTCGGAGTTGACACTTACAGTGTCTGGAGCCGACTCCGATGCGGGACAGAACGTTAATTTTTTGAGCATCCTGGAGCCGACACACAGTATTCGGGAGCCGACACCTGACGATGGCGAGCCGACACTTACTTTTTCGGAGCCGACTCCTCAACGAACTCGAAAATTTCTATTTTTGGAAAAACGATCTGGAGCCGACACCTGAAAAGTTGGAGCCGACTCCAACCTGACTGGGATGAAAATTTAAATTGCCAGATCAGCTCTAATGGTAATATTTCCTTTTTACCTAATTTCTAACGGATATATTTTGTTTACAGGTACATTCCAATGGCTAGTTTCCTTCCCAAAATGGATTAAAAGAAATCTATAAAAAGGGGAAAACACCCGTTTGAAAAGAGATGACGAAAAATAGATAAAAAATTTAAATCAAAAATTCGAGAAAGCCTGAGCCTGAATCTCAAGAAAAAAGCATTCAAACTCAAATCCTTCCACTCCAAAAAGCTCAAAGAGGAATCCAAGGCGCTCAAATCAAAAATTGGTGGATTTCCCAAATTGAAGAAAAAGCTCCATTTCTTCCATTTCCAATCTTCTCAACTGCAACGACTGTGAGGGATTAAAGCTGAGGCTTGATTCATCATTCCAAAGGGAGAAGAGAAAAGAAGAAAAGCTCAAATTCAATCATCTTCAAACAGGCTTTTCTAAACTTGTTTACTTTATTTTGAATATTTGCTCAACTAAGGAGCTGTGAATCATTGTAAAACATTCTTATATTTGTTTGTGCTAGTTCTATCAAGGGGATTGAACTAGTGGAGGTTGTTAACCTCGGGTCAAGCTAGATTAGCTTGAGTTTAGGGTTTTATGCTGGTGAGCCCAAAAACCGGCTGGGTTCGTTGTGATCCCGAAGGAAAAATAACAAGTTGTGAGTTGTGCTCTTGTAAAACAACTCGGCTGTAATCTAGTTGGTTATAGTGTGGACCCAAGTGAATCTTGGGAGTGGATGTAGGTGTTGGATACACCGAACCACTATAAAATCTTGTGTTTGTCGTGCATTCATTATCTCTATCTTTATCTCCTTGTTTGTGCTTTATATTTGCATTGCAATTAATTTCATTTGTCTAAGAGCATATAATTTTTTAAAAAGGTTAAATTTTTTAAAGAACCCAATTCACCCCTCCCCCCCTCTTGGGTTGCCATCTGGGCCAACATTGTGTCTAATATGCCTCGGTTCAGGCTCGATTCTTAACTTCTTTTTGAGTTTAATTTTGTTAGATTAAATTTTTAGCAATTTCTATGAAGGAATTTTTGCATAAATTAAAAACATTTTTCAATAGCTAAGGATCAGTTTTTTGGTTTTTTAGAAATTGCTAGATTTTCATTGTAAGTATCATTTAAGTTGTTTAATTAATTATGAATTTTTAAGATGTATTTGTATGATTTTGTATCTTGTACTTCATATGATGATGTTTAGAAATATTGTGGTTTGAATTGCACGAGGAAAGCTTTTGAAGTTGAGGATCTCGAGATCAATCGAACTGAAATTGGCCAAATGAATATCATAATCAAGACTTATAACTGAGGGTTTGTTTAGATTGGCTGTTTCCTTAATTAGTATGAAAATGAGAAGGAAGAAGGATTGATAAAAGTAGTTATAATAGGTATTCAAAGGTTATGTGGAAGCGCATATGTTTGGAGCATATGCTCATATTGTCCTCTCAAGCAAAGCACAGGGCATGCCACCAAAGCATGCCCGCACGAGCTATGTGCTTGCTTACATACAGGGATGCATGTGGCAAGCTCAAGGACAAGCTGGATGCATAGAGATCAGTATGTACAAGCTGACAGTTGCTTCACCAGCTTGTCTAAGTTGGGTTTGCAAAGCTAACTGTTGCTTATGTCCTGCTGTTTAACAAATTCCCTAAGTGAATATGGGAATTTTTTTTACATGCTTGCTATAAGGTTGACAAGGTTGTGTCTAGCATGTTGGATGCTAAAAACAGTGCGGGTAGATTCATTTTCAGCAATAATGTTTGTAACATTTTTACTGATGAATTATTAAATTATACTAGACAAGATGAAGTGAGTTCTGATTTGGATCATACATCTATGAGCTACCATTTCAACTTGAGGCCCTTATAAGAGAAGCATCTTGTATGTGTAGAGCATAGGAAAATTAAAAAGAGAGATTCCATTTTTTGACGTTTAAAGAATGTCTTGCCATATTTAGTGATCCAGAAGTGTTGGCATTTCAGACTTACTCAAAACTAGTGTAGCATTTTAGGAAGGTTCATGTTCTTTGGTGTTTTTACATATTATCTCCAAAAATTTAGTTAATGTTTTGTAAGATATTTGTCAATATGTGAAGAAAACCACATCATAGCTAATTATTTTTCCATTGTGATGTATATTAGACTAAACTTTGGACCAAACACTCAAACTTAGTCAAGTGATTCTAGGTCCAGAATAAATATATCAAATTTTATTTCCCCAATCAAGGAGCTTTCAATTGTGACATTACTTATTTATATTCTTTCATCCAGTTTTTGGGACATGTAATGATGGTTTCTCTATAATTTTGTGTGTAGAAACATTTATGGTATGTTATGATATGGACATGTATGAGCTGTATATGTTTATGCCTGCCTCAAAGTGATCATTTGTCATCTCACCAAACTTGAGACTTTCAAATCTAGTTCTTTGTATTTTCCCAACGAAATTCTTCTCATTCCATATCATATAAATGCTCTGTTTTGAGTATCTTAAAATCTATTGTCATGAGATTTAATTAAAGTTTTTCTAATTTACTAAATAATCACATGACTTTTGGAATATTCAACATATTGTTTATCTTCTTTTTTGGGTAGTCAAGTAATTATTTCTTCAACCCAAAACTAAGTTTCCTAATCCAACTTTTCTTGCAAATGAGATTTATTGGTAATTATGTACTTTGTCAATTTTTGTGTAAGAATGCTGGTATTACTTTCCATATATGATCTTGACTTGGTGATTAGATATGGATCATTATCTGCGTAGAAAATTAACTTGATTCTGCATATGGTTATGTTTTATCATGTAACATAAATTTTGATTTACTTAATATTTGATGATGCAATTGCCAAACCCATGTAGTTTGGACAAGGCATTATTGCATGATCCGAGCCTCATAAATGCATTGAAAAAAAGCTTATTTTTTTCATATGATGATGCTTTTGAATATTACATCGATTATAATTAATTATTTATCTGTATTTTGTGCAATTATCATTCCTTAATAGTTTGAATAAGACTTGTTCTTTATGGTTATGATGGCCCATTTCAGAAGCAAGCACATTACTGTTCAAAATGAATCTATATTTAATTCTTTTATTTAAGGATAAGAATCTCATGCTATCCTGGCTATGGTATATTATGTATTATGGCATGCCGAGCTTAGACATGCCAATTTATGGAATTCTTTGGTGCACATGCTAGTGAGGCAATGATATGGTGCTGCATATTGTGGTATTTGTCAAATCTGAGAAGAATTTGACAATCAATTAACCAAGAAATTATCTAAGAGTGAAGTCCTACATTCATCGAGGGGGATGCGGCTTAAGCTTATTAATTGGTCATCGGCAGTGGATACCCAACCTCTATGATTGGAAATCCCATAAAGGAGGTTCAATGTCGTAGAAACGAAGCTGATTGAGTGATCATGCTAGAGCATAATTTTTTGAAAAAAAAAGAATTTCTCGTTCCATCCCTATGATGAGTGCTCTTATAAAGTGACAAAGTAAATCTGTGTAAGGTTGAGTTATACTCTTAATAGATCCAAAGTAGGTTATCTGCAGGGTATTAGCCACAAATACCCTTAGAGGATTCACTTATACGAGAATTGTCATATTAGGCCATGACTATAGGTTTGGGCTAACCTTAATAAATTCTCATAAAAAAAATAAGGTACTAAGCGCAAGGCCTTTAATATGTGCTGACCGCTTAAACCCAATTGATCCATACTATGTGTGTGATTAGTAAAAGTTTGAGTTAAGGACCTAGTTCAAGATTTAATCCACTATAGTTCCTTCAGATGTATATAATCAACACTAAGTAGGGTTCAAGTGTACAGGATACCTCACCTATTGCACAGTATAAGATGCCCTAAAATTTAATTTTAAATTATATATATATATTAAACTTTTATGAGGTATTATTGAAAAAAGTTTAAATAAAAATAAAAAAGGGGACCCACATGAGCAAAAAGCTCGCGTGGGTTGCTGGCGTTATGCTCGCTAGGCGAGCGTTCAGCAAACTATCGCGAGGCGAGCATTTTGCTCTCGCTTGACGAGCGTTAGCGGCCAACAACCAAATTTTTTTTAATATATATGTATGGGAGCTTTGGTTATGGTCATTCTACATGGCTGGAATAGCTGAGTTTATGGCCACCTTCCTTTTCCTCTACATCACCATCCTTACCGTCATGGGTGTGGTGAGGTCCTCTAGCAAGTACTCCATTGTGGGCATTCAGGGGATTGCTTGGACCTTTGGAGGCATGATCTTTGTACTGTTGGCACCTCTGATTTTGAGATTATGCTACTGCGGAGATCAATCAGAAAATTGCTCATAAAGATAATTTATTTTTTCTTTATTATTATTTTTTATTTTTTTATCAGGCATACGAAGGAATCGTTGGATTATACCTCCATGCGATCGTGCTCATGATAGGAGGTTCGGATTGAAGGATTGAGTGGGCCGGCTGGGCTGCCATCTTTTGGGCCCTATTGGGCTATGCAGCGATATGTTTTGGGGTTGGTTTTTGGGCCCCGTAACGGATTGGGATTAGTAAAATATTTATATGGCTAGAATCTGGATGAATTCTAGTTTTTTGGGGTATTTTTACTTCCCCAATTGGGTGTGTATAGTGGGAGATATTCGAGCCCAAAGTAGGGCCCGTGAACTAGTCTGGGTAGAAATTATAAGGGTCATTTTGATATTCGTATTCTAATAAATTAATTGTGTAAATGATCCTATAGGTGCTCAGACATCTGACTAGCCGATATATACCTGTTGGATTGCGTACTGAGGTAAGTAAGCCAGTTATCAGTATTTAATAATTAATTCATGAATATTTAAATTGTGAATTATATTGTGACTTGAAGAATTGTTATGAATATTGGCTAAATTGTAAGTAGATGAATATTATGAACACATGGCTGTTTATGTATTATGATTTTATATGTGGATGCTATGCATGAGAGATGCAGTTATTATGACATTGATGTGATATATTACATGCAATTGATCAGTAAGTATAATCCACTGTTTATGCAATATAGAGTTGTTATTGATATGATGAGTGCATGTGATGTGAGGTACTGTTATGTGTCGCCCGTTTCCTTTATCATGTCATACCACACACGCGTCTAGAGGACGTGTTCTGCTTGTTTTTGCCACCTACACGTCTAGAGGACGTGTTCTGCTTGTTTATGCCATTCACACGTCTAGAGGATGTGTTCTGCTTGGGTTCGAGATGGCATCACACATCTAGAGGATGTGTTCTGAGTTACTATGAGGTGGCATCACACATCTAGAGGATGTGTTCTGCTTGGTTCGAGGTGGCATCACACATATAGAGTATGTGTTCTGGTGGATTATGATATGGCGTGACCCTGGTATCTGGATCCTTTCAGTAGGGGGATGCTTGTTGGTATACTATTAAGATATTGCAGGGCCGTGGGTCACATTTACAGCTACCATTGAGAGTATAAACAGTGGGTTTACTTACATTGCATGTTTGAGTAATTGTGGAATATTTGAGCATGCAAATCATTTATGTGCTTATTGATTGCTATGCTATGATTTGACTGTATAACGTGGCTTACTTATTGAGTGTAAGCTCATAAAAATCTTACAATTTTTGTCAGAGCCACGAGATTGAAGATGGATGGTTGGGGTGATGGATCTTCTATTAAATAAATCAAGACCCATTATTTTGTTGTAACCCCAGTATTGCTTATGTGTAGGGCTTGATGCCCAAACTTTATTATTGTGGTGTGTAAGGGTTTGTAACCCAAAACTTTTAGTATTCAGTGATGAATTTGGCTTGATTATATATATAATTATGTTATGTGTAAAAAATTTTGTGACGCCTTGCGTGCCGGCACGCGGCGGGTTGTCACCCTAGCCCGATATTTGGGTCTGGGGCGTGACAGCTTTAGAACGGGTCGTTGTACCTTATGGATAGATTGCCAACAACTTGCATGAAGGAACGAAAACTGATCCTTAGGATAGTGTCTAATACGCCTCGGTCTAGGCTAGATTCTTAACTTCTTTTTTAGTTTAATTTCTTTAGATTAATTTTTAGCAATTTCTATGAAGGAATTTTTGTATAAATTAAAAATATTTTTAATATAATATATATTTAACTTCATAGCGAGTATGCTGTCAAAATTTTAATTATTTATATAAATAATAACTTCTTTAGTAATACTTTTGGAAAGTGGTTTTAGTTTACCACAAGTGTGATTCCATTAGCGTAGCTCGGTCCACATTTGACCATTGGCTTAGCTTGGTCCACTTTTGACCGGCTTCGATAACTCAAGTCCACGATAGGACGCGTTGAAGGCGATCAGTGCTTTCTCTGTCAGCCTCTCCTTCGGACTCAGCGATGGCATGGAAGAGGCTTAATCAAAGCCTATGTCTTCCTCTATTTAATCGACCCTAGGCCCCTCTTCCGAACCAAGAACCAGCAGCGGCCGGGCGTTGGAAGTGCCGGAGAAACGCTGTAGGGGTAGTCGTCTTCTCCCTCCGTCCGCAACCAAAGCCTATGTTATCTCTTTCTTCTCTTGTTCCTCTTCCTCTCCGTTCATAGCAGGCTGGTTTCCGTTGTTTCCTACCTCATGGATACCAGGATGACGCCATGTTCCTCTCTTTCTACGTTTCTTCTATTATTTCTTTTCTCTTCTCTTCGCATCCAACTCTGCTTAGCCACTGCTGATAACATCTCTTGGGGCCAATCCCTCTCCGGAAACCAGACCATAGTGTCCGACGATGGCAACTTTGAGATGGGGTTCTTCGCACCAGGTAACACTAGTAGCTACTACGTGGGCATCTGGTACAAAAAAATTGCCATCCGAACCGTCATCTGGGTGGCAAACAGAGCAACACCCATCTCCAACACCTCCTCTGCCGAGTTAAAAATCTCAGAAGATGGCAAACTGGTCCTTCTCAATAGTTCAAAAATCCCAGTCTGGTCTTCAAATTCTACTCCATCAAACCAGGATTCCACGGTTGCAGTGCTTGTCGACACCGGAAATCTTGTTTTAAGAAATGGCTCAAACAGTACTATTTGGCAGAGCTTTGATCACCCAACGGACACATTCATGCCGTGAAGATGGCTTGGAGTCAACGAGATCACAGGGGAGTATCAGAGGATGACTTCATGGAAGAATCCTGAGAACCCTGCCCCCGGGCCTTTCACTCCAATCAATTTGTATTGATGTGGAATGGTTCTGAAATTTATTGGAGTAGTGAAGTATGGGATGGCCGGTACTTCCCTGCGGTCCCTGGTACCATCGAAACTACTTTCATCAACTTCACCTTCATCGACAATAGGCAGAGGAAGCAGGCCGCGTATAACGTCGTCCGCAGTTCTACCATCACCCGGTGTGTAATTGATTCCTTTGGGGTATTAAGGGAAATGTTTTGGGTGAATGAATCCCAACAGTGGCAGACACTCTTTATGGTACCTTCGGATCAATGTCATGTCTACTCTTTATGTGGCGCTTTTGGTATTTGCGACTCTAAGGAAAGCTCGAGTTTTTGCAGGTGCTCCAATGGTTTCAGACTAGCTTCAGTCAAAGAATGGGAATCGAAGTATTGGAAATCAGGATGCGTGAGGAAAACCAATTTGCAATGCAGTAACAAAAGCTTGGCTGGAGGAGAGGAAGATGGATTCTTTAAGATGACCAATATAAAGTTGCCCGCCAATCCACATAATTTGACATTTGGAAGTTCTGAAGAATGTAAACTGGCTTGCTTGAACAAATGCTCTTGTAGTGCGTATGCTTATGAGAGTGGATGCTCGATTTGGACTGGAGACCTTCGGAACCTTGAACAACTCTACGATGGTGATATTGGAGCTGCGACTCTTTATCTCCGGCTTGCTACTTCTGATCTTCATCCGTGTTGGTAGATGATCCTATTTTATTGCGATATAGCTTAATCGTTTGCGGATAATTCTCAACGAAAGCCATCGACTAGTTAATAAGTGATAACGATGTCTCTTTTGAAATTTAAATTTAACCAAATGCCTACTTTGATAGGTGTAGGCGGTGGAAGGGAGTTAAAAAAATCTCTTTAAATAAAAGATCCCTTCTAAGGTTTTCGATAACACATTACGTACCGAAAGAAAATCAGAAAGAAGCAGAGATATTGGGTCTCTGATCAAGAGCATATCTGAGGGTATACACCATCGTGTGCGATAGCTCATTGATTGGAGCACTCAATCAAGGTTCTCGAAGCGGTAGATCAAGATCCGGATAGATAGATCTGTAGTAGATCAAGATCCCGATAGGTAGATCTGCAGCTGATTCAGATCGAGAGGAAGATCAAGATCCTGATTTAGATCTTCGAGAGGTAGATCGTAAGCAATGGTTGGAGGTAATATAAAGATTCTATCTATTAACTCTATACAATATTGTGTAGATTGTTAATAGATTTCTAACATTTGGTATCAAAGCTTCAGTACCTCTGCCTTGTTTTTATTGTAAGTGTTTCCATCATTTCAGATTTAATTATTTTCTAATCTAATTAAATCTTTTAGGACAACTTATTGTTTTATTGTTCGTAGGCTTTTTGGTCTCTATTTCTCTCACATAGGGATAGTCCAAAGGGGTACCCTAGATTATTTGATCCAACGGATATGTGGTAGGGATATCAGGGACACACCAAAAAGGAAGGCTACTGGTAGTACCTTGGTGCGTTTTACCCAACTACCTATGTACCGGGAGAATTAATAGATCGCCTGTGAGATTGCATGGGATCATAATTTATTTTCGTTGATATGGTTTAAATAAAAGAAAGTTGATAATTTTAATGAAATATTAATTTTGTCGTGGTCTTTGAATTCTTAATTCCACGATCACAGCTTCAAAGCACCGTGGGGTGTGTTGTGCTTCCGATTTTTTCGCTGAAAAACTTTTTCCTTTCTCCTATCTTTCGGTTCCAATTTTCTTGCTGGCCATTTGTTCTTTCCGTAGTGAAGATAGCTGCTGTTTTTCTTCCGTTAAAACGTGGTGCCGTGCGGTGAGGTGCCATCTTGGAGCGCTGGGAGTAGGAGATGGAATGAAACATGGCCTCTCCGATCTCTCTTAAAAGAGAAAACGTGGCCACATGCGGTGCAGAAACGTGGCCATGCAGTGAATAGAGAAAACTTTTCTCTCTTCTGTGTGCGTTTTGGTCACTACAAGAAAATGTCAAAATAGTGACGAAAATTAGTGATGAAAATTTTCGTCACTAAATTGTGACGGTTTAGTAACAAAATAGTGACAAAAATTAAAATCAATGATGGATTAGTTTTTTCGTCACTAAGCTGTCACTAAATTAGTGACGGACTATTACATCCGTCACTAATTTAGTGACGGATTGCCCTTCCGTCACTAATCCATAACAAATTAGTGACGGAAGAGCAATCCGTCACTAACTTGGTGATGGATTGCTTTTTCGTCACTAATCCATCACAAATTAGTGATGAAAAACAATCGTCACTAATTAGTGACGAATTATTTTCCGTCACTAATCCATCAAAATTAGTGATGGATGGGAAATCCATCACTAATTTAGTGACGGATTGCCCTTCCGTCACTAATCCATAACAAATTAGTGATGAAAGAGCAATCTGTCACTAAATTAGTGACGGATTAGTGATGGATATTTCTTCCGTCACTAATCCATCACTAATTTAGTGACGGATTGGGCAATCCGTCACTAATTTTGTGACGGATGAGGCAGTCCGTCACTAACTTAATGATGGATTACTTTTTCGTCACTAATCCGTCATAAATTAGTGATGGAAAACAATCGTCACTAATTAGTGATGAATTATTTTCGTAATCCATCACTAAATTAGTGACGGATTATCCTTTCATCACTAATTCATCACTAATTTAGTGACGGATTGGCCTTCCGTCACTAATCCATCACTAATTTAGTGACGGATTGCCCTATCCATCACTAATTTAGTGATGAAAGAGCAATCCGTCACTAATTTAGTGACGGATTTCTTCATCCATCACTAATTTAGTGACATATTGCCCTTCCGTCACTAATCCATCATAAAATTAGTGACGGAAGAGCAATCCGTCACTATATTAGTAACGAATTAGTGACGGATTGCCCTTCCGTCACCAAATTTATATTTTTAATATTTTTTATTTGAATGAGAAGAAAGAAAGTAAAATAAAAAAATTATAATTTATAATAATAATATTTTTATTATAAATAATTGCATGTCTAATATTTTTTTAAAAGAATTAATATTAAAATAATAAAAAATAATAAAATATTTTTAATTTTTATTTTTTTATATTATGTATTATAATTAAAAAATGTGCAGATGAATGACGCCATCGCAACCTTAAAATTTTTTAAAAATATGTTATCACATAGAAACCGTTTGTTCAATAGCACACCGTTGTAGCTGCATTCCAAAAAATTTTAAGCATGGAAATGATCATATTTTAGGTTAAAATCATCTGTCGCAATAACATTTGATAGATTTATCATATTTATGGTTGTAGATGTGACATTTAATATAAACGTAGCGTTATAACGGGCGTTATCTTAAACCCTTCTCGGCGTCAACACGCTGGTGCGCCCACCGCATGCTTTATAAAAAGAGGAGGACGCGGCGGGACGGGAGAAGCGAAGAGACAGAGCGGGGGAGCGAGGGAGAGAGTTGAAGAGAAGGGTTTTGGATTTGAGGGTTTGGGCGTGGATCGATGGAGACGACGCCTCCAGCGCCATCGGACGAGAAATCGTTCGGATTTCTTCGTAACTACGGTTTACTCGCTCTCCCTCTCCTCCTTTTCTTGAATGCAAATATCCGTCTGGAATCGATCAATCGTCCTATTTAGGTTCTGGCTGCTGAGGGACGCGTGAATTCGTTTCAGGTTGGGATGTGATGCTGGGAGCCGTCGCTGCCTTCTATGTGATCATGATTCCCTACACCAAGGTTGAAGAGAGCTTCAACGTTCAGGCGCGTTTCCAAACCCTTGATTACCGTTCTTGGTTTTTGACTTTCTATCGATAATATAGCTTTCAGATTCCAATGTGAGATCTGTATTGGGTGACGCATTCTTTCTTTTCTAAAATCTTGGGGGAAAAGAATTTTTCGTTTTGTTTTTAATAAATGGAACGATTAGTCCTGATTATGCTTCTGGGTCCGCTTACCCAAAGGCGACGTAATTTGGGTGTCATATGCGTTGTTTTTCACTCCAAGTCTTATTGGATACCGAACGTTTCCGTTCTCTATTCTAAACCTAATCATCTCTCCAATTAACCTAACCGTTCAAATAAGTGGAGAACGATTCGACATTATTAAATAAGCAATGTCTCTATAAACCTTGCAAACATTCAACAAAAACCCTTTTACTGGAAAGCAGCTTAGTTCTTGATAATCTTTATAGGGATGCATTTGCAAGGGCGAAATCAAGAAGTCATCTAGACTTGTACAAAATAGCTTCTTTCCGGTCATCCCATCAGCAACAAGATGTTGCCTTTTCTTGACAACTCATTCCTGATAATGTGAACTAACTTATCGAGGGTTTAACAATAGTTTATTGGCCTAAACACTTGTTTGATTCTTTTTTCTGAATTGAGTAAGACTCCTGTTTTTAAACTATGAACTAGATCCATCATTTGTTCTCATATGATCCCACCCATGGTAACTTGACCAAATGGGAGAAACATGAAACTATTGATAACGACTTCTCACACATTGTTAAACAAGCCACTGGGCCATTTGTTGGATATCTGATTACAGGAAAAATAGCTGATGAAATGGCTGTTTTATTCCAAATTTCCATTCTATGATACTAAGTACATTAGTCCTACATGGAAATATGCAAAAATTAAGTCTGGGTAGTTTTTTTTCTTTGCAAGGTGAAATAACTCTCCCACTGTCCTTCAGAAAAGAAATACAAATTTTAATCCTAACTAGTCAAAACTAGAGACAAGTATATGCATTTCCTGCAATGAAAATCGAAACAATGCTTTTATTAGAACCTAAATATGGAATGTTAACTAATTCATGTGTTTAATACTTTGTGCATACTTTGCTTATATTTCTTCCCCTTTTAAAGCTCTCTTTTAATCTGACACCTTCCATTTCCTCTTTGAAAGAGAGACTCAAAATTTCAATGTTTGCCGTTTTTAATGAATCTATGTGTTGTATAATTTATTAATACACAGAATTAGAAATTATAGGATTGCAAGCCCACCTTTAGTCATCATCATTTTGGCATGTGATTTGAAGATGAATATTCATTGTGAATAATCACATTAGGTTCTGCCTGCTGGTTTTATTTTAAACTTGAATTTTTTTCTGATGGACTTTGAGCCTGTAACTAATTATTCCCATGCTGGCAACCTCTAACTAAAAGACCTGTACAGAACACTGGAGAGAAAATAGACAAAGCAAGTAAAAATTGAATTTTATGTTTTATGCTATATCTGTAGAGCAGTTGTGTTTGTTTTTTCAAATGCCAACCTACCTCAATACCAACCAGGAATTTACCTATCTTTGGGTTTTATATTTGGTTGACTCAAACAAGTTTCAAATAGTGTTTGTATTAGTTTGTTCTTCAGTTCTTTTTCATCACATGTATTTATTTCTGTCACCTGCCTTTCAAGTGATCCATATGTAGAATGTAATTTTTTTTAATCGATGAGAAAACATAGGTTTAGTGTCCATCGACACAATAAGATGCTAGTGGAAAAACAATTGCTTAAATCCACAGAAATTCTGTTATGCCAGTTCTGTTTTAGTTGTGTGTCTTCTTATTGTATTTCTAATGTATCTGGTCTTATGTGCTATCGCTATCCTCTGTCTCAACCTTTTATTAGTATTGGCATTCTATTGTACTTCCATCACTGCTGCTATGGCAAGATTGTTTTTTACTGTTTCCCCCTCCTTGCAATACTAGTGAAACAACATCTTTAACTATTTAGCTTTTTTGTACATGTGGTCCTTATTCAGATTTATATTTCTTGTCCCATACTTGCACCATATTTCAGATAATCCAGTAACTGATACTTTATTTTTCTGTTTAGGCAATGCATGATATGCTTTACCACCACCATCACATTGAGAATGCAAGTTTCCGATGCACATTTTGCGTGCCAGATATTTGAGACCCTTATATGGTACTAATTAATTGTGTATATTTTTTTTGAATGAAATTAATCTTGTATCTTGCTGGTGGTAGTATGACCATTTGGATTTTCCTGGCGTCGTTCCTCGCACTTTTATGGGTAAATCTTCTTTTCTTTTAGAAATGCTATATTGCATTTTTGTAGGACTAATGTTGTTTGAGCATGTCTGGAAACACAGTTCTTTAATGGAGTTTTCTTTTATTTTTCTTACCATGTTGGGGCTCAAACCTTTATTTGTTTGTGCACTGCTTTTGTATTTTAACATCAGTGGCAATCCTTTAATGTGGTTACACCTTGAATAACGTAGTTATATTTTGATGATATAACAATGTTGAATTGCAAAATAATTTTGATGGGAATATTTGGTTGCTAAGTTTCTTGTTTCATTCTGTGATCATTTTGGTCCATTCTGTAGTTTGTATGGGAATTGTCCTAGATGCGGAACATTACATATTAGTCCTATATCTCTTAGCAACTCTCTCTCTCTCTCTCTCTCTCTCTGTGATGCTTGTACCTTCATATCTTGTTTAATGAGTCAAGCAAGACTTGATCACTATTTTTCTACATTTCAGTAAAGTAGCTCAGGAGGTTCGAGTACATCATTCTATTATTAATATAATTACTTAATTATAACCATAGGCAATTAAATTTATTATAGCTACTTGTGTTGGCTTTATTGTTATCACCATGGTCACCATCACCACCACCACTGCCAGCACCGTAGTCATCACTGTTATTGTCATTACAATTGCCATTTCTTTTACTACCAACTTCTTTATATCCATACTCACAAACTGTCTGTGCAATCTTTGGATTTTCCCTTCATATTCTTCACCCTCGAACAGAAAAACTGTGCCCCTTTTGTTGAAGCAACCTTATTATTGCCTTCATTACACATCTAATGTCATCAGGCTTATTGTAAATTTCCTTTATTACACTGGAAACCATCAAATTGTTGGTAGTATAATTGAAATCTACTCACTTTGTGAGCTTAAGATCCATAATAGACCATTTCCTTTACAAAATCTTTGTTTCCTTGAAGCTTTATGAAACCTATCAGTTTTGTCTTAAACTTGTCCTGATCTAATGTTAGCTTTCAGGGATAATGCCTATGATCTATTGGTTTTTTGAGTTGCAAGTATTTGACTTTTTTTCCTCAACTTTTGACTACCATTCCCAGGTTTCTGAACTTGAACAAGTTCTCTAGCAAGATACCTGCCTCGCTGGGTAGGCTTTCCAATCTCTTGTGGCTGGACCTGGGAGACAATCAATTAACGGGATCTCTCCCAGTCTCAACGGATGATGCTCCAGGCTTGAATCAACTTCTCAAAGCAGAGCACTTGTGAGTCACTATTCAATAGCCCTTGGATAAATTTTAAAAGAAATCATGTGAATAATATGTGCAATGAGCTTCTATTTTACCTACATGACAGCCATCTCAACAATAATCAGTTTTCTGGCCCCATCCCAGAAAATCTTTTCAACTCTAGCATGAGGATATTACATGTGTAAGCCGCAAACTACCCATTGCAAGTTTCCTTCTATAATTCTGCATTTCTTCTGTGTCCTGATGATTCCTTGCGCGCAGACTCCTTGATGGAAACAAACTTAATGGGACAATTCCAAAGTCCATAGGATTGGTGAAGACACTTACGGATCTGTAAGTATTCTTTAGCAAGATAAATTATTGTCCTACTATCTCATCATCCATTTTTCATCTTCTTTTAACTAGATTCCATCAAATAAAGTCAACAGATAATTGTGATTTGCCTTCTTGTGACAGCCGTCTTGATAATAACATTCTGAGCGGTCCAGTTCCTTCCAATATTACCGATCTTCCGAGCCTCGCCGTACTGTAAGCAATCGTTACAATCAAATATTCTTAACTTAAAATTATCACAAGTTGCTCTGCTAGGGTACCATCTGCAGTCTTTTAGAGGAAATTTTGACTTAAAATCGCCGTACTGTAAGCAATCGTTACAGTTCATGAGCTTGCTAATCCGCCAATAATACACAGAGATGTTAAGTCCACCAATATTCTTTGGAGGAAAATTTGACTGCAAAGGTTGCAGATTTTGGTCTTTCAATGTTAACCTTGATATCTGGCTCTTGTGATTGGCAGGGAAGACAAATAAACCTTCTGTGATCAGATTACCTTACAAAAAGAAGAAGAACTCGATGCGCAATAACCGATTGATGGGGCACTTGAAGTTTATTGATGTCATATTCAAATGATGCATCTGGTCATGAGAGTAGAAGTGGGAAGGAAAGCACAAAGCGCAGAAGATTGTCTTCATCTAAGCTTGGACATGAGAGCCCAACATCTGGTGATGAAACTCTTTCAGCTCCTACATGTCTAGTGATACTTAACACGGAAGTGAGGATTGCTTCAGTAGCTGTAGGTGGACGTCACACACTAGCATTGTTCACTTCAAACTAGAGGGAGCTAGTAAATGGTGTTCAAAGGATTGCTTTAGATGTACATTTCTCAAGTGTAGAGTCCCTAAGGCAGCTAAAAATATCTTAATAATTTGATGTCTAATGTATAAAACATTAGTATTGTTGATGTATACAGATATATTTATCTTATTTTATGAAGTGCATTTTTTATTCTTAAATTTAAATTTTCATTAGAATGCATTAAATATATTATAATTTAAAAATAATTTTAAATTTATAAGAATAAAAATTTGATAAAATTTTATTAGGTTAATGATGGATTAGTGATGGATTTCTGATAGAAAAATAGTGACAGATTAGTGACGAAAATATTAGTGATTGATTAGTGATGGAACAATAACAAATGATTAATGGATTCTTTCGTCACTAATCCGTCACTAAATTATGATGGAATAGTGATGAAAATATTTGTGACGGAATAGTGATGGAATAATGCATGATGAATAGTCCATCACTAATCCGTCACAATTTAGTGATGGAAAATATGTTCCGTCATAAATTTTTGATGAAATATTTCGTCACAAATCCATCACTATTATTTTGTGACGGATCTCTTTCCGTCACTAAATTTAGTGATGACAAAAATGGTGATGATAAGATTTTCGTCACTAATCCGTCACTAAACCCAGTTTGTGACGGAATAGTGATGGAAATTTTTGTCACTATTATACTATTTTCTTGTAGTGTTCTCGAATCACGAGGCATTAAAAAAAAAAGATTGCGGAGATCTGGTGATTTTATCGTTCCGATTTTTGGTTCCGATTTTTGAGCAAAAACGTGAAGAGACCTGGCCATTTTTTTTCTCTTCTTCCGTCTTCTACTAGTTCCGATTTCACGGAACTTTGAGCGAAAAGCGGAAATGTACATGGCGTGGCCTCTTCTATTGGATCCGATTTGTGCTCACGGAATTTTCAGCACATCTTCTGTTAAGGAGAGAAAAACAGCGGAAACGTGGCTTGTGTTAAAGAAAGAAAAACAAAAACGTAGAGGAAAAAAATGTAGTCTTTCTCACCTATGGGTTTTTCGGTTTTCTTACAGGTGTGATCTCACAATGATTTAAAATCAGATTGGATTGGTTATATTTTAAATGCATGCTATTATCTGTTTAATATTATATCATGTGATATGATTGATTTTGTCATTTGTTTCTTAAGTTTAAATTTTTTTATTAAAATATGCCTCCTGAGTCTCTATGCCTACTGTGTTTTGCATAGACTAGCCCAAGGGAATAATGAGCTACGGCCGGATATGTTTTAATTAACAAAAATTTTCTTAAAATAATAATTTTAAAATTTATTAAATAGATAATTGATATGCTTATCTCCTGTTTTGCATATTAGATTTATTTATGCATGAATAAAATTATATTTGGTGGTAGTGTGAACAATTACAGTGCAAATCCTTTCAAGGTTTGATTGGTCAATTGGTGTCTAGAAAAGTAAAGAGATTATGGTTACTTAATTGGTTCCGTTGACTGACCTAAGGAAAGCAACGGGAGAACCTCCACTTCTCTATCACTGGCCTGACCAATTTGATTAATTTAGACTTGATTTGAAATATTATGTTGATTAAGATCACTACTTAATAATCATGCTAAATTGGTTAATCTATATGCATAATGTCATATGGTCAATATAATTTTGATTAATTAAGGAGTAGCCACAGCATCTTTAGTTAATCAAAATTATATATTAAGTTGCAAAAATTACTTAGATGATATTAATTGTGATTAATTATATTAATGCAATGAATCTTATCCCACATGAATTTTATTGCACTGATATAATTAATTAGGATGAGATAATAAATTATTTTCTTAATTACCCATAAGAATTAAGAAAGGAATATAATTTGTTAGTCACATCATTAAGTTAATGAGTCTATTTAAGTATAATAACTTAGCCCACAGGTAGTTATTATATGTTATTGATTCATGTTATTGCATGTTTATATTGGTAAGACATGACATCAAGTTATAAGCCTCAAATTCAGTTACATGAACATGATTTTTATTTTTATGCAGCTATTTTGCCTGTTAATATTTTTGATATGAAATGTGATGTTCCCAATTTAAGTGATGATAATTATAAATTATGGAAGGAGAGAATTCTTCTTTAATTAGGGTGCATGGATATTGACTACGCTATCAGGAAGGATGAACCATTTGGTTACATCTACTAGCACTCAGGCTGAGATTGCTGCGTATGAATGATGGAAGTGATCCAATCGCCTCAGTATGATGTTCATACGTACAAAGATATCTGCTAGTATACGTAGTTCAATTCCTAAGTGCAAAAATGTCAAAGAACTTCTGAAGGCTATTGATGCACAATTTGAGTCTTCAAATAAGGCACTGGCTAGCACCCTAATGGCAAGATTGTCATCAATGAAGCTCACTACTGTTGGAGGTGTGCGTGAGCACATCATGAAGATGAGGGACATTGCAGCTCAATTGAAATCCCTAGAGGTTGAGATGTCAGAACCCTTCTTGGTGCACTTTATTTTGAATTCACTTCCACAACAGTATAGTCCCTTCAAAATATCTTACAATACACATAAGGATAAATGGTCAATTAATGAACTTCTGACTATGTGTGTTCAAGAGAAAGGGAGGCTGATTTTGGAAGTGGGAGAAAGTGCACATTTAGTCACTCAGAGAAAGACTAAAGCTCTTAAAGCCAAACACAAAGGAAAGGGTAAAGTACCCATCCATACAAAAGACAAGAAGGAGTCCAAGTACTTCTTTTGCAAGAAGAAAGGGCATATAAAGAAGGATTGCCTCAAAGTCAAGGCTTGGCTTGACAAGAAAGGTACTCTAACCTCATTCGTATGTTATGAATCCAATTTGGTTATATGTCTGGATTGATTCTGGTTCTACAATCCATGTTTCAAATACCTTGCAGGATTTACTAAATCAAAGAAAATCATTAGGAAGTGAACAAAGCATCTATTCAGGAAACAAGATGGCTTCGCATGTGGAAGCGATTGGGATGTGAAGACTTATTTTAGATTCTGGTTTTGTTTTAGATTTGGAAAAGACATTTTATATTTCAAGTTTCTCTAAAAATTTGATTTCAGTGTCAAGACTTGTACTCGAAGGATATTCCTTTAATTTTAATAAAAGCTCTATTGATTTATTTTATAAATCCAAGATTATTGGGAATGGTACATTGTCCGACAATCTTTTCCAAATTAATTTGAAAAATAATACCTCCTATAATGTGATGCATGCCCAAACTGGTATGAAAAGATATGTTATGAATGAGAATTCCTCTATTTTGTGGCATCGAAGATTAGGTCATATCTCCATTGAGAGATTAAAAGATTAGTAAAAGATGAAGTACTTGATACTCTTGATTTTACTGATTTTGGCACTTGTATGGACTGCATAAAGGGAAAGCAAACCAACAAGTCCAAGAAAGATGCCAAAAGAAGTTCAGAAGTACTGAAGATCATACATACAGATATCTATGGTCCAGATATGGACTCGTATGGTCAGAAATACTTCATCTCATTTATTGATGACTATTCACGATATATGTATCTCTACATTCTTCATAATAAGAACGAAGCATTAGATGTCTTTAAGATATTTAAGGCAGAAGTAGAGAAACAATGCGGCAAGCAAATTAAGATCATGAGGTCAGATAGAGGTGGAAAATATTATGATAGATACACTGAGAATGGATAAGCACCTGGTCTGTTTGCTCGGTTTCTTAAAGAAAATGAAATTATTGTACAATACACCATGTCGGAGTCTTCTGACCAAAATGGTGTAGCAGAAAGGAGAAACCGAACATTATTGGACATGGTAAGGAGCATGATTGTCAGCTCCAACCTGCCTAAATCATTGTGGACTAAAGCTCTTAAAACAGCTGTGTATATATTAAACCGGGTTCCAACCAAGGCCGTTTCCAAAATGCCATTTGAGTTATTTAAAGGTTGGAAACCAGGTTTGCAACATATACATGTTTGGGGATGCCCATCTAAAGTAAGAATTTATAATCCACAAGAAAAGAAACTAGACCTAAGGACTATTAGTGGATATTTTATTGAATATGCTGAGAAGTCCAAGGGTTATATATTTTATTATCCATATCACAGCACTAGGATTGTGGAATCAAGAAATACAAAATTTCTTGAGAATGACTTGATCAGTGGGAGTGATCAATCTCAGTATTTGGCTTCTTCTGAGAAAGATCATTCAGATATTCTAGCTTTCACTTCAAGTGAGGGATTGGTTGTTATTTATAGTACTCCTCAAACTCATATAAGTGCTCAACAACCAGTCAATGAAATTTCACAAGCTGATAATAATCTAGAAGATTATGTTGTTCAACAACAACAATCAGTTGTGTAAGATACTCCTCAAGAGGTCATTGACACAACATTACGAAGATCAACTAGAATAAAGAAATCAGCAATTCCTAGTGATTATATTGTGTATCTACATGAATCTGACTATAACATTAGAGCCAAAAATGATCCTGAAACATTTTCACAAGCCATGAGTTCTAATGAATTAAACTTATGGTACAATGCCATGAAGGACGAGATGGAATCTATGGCATCTAATCGAGTCTGGGATCTTATTGACTTGCCTGATGGTGTAAAAGCCATTGGATGTAGATGGGTCTTTAAAATAAAGAAAGACTCATAAGGCAATATTGAGAGATATAAAGCAAGACTCATTGCCAAAGGGTTCACTCAGAGGGAAGGAATCGACTACACAGAGACATTTTCTCCTATATCTAAGAAAGATTCTCTGTGAATAATTATGGCATTGGTAGCTCATTTTAATTTTGAGTTACATCAAATAGATGTAAAAACCATATTTCTTAATGGAGATATAGAGGAAGAGGTTCACATGAAACAGCCTGAAGGATTTTCCTCTGGTGATAGTGAGCATTTGGTTTGCAAGCTTAAGAAATCCATATATGGATTGAAACAAGCCTCACGTTAGTGGTATTTAAAATTTCATGATGTGATCTCTTCCTTTGGTTTTGAAGAGAACATCATGGATCAATGTATATACCAGAAGGTTAGTGGGAGCAAAATTTGTTTCTTGATCATATATGTGGATGACATTCTACTTGCAACCAATGATAAAGGGTTGCTATATGAGGTGAAACAATTTCTTTTCAAAATTTTGATATGAAGGATATGAGTGAGGCATCTTATGTCATTGGCATTAAGATCCATAGAGAAAGATCTCAAGGCATTTTAGGATTGTCTCAAGAAACTTATATCAATAAAGTCTTAGAGAGATTTTAGATAAAAATTGTTCACCAATTGTTGCACCTATAGTGAAGGGTGACAAGTTTGCTTTGAAACAGCGCCCTAAAAATGAACTTGAACGGAAACAGATGCACAACATTCTATATGCTTCAGCTGTTGGAAGCCTAATATATGCTCAGGTTTGTACAAGACTTGACATTGTATTTGCAGTAGGAATGTTGGGAAGATATCAGAGTAATCCAGGTTTAGACCATTGGAGAGCTGCTAAAAAGGTCATGAGGTATCTTCAAGGGACCAAGGACTACATGCTCATGTATAGATGAACTGATCATTTGGAGATAGAGGGCTACTCAGATTCGGACTTTGCTGGCTGTGTTGATTCTTGGAAATCAACATCATGATTTATATTTATGTTAGCTGGTGGAGCCATATCATAGAGGAGTGCAAAGCAGACTTTGACTGCTACCTCTACTATGGAAGCGAAGTTCGTTGCTTGTTTTGAGGCTATATCGCAAGGTGTATGGTTGAGGAATTTCATCTCAGGGCTTAGAATTGTTGACTCTATAGCTAGGCCAATTAAACTGTACTGTGATAATTCAGCTGCTATATTTTTGGCTAAAAACCACAAGAGTGGTAGTCAAAGTAAACATATCGACATTAAGTATTTAGCCATAAGAGAATGTGTTAAAGAAATAAAGTGGTCATAGAACATGTTAGCACTGAGTTGATGATAGCTGATCCTTTGACTAAAGGCATGCCATTTAAGAATTTCAAGGATCATGTGGTACGAATGGGAGTTGGTTCCATGATATAATTGCATGGATAACAATTTGTACAAAGAAACTCTTATTTTAATTATTTATTTATTTCTCATTCAGGTGTACACATTATTTGACTTTTGAGAAATAACAAAATTTTCTTTTAGACTCTGAATAAACATATGATTTATTCATTATGTTATGTTGTCACATTTGGAATAGTGGTAAAGAAATTGAATGCATTGTAATACATAGAAGATAATACTCAATTATAGAGGACCTATCGCTATGATTCATGTATTTAATTTCTTGTTTAGTGTTGAGAATTATGGATTAAGATAAATATGCGACCAAATGGGAGAATGTAGTATCCTATGTTGGTAGATGGTCCTGTTTTATTGCGATATAGCTTAATCATTTGTGGATAATTCTCATTGAAAGCCATCGACTAGTTAATAAGTGATAACGATGTCTCTTTTTGAAATTTGAAATTTAACCAAATGCCTACTTTGATGGGAGTAGGCAGTGGAAGGGAGTTAAGGAAATCTCTTTAAATAAGAGATCCCTTCTAAGGTTTTCGATAACACATTATGTACCGAGAGAAAAGCAGAAAGAAGTAGAGATATTGGGTCCCTGATCAAGAGCATATCCTGAGGGCATACACCATCGTGTGCGATAGCTCATTGATTGGAAGCACTCAATCAAGGTTCTCGAAGTGGTAGATTAAGATCCCGAGAGGTAGATCTGCAGCTGATTCAGATCGAGAGGAAGATCAAGATCCTGATTCAGATCTTCGAGAGGTAGATCATAAGCAATGGCTGGAGGTAATATAAAAATCCTATCTATTAATTCTATACAATATTGTGTAGATTGTTAATAGATTTCTAACACCAAGTTCAAGTAGTTCACATAAGTTTGCAATTTATATCACTCTTAGCGTCATTTTAGGAATTTTTATTATATCATGTGTCCTATTCGGGCTAATTTGGGCAATTCGAAGGAGGAAACAAACTCTGAATGCAAAACCAATTGATGGTTCTCTGATGCAATTTAGTTATGGTGATATGCAGCGTGCGACCAAGAACTTCTCTTTGAAGTTGGGGAGTGGAGGCTTTGGGTCTGTTTTCAAAGGAACTTTAACCGATGCAATTGAAGAAGCTGTGAAGAAGCTTGAAGGCCTCGGACAAGGAGAGAAACAATTCCGAGCCGAAGTCAGCACATTGGGTACCATTCAGCATGTCAATTTGGTTCGCCTCTACGGGTTCTGCTTAGCAGGCAATGAAAGGCTTTTAGTCTATGAGTACGTCTGGAGGCTCCTTGGACTCTCATCTCTTTCAGAATGATTCCTCAGTTCTACACTGGAATGCGAGGCATCGAATTATTCTTGGGATCGCAAGAGGATTAGCCTATCTGCATGAGAAGTGCAGGGAGTGCATCATACACTGTGACATAAAGCCAGAGAACATACTTCTAGATGAGGAGTTATGCGCCAAAATTGCAGACTTTGTCATGGCGAAGCTCGTAGGTCGTGACTTCGGCAGGGTACCGACAATGATGAGGGGAACAATTAGCTATATCGCACCCGAGTGGATTTCAGGCCTACCAATCACATCCAAGGTTGATGTCTACAGCTTTGGGATGATGCTCTTTGAGCTGATAACAGGCCAGCGAAACATTATGCACTCTGGGGATGGATGCATAAGCTTTAATCCTTCCTGGGCTGCAACAAAGGTCATTGAAGGTGATATACTTTGCTTATTAGACCATAGATTGAATGGTGTTGCTGACATTGAAGAGCTGACCAGAGTCTGTAGAGTTGCTTGCTGGTGCATTCAAGACTCCGAGGCTCACAGGCCTACAATGGGACAGGTGGTACTGGTCCTAGAGGGAGTTTTGGAGGTGAACGTGCCACCGTTCCCAAAGGCTCTTCAGCAACTCATGGGAGATCGGAGCCAAATTCTTTATTATTTGTCATCCACTGAATACAAAGATCCACCTGATCAATCTAAGGATTCCTCTCAATAAGCGTCAAGCTACAACGGGCACATGAATTTCTTTGCGGAGCATGCCAATAATGGGAACAATATATATGGGTAAAGTAGAGCATATAGCTGTTATGATCCTTTAGAATGACCTCTATATCCTTGTGTAATGTTCTATAGTGGATGTAGTATCTATTTAGTGACATAAATTAGTTTCCAATTTATCACTTTTCAAGAAATGCTTTATGCTTGTATTTTTTCTATAGAGGTGGGGTGAAATAACACAAAGGTGTAATGTTTTATAGAGGTGCATTGGTTTATGCCGGTGCAAATGTATTAATAAATGAAAGCTTTGATGAGTTAAATTCAAGTTAAAATTCAAATATTGCGGATCTTGATTATCTATTATTGGTAATAGAATATGTTATCGCCAAATCACCTTCCTTGAATGTTAGGTAAGATTCGGAACCCGATATTCGATGAGGATGGGCCTGAGAATCCTCCAATACCTTTACCTCGGGCTTGGATCCTGCAAAAATGTTCTCAGAGCCGGTTGTTTCATCGAGGATCCTTTGACGCTTAAGTGAGTGGTTGGGAAAACAATAGTGTATCTCTTTTTTGGAGTTAGTTCAGAACTTGTAGAAGTTGAAGTTCCTCTCAATCATGAGCGAAGGTTCTTATACCTGATCGAGAGTCCATCTTACCCCTTTTTGGACAGTTGTTGATCCCGAGACGTCGTGTTCGGACATGGGACAAGCGGTGAGGCCAACAGCGATAGGGGGTGTCCGTCTCATAGTCTGTCAAAACTGGCAGGCTACTTCTTTGTCTTATATGGATGGCTATAGCCAGTTGGTGGGCTAAGTCTTGTCAGCTGCAGCGCTGCAGATGGTTAGTAGGCCAGGTCTTGTCAGGCATGCATCGTAGTCGATAGATGGGCAATGTAGGACCGCAGATGGTAGTGAGCCACGTGGGACTACAGGTGGTAGGTCGATCAAGTGGGATCGCAGGTGGTTGCAGTCGGTAGTGGGCCACGTGGGTGCCGAGACCGACGCCACATGGGTGCCGAGACCGATGCTGGAGTTAGTGCTGAGGCCGATGCTATAGTCAATGTTGAGCCAATTTTAGAGTCGGTGCTGAGGCCGACTCTGGAGTCGGTGCTGAGGCCGACTTTGGATTCGATATTGGGGCCGACTCTGGAGTCAGTGCTGAGGCCGACTCTGGAGTCGATACCAAGGCTGACTCTTGAGTTGGTGTTGCTACTGAGGCTAGGGGTGACACGTCAGACCATGAATGATTTTAGTTGTCTGATTTTACCTTCATTAGTCAGCCTCATCCGTTAACTATAACATGGCTAGATCAGCCACATCAGATACTCCCCTCACTTCTAAGCTCGTGCAGTCACATCTCTAGTCGAGCGAAAGTAGCGTAGACTTCTGGAGCCCTCAATCCTCGCCTGTGATTAATTGTGGGCCCACGCCTCAGGGGGAGGTCAAATCTCTCTCATTTAAGGGAGCATGGGACGCTGTACCATTGTATGCAGAAGATTTTTTCTTTAAAACCGAAGAGATTTCTCTTGAAGTTGAGGCCATCTCTCTCGGATAAAGCAGTAGCCATCATTGTGGTGACGTCATTGATGTCCCATCATTGGCCTCAGATCATGCCTTTGCGCTTTTGGCCGAGGCGTTTTGCCTCGAGCGAATGAGATCATGCGACAATTGGGGTAACACCTTTAATAAGGGACATCCATGTCTGCGCAAGCGAATGAGATCATGCGACAATTGGGGTAACGCCTTTAATAAGGGACATCCATGTCTGCGCATGCCCAATGCCCTGCGCCGGCCATTGGCGTGCGCCTGCATGCATTCCTAATTTAGTGATAGATTACTCTTTCGTCACTAATCCGTTACTAATTTAGTGACGAACTGCTCCATCCGTCACTAAATTAGTGACAGATTAGTGACGTATTGCCTTTCTGTTACTAAATTTATACTACAATTTTTTTAAAAAAAATTATGATGAAAAAATTAATCCATCACTAATTTAGTGATGGACTACCCCATTCATCACTAAATGGATTGATTTTTTCATCACAATTTTTTTTAAAAAATAATTAAAATATAAATTTAATAATGAAAGTGATAAAATTTATTTTTGGCGTTGTATATGTTGGTGAAAATATATTTCTAGCCCTCAAATTTTTACTAAAAGTTTAGCTTGGTTCTTAAATTTTTTAATTATTATTGTTTAGTTTTTCATATTTTAAAAATATTGTTTTTTTACATGAGATTAGATTAAATTAATAAAATAGGTACCATGTCATTCTATTTCATATATTTACAATATTAGATGGTATGTTAACTATTTTATTAATTTTAATTTATTTTGTATAATAAAGTATTAATAATATAATATTTTTAAATATAAAATATTAAAATATGATAACTAAAAGTTTGAGGATAAAAAATTATCCTTCAGCTGAATTCTGGTGAAAAAACCATCACTCTATTGAACATTATATATAACCAAGAGGACCTGGTAATTAAGCAGGGCCCTCACCTGAAGAATCATAATATCATAAAGGTTAATCATGGCTCCATCATACAAGGGCCTACATACATATGCATGCGCATAATAACATGGACATCGTATCTAAGAGTAGTCTAATCATAACAATCATAACAAACGCTGCACTTTTTAAGTGCAGTACGATCATATTAACAATAATATTGTCTTATAAGTTAGACAATATGAAAGTTGGATCATTTATAAGGACGAAACTTCATTATAAGAGATGCGAATATTAAAGAAGGCCAAATTGAACCATGTTAAATTATTAAATTAAAAATTAATAAATGTCGATAGCAATCAATTGTTTTAAGTCTTGTTTTAATATTTCTTTTTATTTAGAAGCGTTCTTTTTTTTCTTTTTTTCCCTCCTTTCCATGGTAATAACATTTTTGTTGCCATCTATCGCATACGCGATCGAAATCGGAAGTACATAACCAAAATGAATGCAGCCCCATCACATTCTAGCGGTCGGTGGGGTCGAGCTCCTCCGCCTCAAGCCCTTTATTTTTCTCACTCCAACCATCGCTCCTTTGCGGCTTTGCAGTTATAGAGTTAGTGTGTAGAGGGAGACCACTTTATGCGATTCTTTTTTTTTTCCATTCCTTCTATCCGCCCACGCTTCTCTCTAGGGTTTCTTAGGCGATCTTGACGAAGCCAAAGAAGGAGGCGGAGAGGAGGGGCTGGAGGAAGGACTCAGAGTTGACGAGGGAGAGGTCGTTGAGGAGGCCGAGGGGGGGAGGGAGGGTATAACGACCCAGGCCCACGGGCCCGTTTCGTTACAAGAAAGTAAGACGGACAAGGTCCACACCAACTTGGGCCACCATAGCCCAAAAAGGGATCCAATTGGTGCCTTGTCCATCTTCCTTAACTGGTTATAAAACACCCACCCAACTCCCAATTTTTTGATGTGGGACTATTGGGAGGGACGTCACAATCTATCCCCCTTACAGAGGCGATGTCCTCGTCGCCAGGGGTAATTGATCACAACCACTAGGCAGGCAGGATTCTAGAGGTGGCCCCCACAGGTTCAAGAGGTAACTCCCATCCCCCATGGATGTAGCAGTTTGTCCTGTGTGGTATTTAGCTCCTGCACTTTCGACTGGTGCGAGGCTCTGATACCATATTGTAACGATCCGGGCCCACGGGCCCGTTTCGTTACAAGAAAGCAAGACGGACAAGGTCCACACCAACTTAGGCCACCACAGCCCAAAAAGGGATCCAATTGGTGGTTTGTCCTTCTTGCTTTACAATATATAAACCACTTAACCAACTCCCAATTTCTCGATGTGGGACTATTGGAAGGGTTATCACAGAGGGGAAGAAGTCTCCATTGTTGGCATTCTCTTCATCTTTGGCAGCGATCTTGAGTAGGTAAATCTCTTCCATATCTTGATAACACCGTTTAAATTAACTCAGGCATCAAAAGTAATCTCTTCCATTGAATGTGTGCTCTATGTTTAGTAGCTCTCTGTTTTCCTAATGGTTTAATGGGGTAGGAAGAACAAAGCCATGGTATGGCATTCTTCTTTTTTCCCCCTTCTTTCACCCACTTCAGTGGGAGGAAGGAAGGAGATGAGAAGGGAGCAGGAGAAGAGCAAGAAGAGAGGAAGCTGAGAGAGAGAGAGAGAGAGAGAGAGAGAGAGAGAGAGATCAAAGGGGAGGGGCATTTGTCTACTCTCTCTCCTTCCATAAAATTTATGAAACTCGTTTGTCCTAGATGGGGTGTTATACTATTCACCATCTCATTTCCAAATAAATTTTGTTTTAAACGAAAATAGCAGCAGTGTTGCACATCAGCCCTATGTTAGAATTATCAAAAGTAATTGTCTGCTTGGATCATAGTGTTGTTGACGTGCTCTAGAATATCTGAATGTGCTGCATACTTTTTATTCGGCTTTCTATGACGTGCTAACGACTAATAATTGTAAGTAGAGTTTTGTTGACTGCATTTTGTAACATCATATAAATATTATGGAGCCTAAATCATGTGCCCCATGAGGAAGTTTGATCCAGCTTTGAAACATTACTGATAATGCAATACTCTGATGGTTTTGTCTTTATATAGTTTGTAGTGAACAAATTCTAGATTAAATCTTGCCTGAGACAATTTGGAAAATAATAGAAAAATTTTGTTTCATTCATTATGTGTAATTCATTTGTAAATCTTATAAAAATTTATTGAATCACAATAGGAGGAAGTAATTTTATAATTTAGTATAGTTGGGATTTCAATTTATGTTATGTTTCAAAACACAAAAATTATGAATTTGCAAATGAATTCCATAAAAGTTATGAAACTCGTTTGTCCTAGATGGGGTATTATACTATTCACCATCTCATTTCCAAATAAATTTTGTTTTAAACGAAAAGCAGCAATGTTGCACATCAGCCCTATGTTAGAATTATCAAAAGTAATTGTCTGCTTGGATCAGAGTGTTGTTGACGTGCTCTAGAATATCTGAATGTGCTGCATACTTTTTATTCGGCTTTCTATGATGTGCTAACTACTAATAATTGTAAGTAGATCTTTGTTGACAGCATTTTATAACATCATATAAATATTATGGAGCCTAAATCATGTGCCCCCTGAGAAAGTTTGATCCAGCTTTTGAAACATTACTGATAATGCAATTCTTGATGGTTTTGTCTTTATATTGTTTGTAGTGAACACATTCTAGATTAAATCTTGCCTGAGACAATTTTGAAAATAATAGAAAAATTTTGTTTCATTCATTCTATGTAATTCATTTGTAAATCTTATGAAAATTTATTGAATCACAATAGGAGGAAGTAATTTTATAATTTAGTATAGTTGGGATTTCAATTTATGTTATGTTTCAAAACACAATAAATTATGAATTTGCAAGTGAATTCCATAAAAGTTATGAAACTCGTTTGTCCTAGATGGGGTATTATACTATTCACCATCTCATTTTCAAATAAATTTTGTTTTAAACGAAAATAGCAGCAATGTTGCACATCAGCCCTGTGTTAGAATTATCAAAAGTAATTGTCTGCTTCGATCAGAGTATTGTTGACGTGCTCCAGAATATCTGAATGTGCTGCATACTTTTTATTCGGCTTTCTATGATGTGCTAACTACTAATAATTATAAGTAGAGCTTTGTTGACATCATTTTGTAACATATATATTACGGAGCCTAAATCATGTGCCCCATAAGGAAGTTTGATCCAGCTTTTGAACCATTACTGATAATGCAATACTCTGATGGTTTTGTCTTTATATAGTTTGTAGTGAACAAATTCTAGATTAAATCTTGCCTGAGACAATTTGGAACATCGACGAATTATTTGAAGTTTGAATTTTGTGGCAAGGAGTACATAGAGGCTCATGCATTCTAATTCTTCATCCTGACTGCTTCCTTTATTTTTTGATTGGAGTCATTGCCCATATCGCCATAAAGTCTTGCTTGATAAATTTCTATGCTCTATTTTACCTCTTCTAAGATAAATTTCTAAGATAAGTGGTGGATGTCTGGGCCTGGTCCTTGGTCCAGGCTATCAGCATCATGGACGAATGCTTCCCATGCAAGGCAAATGAGTCTTCTACCACAGCTGGTGCTTGAAAAGTCGACATAGCTGATATCCTAATTTTAAAAATTATGTTGCAGGTACCAAAAGTCGACATAGCTGATATTCCAGTTTGGATTATCGCTCAGAGGTAAGTAAGCCAATTATAATAATTTCTTTAAATTATTATTAAAATTATTTTATTTTTGAAATATTAAAAATATTTATGTATAATATTATTCAAAAAATTAAAAATAAAATTTGTGGTACCTTGTATATGCAAATGATTATTTGATATTATTTTAAAACTGTTAAATATTTGGGACCCTGCAATGCCAATGATTATTTGATATGATTATTTGGTACTCTTGCAAATAGCTATTATTTTATACATACAATTGATCATTGATATGATTATTGGGAATTGCTAATTTTTGAAAAACTATACATGGTTGTGTTCATATATCAGGATAATAAATCATGAGTTCAGATAGGCAATGGATGTATGCAAGATTAAAAAATGGATGGATAAGAACTGAATTTCTATTTGGGATTGAGTAGTTGTGGATTTTGCAAAAATGCATCCGGAATGTATGGATGGTGAAAAGATTAAATGTCCTTGTAATCATCGAAAATGTTGGAATATGATTATCTAAATGAGGATACAGTTAAGGTACATCTTGGAACTAATGGATTTGTGGCAGATTATTATTGTTGGTATCATCATGGGAAAACTTATTATGTGCCTTAAGCAATGGAATAAACTACTTGTCAAGCTAATTCTTTTGTACATTGCAAAGAAAGTGAGACTATCAATGCAATGCAGTCTATGGTGTATGATGTTGGTGGTCCTTTTAATCCAATTGAAATGGAAGAGACCCCAAATCCTACAACACATCTTTTTGATATGCTCAAAGTAGCACAACAAGAGGTGTGGAGGGAAAACCCTTATGGCCATTCTCAGTTATCTGCAATGGCTAGAATGTTGAATATTAAGGCTGAACATCATATCTCTGAAAGGTGTTATGATGAAATTTGCAAGTTGATGTCAGAATTACTTTTAGCCAATAATTTAATGACTGACAGCTTCTACAGCACAAAGAAGTTAGTTTGAGGTTTGGGTTTGCCAGTGCAAAAGATTGATTGTTGTGAGCAAAACTATATGATATATGTTGACCCCAGATTGATTTTGATGATTACAAAATAAATTAAGCAATTCTAAGATTGATACAGGGAAGTTCGGTCACCTTGCAAGTAAGTATCTTCATGCAAAATTGACTGGTAAGAAAGTACTTTGCTTTGAATATGATTATTAGCTTGTGAGTTAACTTGTTAGCTAGCTGGTTATTCATTTAGCTAACTGGCACGACTCTTAGCTAGCTGGGAAAATTTCACAGTGAATGGGCCGAACCATCTTGCCCTTTAGCTAGCTGTCTAGCTAGCCTGTTAGCTAGCTGAAGTTTCTTCAGCTAACTAAAACTCTTGTCTCAGTAAGATGGCCGAACGATCCTTTATTTCAGCTAACTGATGAGTCAGTTTGTTAGCTAGCTGGAGCCCTTTCAGCTAACTAAAATTCCTGTCACTATTGCCTGGCCGAATGCCCTCTTTCTTTAGCTAACTGGTGAGTTAGTTTGTTAGCTAGCTGAAGCTCTTTCAGCTAACTAAGGAACTTGTCACAGGTGCCTGGCCGAACGTCCTTTATTTTAGTTAACTGGTGAGCTAGCTGGAATTCATTTCAGCTAACTAAAAATCCTGTTACAGTGGTTCGGCCGAACACCCTTCCATTTTAGCTAGCTGGCTGGATGTCTTGTTAGTTAAACTGTAACTCATTCTAGCTAGCTGATGCCTCTTTTAGTTAACTGCTTAGCTAACTATTTCATCTTGGAGCTAATTGGTTAGTTAACTATTTTTCACAGGGAACGTTGCAGCCGAATGGATTTAAATTTTAGTTAACTGGAGAGCTAGCTGCCGGTTGGTTAGTTAGCTAGAGAGTTAGCTACTTTATTCAGTTGCCTGGCTGCCTTTTTGCTCAGTTAGCTGAAGAGCTAACTAAGCTGGATGGATAGCATAGCATTCTTGCTCCTAGTTAGCTCGTGAGCTAACTGGCCACTCTTTAGTTAGCTGTTCAGCTAACTAGCTATCCTGCTGCCGTTTGAATTTATATTGGAGTTAGCTGGCGAGTTAGCTGCCGAGCTAACTAACGTATTGTCTCAGAATGCTTCTTTTGTTATGACCTCTCTGCTTAGCTAACTGATTAGCTAGCTGGGAGTTATTTCTTTACTCTTGGACGATGGCATTCATTTTTCAGCTACCTGGATCTTCTTTCTTCAAGTCCACCGCCGCCTAAAGCTCTTTCTTTCTCTCATTCTCTCTCTCTATTGCTATTTCAAGCTATTGTTAACTTTTAATTTTTGAATGTTTACAGTGCTCATCCTTCTCAAATGGAGATCTGCATTCAATGCTTAAGGGAAACATATTTAACGGTTATATTTTCTTTCCGTTATTATTTCATTTATTTCTTTTGTATCTAACGGATATTTTCTTGTTAGATGATTATAAATAGCTAGGATTAGAAGCACACCATGATGATGATTTTTGAAAAGAAATTTCAAAGAGAGAAAAATCCAAGTAAAGAGCCTTCATTAAATATTTGTTGAGTGGTTGCTGTGCATTCAAGCTCATTCCTTGCTCCGAAAGGTCGTCCGAATCATTGAAGCTTTTCAAGCATTCAAGACTTCAGCTGCTTCAACCAAGTTCATTTATTGCTGAGTTTATTGCTTCAAAAAGTTGTAAAGTATATTCTGAATATTTGCTCTTTGTAGGAGCTTCTTCTTTACATACACTAATTATCTTGTAAAAGGGTTAGTGAACCCTGGTTTGTTGGCTTCCTTGTGCCATTTAAACAAGAGGACTAGCCTAGGTTTGGCTAGGGGTTCTTGGCTTCCTTGTGCCGTGAAACAAGAGGACTAGCCTAGGTTTGGCTAGGGGTTTTTGGCTACCTTGTGCCGTATAAACAAGAGGGCTAGCCTGGTTCGGCTAGAGGTTGTAATCGTTGTGATACGATTAGTGGAATACCCAAAGGTTTTGGGGAGTGGATGTAGGTGCTGAGTTTGGCACCGAACCACTATAAATTTATGTGTGTTTGTGATTGCTTTTTTGTGTTGATATTATTCTGTGCACTCCACTTCACCATTGCAAATCAAAATTAGGGTTGAAAGCACATTTATCTGCATAGCTATTAAATTTTTTTTAAATAACCCAATTCACCCCCTCTTGGGTTACTACATCTGGGCAACAAGTGGTATCAGAGCAGCATGCTCTTGATTTCTATAGCTTTGATTAGCTTGGAGCCAAAGATCAATAGTAATCCCAATGAGTTCCATGTTGATTGAGGGACAATCAACTAATAGACCACCTTTGTTCAATGGAACAAACTACACATATTGGAAAGCACGAATGAAAATCTTCATTCAAGCACTAGATTATGATTTATGGGGAATCATAATTAATGGACCTCACACACCCACTATTATGATTGAAAATGTCAATATTAAACCTGAATCTGAATGGGATGAGCAAGATAAGAAATTAGCTCAATTAAATGCTAAGGCTATGAATGTTCTTTATTGCTCGCTTGATGCAAATGAGTTTAATCGCATATCTACATGTATGTCTGCTAAGGAAATATGGGATAGACTTGAAGTCACCCATGAGGGTACAAATCAAGTCAAGGAATCCAAAATAAATATGCTTGTTCATAAGTATGAATTATTTAAGATGGATCCTGTTGAAAATATCACTGATATGTTTACTAGATTTACTGATATCATTAATGGTTTGAAAAGTTTGGAAAATCTTATGCTAACAGTGATCTAGTTAGAAAAATTTTAAGATCTTTACCTAGATCATGGGAAGCAAAAGTGACTGCTATACAAGAAGCAAAAGATCTCAACAAATTATCACTTGAAGAGTTGGTTGGTTCTTTGATGACTCACGAACTTCAGCAACGACAACATATTGATGAAGATGATTCAAAGAAGAGAAGGACCATGGCATTGAAGAGTGCAACTCAAGAAGATGAGAGTGAAGAAACCTCAAGTGATAGTGAGAAAGATGATGATATGGCACTTATTTCAAGAAAATTTAAGAAGTTCATGAAGAAAAAGAGATTTGGAAAAAGAAAGCATTTTGTCAAAGGAGATCATAGCAAAGATAAGGAAAAGAGTGAACCTCCAACATGCTATGAGTGTAAGAAGCCTGGACACATCAGACCAGATTGTCCACTATTAAAGAAGGCATCTAGAAAATAAAGAAAAAGGCAATGATGGCCACTTGGAGCGACAGTGAAGCTACAAGTTCAGAAAATGAAGAGAAAACTGAAGTTGCTAATGTTTGCTTCATGGCTGATAATGATGAGGTAAGCCCTCTTTTAGATGATTTTACTTTTGATGAGCTGCATGGTGCATTTTATGAACTGATTGATGATTTCACAAATTTAAGTTCAAAGAATAGAGATTTGAAAAATGAAATCAAAAATCTTACCATTGAAAAAGAAAAGTTTTCAAAGGAAAATGAATCATTGTCAAAACAAAACCAAGATTTGAAAAATGAAGTGAATAAATTAAAATCAATTGTTGATAGATTTACACTAAGCTCAGAAAAATTAGAAATGATTTTAAATAGTCAAAGAGCTGTTTACAATAGAGCTGGTCTTGGATACAATCCTCTTGAAAACAAAAATTTCTGAAAAATATTTATGTGCATGCTGATGATTCTACTAAAATTACATGTTTTAAATGCGAAAAATTGGACACAAAGCTTACATTTGCCAAACACAAAAGATAAGGAAAATATGGATCCCAAAAGGAACCATTTTGACTAACCCTAAAGGACCCAAGAAAGCTTGGGTACCTAAGAACAAAAGTTGAAATTGTGTATGCAGGTGTGTCTTGCAACCCGAGCAATTAAAAGACATTGGTACTTGGACAGCGGTGCTCAAGACACATGACCGGTGATGAATCACAATTCATCACTTTGGAAGCAAAAGATGGAGGTGTTGTTACTTTCGGTGATAATGGCCAAGGAAAAATAATTGGCATTGGAAAAATAGGTATCACACCTCATGCTTATATTGATAATGTTTTGCTTGTGAAAGGACTGAAACACAATTTACTTAGTATTAGTCAATTATGTGACAAAGGATTTAATGTTATATTTGAATCGTCCTTATGCATTGTTAAAAATCCTGCTAATGAAAACATGAGATTTGTTGGTCAAAGGCATGGTAATGTATACATTGTTAATTTAAATGATTTGCATGATCAGAATGTTGATTGCCTAGTTGCTACTAACAATAAAACTGATAATAGTTGGTTATGGCATCGTAGGCTAGCTCATGCAAGCATGGATTTACTATCTAAATTAATTAAAAAGGATTTAGTACATGGTTTGCCAAAACTTTTTTTGAAAAAGATAAGATTTGCAATGCTTGTCAATTTGGAAAACAAACCCGAGTTTCTTTTAAATCAAAGAATTTTATTTCAACCACTAGACCATTGGAGCTCTTGCACATGGATTTATTTGGTCCTACAAGAACCACTAGTCTAGGAGGTAAAAGATACGGTTTCGTTATTATTGATGATTTCTCTCGCTTTACATGGGTTTTATTTCTAGCTAGTAAAGATGAAGCATTTTCAGCATTTCAAAAATTATTTAAAAGAATTACAAATGAAAAGAATTCTTCCGTTTTATCAATACGAAGTGATCATGGAAAAGAATTTGAAAATAAATCTTTTGAAGAATTTTGTAATGAAAATGGAATTGAACATAATTTTTCTGCACCAAGAACACCACAACAAAATGGAGTAGTTGAAAGAAAGAATAGAACATTAGAGGAAATGGCGCGTACCATGTTGTGTGAAAGCAATCTTCCTAAATATTTTTGGGCAGAAGCTATTAACACTGCATGTTATGTTTTAAATCGTGCATTAATCAGACCTGTTTTGAAAAAGACTCCATATGAACTTTGGAAAGGAAGAAAACCTAATATAAGTTACTTTCATGTTTTTGGATGTCGATGTTTTGTATTAAATAATGGAAAATCAAACCTTGATAAATTTGACGCTAAGTCTGATGAAGGAATTTTTCTCGGATATTCTTTACATAGTAGAGCTTTTAGAATATTTAACAAAAAGACTTTAGTAGTTGAAGAATCAATTCATGTTATCTTTGATGAATCTAATGATCTTCCATCAAGGAAGGGAAAAGGTATAAATGATGCAGATGACATTGAAGATCAATTCAAGGACATCACATTAAAGGACAAGAACGATACACAAGAGGTAAGTGAAGAAGAGAACGCTGACCTACCTGAAGCCTCACAAGGTAATGATGAATTAGAAAGAGGATGGAGGTATGTTCTTAGTCACCCTAAAGATCTAATTATTGGTGATCCTTCTCAAGGAGTGAGAACTAGATCATCATTTAGAGATGCATGTAATAATTTAGCATTTGTATCTAAAATTGAACCTAAATGTTATGATGATGCTAAAAATGATGTTGATTGGATTAATGCCATGCATGAGGAACTTAACCAATTTGAAAGAAATAATGTTTGGACTCTTATTGAAAGACCTCATGATCATCAAATTATTGGAACTAAATGGGTATATAGAAACAAATTAGATGAACATGGTAATATAATTAGAAATAAGGCAAGATTAGTAGCTAAAGGTTATAATCAAGAAGAGGGAATTGATTTTGATGAAACTTATGCCCCTGTTGCTAGATTAGAAGCCATTAGATTACTTCTTGCTTATGCTTGTTATATGAATTTTAAATTATATCAAATGGACGTTAAAAGCGCTTTCTTGAATGGATATATTGCTGAACAAGTTTTTGTGGAACAACCACCCGGATTTGAAAATCATTTGTTTCCAAATCACGTTTTCAAATTAAACAAAGCTTTGTATGGTTTGAAACAAGCCCCCGGGCATGGTATGAAAGATTAAGCAAATTCTTGATTAGTAATAATTTTATTCGAGGAACTGTGGATACAACTTTATTTATTAAAAGGCAAAATAAAGATATATTAGTTATTCAAATCTATGTTGATGATATCATATTTGGTGCCACTAATGAATCTTTGTGCAAAGACTTTGCTAAGCTTATGCAGGGAGAGTTCGAGATGAGTATGATGGGTGAGCTGACCTACTTCCTCGGACTTCAAATTAAACAAAGCAAAGATGGGATCTTCATAAGCCAATCCAAATACCAAAGAAATGATCAAGAAGTTTGGCATGGAGACATCCAAGAGTATCGGTACCCCTATGAGCTCATCATGTAGACTTGAATCTTATAATTCTGAAAAATCTGTTGATTTAAAATTATATAGAGGCATGATTGGATCATTATTATATTTAACTGCTAGTAGGCCAGATATTTTATTTAGTGTTTGCATGTGTGCTAGATATCAAGCAAATCCTAAAGAATCACACTTGCTTGCCGTTAAAAGAATATTTAAATATTTAAATGGAACAATCAATTTGGGTATATGGTATGATAAACAATCTAGCATTGACTTAATAGGATACACTGACTCAGACTTTGCTGGATGTAAATTAGATAGGAAATCAACCACTGGAACTTGCCAGTTTCTAGGTGTTAACTTAATTTCATGGTTTAGCAAAAAGCAAACTTCAGTAGCACTATCTACGGCCGAGGCCGAGTATGTTGCAGCTGGGAGTTGCTGTGCTCAAATCTTGTGGATTAAGCAACAACTAGAAGATTATGGTATTAAACAAAAAGCCATTCCTATAAAATGTGATAATACAAGTGCAATTAGTTTAACTAAAAATCCTATTCAACATTCCAGAACTAAACATATTGAAATAAGACATCATTTCATTAGAGATCATGTTAACAATGGAAATGTTGTTATTGAATTTTTAAATACTGAAAAATAAATTGCTGATATTTTTACTAAGCCACTTGATGAAACCAAATTTTATGAAATCAGAAGAGAATTAGGGATGCTTGATCCAACCATTTAATGAATCATTTAATGAAGTGATATGAAATCTAAAAGTTATGACATCTTTAAATCACATCAATCAAATGAATTTCATGTCAAAATTAATTGCTTGTTGTAAGCTTTATGTCTTTTCAAATTAATAAAAGGCATGTTGTTTTATTTCACCCAACCACCGGTCACTTAAAGANACATCTTTAAATCACATCAATCAAATGAATTTCATGTCAAAATTAATTGCTTTTGTCAAGCTTTATGTCTTTTCAAATTAATAAAAGGCATGTTGTTTAATTTCACCCAACCACCGGTCATTTAAAAGGTTTTATTGATGGCAGCTAACTGACCAGGCAACCAAACAGTCACCTGACCAGTTAACCATCAAACCCATTCTCTATATAAACTTTTTCTCCTCACGTCTCCCTTCAACTCAAGCCGTCTCCTTCAACTCTCTCCAACCGAGCGTCTCTCCTCTCTTCTCTCACTTTCAATCGTCTCTTCATTCCTTCCATCAAATCCTTCCTACCATTCAACCTACTAATCTATCTAGAAGAAGTTGATGGCTCCCAAGAAGAAGGCCGTCGCTAGAGATGACGATTGTGCCAATCTTCGCCGGAAGTCTTCCACGTCTTCTACTCAAATCAACTCCCTACTTGCTTCAAAATCATTTGTTCATGGGAGGTTAGTAGACTTTAACTTTTAGAGCAAGAAGGATTCAAAATTGGTAATCTGTTAGTTAAACAAGGATGGGATAAGCTTTTATCTACCAAAAGACCTATTTATCCTGAACTTATTAGAGAATTTTATGAAAATATTTCTTTTGGTAATGGAACTATCTCTTCCATTGTGAAAATGATTAAAATAGACCTAGACGGTAAAACACTAGGGTCTGCTTTGAAAATTCCATCTGATGGTTTCCTAGAGATTCTTCCTAGTGAACGCGGATATAAGATTGGCCTATCCTTAATATAGATGATACTGAAGCTAGTAAGATTGAAACATTAGATGCAAATATGTTATCTGTTGAAAACCGGCTTTTCCATAGTATCATTGCTAAGATTCTCGCCCCTCGTGCTGGATCATTTAATGTGGTAAACGATAGGGACATTTGCATAATGTATGATATCTTAATGGAAGACCCTGTAGATTTACCTGAATTAATGATAACTGTTATGAGAGAATCTATGTCCAAAGCTAAGGCTGCTTTGCCCTACGGAATGTTTCTCACTTATGTTTTTGAATTTTTCAATGTCAAACTTAAAGGAGAAACTGCAGTTGCATTACGTCACTCTGACGTTTTTAATGCTCATTCACTGCACCGTATGGATTTTGCTAAGAGGGATGGTATTTGGTTAAAAATTAGATCTAGAACAGGACAATCTAGTATGCCACCTCCTACTGTGAATCAACCTGTCTGTTCTCCTCAAAACTTTTTCACTTATGACTTCAGCCAACCTAATCCATATCTTGCTGCTATGACAGCTGATCAAAACCCTTTTCCTGATCCACCGAAATCAATGCTTCTGGATCATCTTTTCGCCATGACAACCCTGCTCCTTCTCCTATTCCAACTGTTAGATTATGTGATGATCAACTCCGTCATTATCAATGAATTGACCCTTGCCACTTCTAGTCGAAGCTCTGGTGACAGTGCTTCTTCCGTCAATGATCAGACTCTTGTACCACATATCTCCTCTATTTTTGAAAACATGTCTGAATTTAAACTCATTCTTGAAAGGCTTGTTCATGATGTGAACATTCTTAATGGGAGAGTTTTCACCACAATGAATCTGTTATGGAACGCATTCTGAAAGAGGTAAATTTACTTAAAAGCAAGCTTGAAAACTTTGAGACCAAGGCTGAGTGGGTAGAGTATCAAATGAGATCGAACCAGACCCAGACCCGGGATGCTACAAATGCAGTTGACCATTGGACTGGAACCCTCTCTAGGCTGAGCCAACTCATGGAGATTCTCATCACTAGTTCTGCAGCGTCTGCGCCTGATGCTTCTTTCTCTCATCCACACCTTTTCACTCCACCGGCACGGCCTTCCTCCGTCAAGCCTGAATCGTCAAGCAAGCCAAATGTTTCAGTGCATATTTCTTCATCTGATGACGACAAATGATTGTACTTAACTTATATGTTTTGTAGTATTTGAACAATCTTGTTATGCTTGTTTATGCTTTATGACTTAAAACAATGACATGTAATATCTACTATCTTGCGCTGATCTGCATGACTGTTTTAATTATGATTATGTAATGCATGTTAACATCTCCTTGATCCTTTATGCTTAAAGTTATTGCAAGACTCTTCAAACTTCTTTTTGATTAATGACAAAAAGGGGGAGAAGAATGATGCTTGCATACATTAAGGATGGAGTAAAATAGTAACTCCATATATTCAGGGGGAGAAAAGAAAAGGATTTCACTTATTTATTTTGACAGGGGGAGAAATTAATGTTTTCTGATTACTCCTGTTTTACTTATTAAACTTCCATATGTATACTTGCTCTTTATATGCTTAAAGGTTTTGTCATCATCAAAAAGGGGAGATTGTTGACCCCAGATTGATTTTGATGATTAAAAAAAATTAAGCAATTCTAAGATTGATACAGGGAAGTTCGGTCACCTTGCAAGTAAGTATCTTATGCAAAATCGACTGGTAAGAAAGTACTTCATTTAATTTGCTTTGAACATGATTATTAGCCTTGGAGTTAACTGGCTAGCTAGCTTGTTAGTTTATTTAGCTAACTGGCACGCCTTTCAGCTAGCTGGGAAAGTTTCACAGTGTATGGGCCGAACCGTCTTTAATTTAGCTAGCTGTCTAGCTAGCTTGTTAGCTAGCTGAAGCTCTCTCAGCTAACTAAGGAACTTATCTCAGTAAGCTGACCGAAGGTCCCTTTATTTCAGCTAACTGATGAGTTAGTTAGTTAGCTAGCTGGAGCCCTTTCAGCTAACTAATTACCTGTCACTATTGCCTGGCCGAACGCCCTTTTCTTTAGCTAACTGGTGAGTTAGTTTGTTAGCTAGCTGAAGCTCTTTCAGCTAACTAAGGAACTTGTCAGGTGCCTGGCCGAACGTCCCTTTATTTTAGTTAACTGGTGAGCTAGCTGGTTAGCTAGCTGGAATTCCTTTCAGCTAACTAAAAATCCTGTTACAGTGGTTCGACCGAACACCCTTCCATTTTAGCTAGCTGGCTGGATGTCTTGTTAGTTAACTGTAACTCCTTCTAACTAGCTGACATTTCTTTTAGTTAACTGTTTAGCTAACTATTTCATCCTGAGCTAAACTGGATAGCTAACTATTTTTCACAGGGAATGTTGCAGCCGAATGGATTTAAATTTTAGTTAACTAGAGCTAGCTGCCGGTTGGCTAGTTAGCTGGAGACTTAGCTACTTTATTCAGTTGACTGGCTGCCTTTTTGCTCAGTTAGCCGAGAGCTAACTAAGCTGGACGGATAGCATAGTACTTTTGCTTCTAGTTAGCTCGTGAGCTAACTGGCCATTCTTTAGTTAGCTATTCAGCTAACTAGCTATCCTGCAGCCGTTTGGATTTCAAATGGAGTTAGCTGGAAAGTTATCTGCCGAGCTAACTAACGTGTTGTCTTAGAAAAGTTCTTTCTATGTTCTCTCTGGTTAGCTAACTGATTAGCTAGCTGGGGGTTATTACTTACTCTTGGACGATGGCATTCATTTCTTAGCTACCTGGAGCTTCTCTCTTTCAAGTCCACCGCCACCTAAAGCTTTTCTTTCTCTCTTTCTCTCTCTATTGCTATTTCAAGCTATTGTTAACTTTAATTTTTGAATGTTTACAGTGCTCATCCTTCCTCAAATGGAGATCTGCATTCAATGCTTAAGGGAAACATGTTTAACGGTTATATTTTTTCTGTTATTATTTCCATTTATTTCTTTTGTATCTAACGGATATTTTCTTGTTAGATGGTTATAAATAGCTGAGATTAGAAGCATACCATGACGATGATTTTTGAAAAGAAATTTAAAAGAGAAAAAAATCCAAGTAAAGAGCCTTCATTAAATATTTGTTGAGTGGTTGCTGTGCATTGAAGCTCATCCTTGCTCCGGAAGGTCGTCCGAATCATTGTGTTTGTGATTGCTTATTTTTGTGTTGATTTATTCTGTGCACTTCACTTCACCGCTGCAAATCAAAATTAGGATTGAAAGCACATTTATCTGCATAGCAATTAAATTTTTTAAATAACCCAATTCACCCCCCTCTTGGGTTACTACATCTGGGCAACACTTTCCTTAACCAAATACTATTCACCTTCTTAAAACCCATCTGGTGCAAAGTAGCAGAATTGTAGTAATCAGTGTGCCGAAGTCTCTTTAAGGACTCATTTTCCAGAATGCTAACTCCTTGGATTTGAAAAACTTTCGTCAAAACCATGTCATAAGAAGTATAGCTCTCTTCCTGCTGACTACCTCTGCCATATACCAATAATCATTCCAGGTAGGTTAAGAGGTTGTCCCATAATCACACTGTCCATAACTACAACATCTCGCTTCGAGACATAATCAAACCTGCCGGTTTTGGGAAACAAGATCCGACTACAAATATTATGAAGCAATCTAAGCTCTAGGGGTAGTTGATTAGCACAAACTTTCTCAAAGTCAGTCATCTCTCTGCCAAGCAGTCTAGAAAGTGCTATACCCCTCTCACTATGTGCACTTGCTATCAAACTAATAGCAGGGATTTCCAATAAATTCCCTAAAATTTCGGCTATCAAATGAATTCTAGTACCTCTGACTGAGCTAACAAGCCCGGCATCTCTTCTAGACAAATTGTTGTAAAATTCTTTTACTAGACTTGGGTAGGTTGGAACATCCATTGAGCAAAAACTTTCCCAACCCATTTCCTTTAACTGTCTCCCTAAAGAAAACCCTCTGATTCAAAAAAGTTGAAATCTACTTTCCTACCAGTTGTAATGATCTTTCCAGCTAATAATCAACTTGATGGGAGGAAGTAGGAGGATTCACACTTTGAGTTGAAGAAGAGGAGGTTGATGACGAACTTGGTTGGCGAGTCAGACGCCTCGCCGTCCTTCTCCCGGTGGTAATGGGTGCTCCGAACGATGATCCATGCCGCTTTGGTTCCATTGGAAGCAAGGGGATGGTGAATTTGAAGGATTCAAAGGCTTAAGTGAAATGGGGAAGAGTTTGGGGATGAAACGAAGAGATTAGAAAATGAAATGCGTCGACTCTGCCCTAATAAATCGAATTGGGTCCCCCAGGTGTCGACTCCCGCAAAGCGAGGGGTCAACTCCACTCGTTGGAACAGTCAGCGCTCGAAATGGAGTCGGCTCCGCAAAGCCAGGTGTCGACTCCCAGAAACACAGACAGAGCAATATGTAGAGGTGTCGACTCCACCAACTATGGTGTTGACTCCAAGAAAGTTTCAGTGAAAAATTGACAGTTTCACATGATCCCGAACTTGTCCAAAAGGTTATCAAATTTGAATAAATTAAGGAATTCATCTTTCTAGATAAGTTTTCCTTAGAATCATGAGAATAATCTTCAGAAGAATGATTGAAATCTAGATAATTGATCCTTGAAGGTTAGATTATTCTAAAGGATCACAAATTCCTAATTCACCTCTAAGATAGCAGAATCTTTCTTCACTTAGGGGTTTCATAAATATGTTAGCTAATTGTTCATCAGTACAAACATAATCAAGACAAATGTCACCATTAGCTACATGTTCTCTAATAAAGTGATATCTAATTTCAATATGTTTAGTTCTTGAATGTTGTATAGGATTTTAGTTAAATTGATTGCACTTGTGTTATCACATCTAATAGGAGTTTTATCAGTGTAATGCCATAATCTTCAAGTTGTCGCTTAATGCAAAGGATTTGAGCACAGTAACTTCCAGCTGCAACATATTCTGCTCGGCAGTAGATAATGCAACCAAATTTTGCTTTTGCTAAACCAAAAGATTAAGTTACTTCCTAAAAATTGACATGCACCACTTGTACTTTTTCTATCTAGTTTATATCCAGCATAATCAGAATCAGAATAAGTAATCAAATTTAATGTTGAGTCTCTAGAGTACCATAATACTACATTTTTAGTTCTACTTAGGTATCTTAGTATTCTTTTTACAGCAATTAAATGAGATTCTTTAGGTTCAGATTGAAATCTAGCACATAAATAAACAACAAACATGATATTAGGTCTACTTGCAGTTAGGTAGAGTAGATCCAATCATACCTCTGTAGTGCTTTGATCAACTTTCTTATCATCCTCATCTTTGTCTAGTTTGCATGAAGGACTCATAGGTGTTCCAAGAGGTTTGATTGATTCCATTCCAAACTTCTTAAGGATTTCCTTGGCGTACTTTGTTTGGTTGATGAAAATCCCCTCTTTGCTTTGTTTGATTTGAAGTCCTAGAAAGAAGTTGAGTTCTCCCATCATGCTCATCTTGAATTCACCCTGCATTAACTTAGCAAATTCTTGACACAAAAGATTGTTAGTAGCACCAAATACAATATCATCTACATATATTTGTACTACTAATAAGTCTTTATCTTTTCTTTTCAAAATAAGGTTTTGTCTACATTTCCTCTAGAAAAATTATTTTCAATTAGAAATTTGCTTAATCTATCATACCAAGCTTTAGGTGCTTGTTTTAAACCATATAATGCTTTTTGTAATTTGAAAACATGATTTGGAAATTCATGATCTTCAAAACCAGGTGGTTGTTCTACAAAAACTTCCTCATTTATAAACCATTTAAAAATGCACTTTAACATCCATTTGAAATAAATTGATATTTATATGACATGCAAATGCAAGTAATAATCTAATTGCTTCTAATCTAGCCACAGGTGCAAAAGTTTTATCAAAATCAATTCCTTCTTCTTGATTATATCCTTTTGCAACTAATCTAGCTTTATTTCTGATTACTATACCATTTTCATCTAATTTATTCCTAATACCCATTTAGATCCTATAACTGAATGACCTTTAGGTCTATCAACTAAGGACCATACATTATTCCTAGTAAATTGGTTTAATTCTTCTTGCATAGCTATCATCCAATTACTATCTTTTTCAGCTTCTTCAATAGTTTTAGGTTCAATTTGAGATACAAATGCAAGATGATTATTGATGTTTCTCATTGATGATCTAGTTCTTACACCTTGAGATGGATCACCTATAATCAATTCCTTTGGATGACCATAGGCATATCTCCAATCTCTAGGAAGATCTACCTCATTATGATTAGTATCAATAACAGCAACCCTAGGTGAATCATTATCTTTAGCTTCTTGTTCACGATCTGAAGATACATTTATATTTAATTTTTCAATATCTCTTTCTAGTATATTTGTATCTTCCTCATCATCAATCTTTTTGAACTTGATACTAAAGACTCATCAAAAACTACATGAATAGATTCTTCTACAATTAAGGATTTCTTGTTAAATACTCTATAGGCTTTGCTAGTTGTTGAATATCCTAAGAATATACCTTCATCAGATTTTGTATCAAATTTTTTAAGATTATCTTTTCCATTATTATGAATAAAATATTTACAACCAAATACATGAAAATAACCTATTTTTGGTTTTCTATCATGCCATAATTCATAAGGTGTTTTCTTAAGGATTGGCCTAATTAGGGCTCTATTAAGGATGCAACATGCCGTGTTTATAGCTTCCGCCCAGAAGTACTTTGGGAGTTGGATTTCACATAGCATGGTACGGGCCATATCTTCTAAAGTCTTATTTTTTCTTTCTACAACTTCATTTTGTTGTGGTGTCCTAGGTGCTGAAAAATTATGATGAATGCCATGTGTTGGCCCAGATGACAACCCAAGAGGGGGGATGAATTGGGTTCTTTAAAAATTAGCCTTTTTAAATTATTTAGCTTGAGATGAAAGAAGGCAAATGCAAAGTAAAGATAAATTGCAGTGAATAAGCAGAGATAGAGATAGAGACAATAGATCACGGCAAACACAAAGGATTTTATAGTGGTTCGGTGTATCCAACACCTACGTCCACTCCCAAGATTCACTTGGGTCCACACTATAATCACCCTAGATTACAGCAGAGTTGTTTTACAAGCTTACAACTCGAACTTGTTGTTTTTCCGGGTGCACAACGAACCCAGCTGGTTTTCAAGGGCTCACCAGCACAAAAACCCTTTAACCCAAGCTTAATCAAGCTTGAACTGAGGTAAGACTACCTCCTCTAGTTCAATCCCCCAGATTGAACTAGTCACAAAGAATAGAAATAAGTTTGTTTAGTTACAATGCTCCTTAATGAGCAGATTAACAAAAGTAAGAATAGAATTTAGATAAGCCTGATTTGCAGTTGGTTGGCTTTGAGCTTTTCTTCTTTTCTTCAACTCCTTTGAGGTGTAGAATCGGCCTCAGCACGGATTCTCCACAGAATGAGTGTTGGAGTTGATTTGGGCTTTTCCCCTTTTCTTTGAGTGGTGGAAATCACTTGAGATGCACTTGGATTTCTTCTGAAGCTTCCTTGGATAGTAGAGCTTGAGCACAGATGAGCTTCCTTTGATTTCATACTCTTTCTTTCACTCTATTTTGAATCACGGATTTTTTCAGCTAACGCTCTGTTTTTCCGATTTTTCTTTTCTTTTTCTTTGAAATAAATATCTCTCTCTATTGCTCTCTTTGATTTGAAAACAGCTTCTCTATTTATAGATTCTGCAAGAATATAGCCGTTAGAGACAAAGAAAAATAGCCGTTAATCAAAAAACTTACCGTTGGAGCTGAGTTGGCATCGTAAAAATTTTGCCCAGATTTGCTGGAGTCGACTCATGCTTTTCCTGAGTCGGCTCGAGCTCGTCTTACTAAAAATAGAAATGTTTATAAAGGTTAGGGGTCGACTCACCAAAAGTAAAGTGTCGACTCCTGAAAGTCGAGAGTCGACTCATGAAAAGCTGGGGGTCGACTCGCGAAGTGCTCAAAAAAACACACCTCTGGTGTCTGAGCAGAGTCGACTCGCACAGTCATGGAGTCGGCTCGACAGAATCAGGGGTCGACTCACAAATTTCATGGGTCGACTCGAGACAGATGCACATTTCTGTACACTGAGTGGAGTTAACTCTGAAACTCAAGAGTCGGCTCCGGAACGTATCAAAAATCAGAAACTTTTCTGATTGACATTAAAATCGTTCCAGATTCATTTTAATTCATTGTTTTGACTTGAATTCAATAAAATTGACATTAAGAATTAATTCAATAGCTATTCCAAAAACTCATTGAATAAAACATGAATTATAAAATTTCTTTTTGAAAGTTTAAACATTGAGCTTAAAGTTACTTTCAAAATTGATTAAAGTCAAACTTTAACATTCTCATTGATTGTTCAAAATAAATTTATTGCTCATTTAAATAAACTCATTATATTTTTAATGAACTCAATGGCTTTTAGTAATCATCAAAATCAAAAGGATTGGGTCATATAATTTTTCAATAATCTTCCAACAATCTCCCTTTTTGATGATGACAAAAACATTGAGTTTATGCATGATTGATTAGTGAATTTATTTTGTTTTCATAGTTAGGCTTAGGCTCCCCCTGAATGAGGTAGCTCCCCCTATGAAACTTAAATAAATATCCCATTGTTTATCTCATTGATTACTTTGATTTTCTCAAATGTATTTACAATCATAAAACTATAAAACTCTCCCCCTTTTTTGTTATCAACAAAAAGGTAGAGAAGCATAAACATTCATTCAATCAAGATAAGATTTGACAATTTCATTCATTCATTGAAAGAAGAAATACATTGAGTAATCAACATAGAGAATTCATTTCATCAAAAGGTCTAATACATCAAGATGTTTAATACATTGATATCAAAATGTAAGCATAACAAAAATTTCAGTACATATCAAGGATTGAAAATCTAATATATCAGAAATGAGTTCTTACAATCCTAGTTAAATGATCTACTATGTTCTTCATTCCATCAGATTGGATTTTTACATAATCTTTGAGCCTCTCATCGACAAAGGTGCAAGCAGTCAAAATCTTGTCTTGTAGCTCCGCATTGCACTTTGCATAAGTTTCTCCATCTCCGCATATATCTTTAAGTTCTTCAAATATATTTTTGAGATCTCCACTTAAAGATACCGAAGAAGAGCTGAGAGTAGACTCCATCTTAGTGATACGATCATCCAATGAATATAGAGTCTCTTCAAATTCATGAACTTATTCTCAAATTCTGATTTAAGTTTTTCAGATTGATCATCAAATAGAACTTTGAGTTGCTTAGCTGTAGATCTGAGAAACTGGCAGAAGATGATGAAGCTTGATCAAATAATGGAGCGGGGGCTGGAGCAGGGGCAGAAGTAGAAGGGCTCGGAGGTGCAGGTGAAGGATGTCTGATGAAGGTCCTGCAGCCTCAACATCTGTAGCTCTCTCTTCTATCAGTCCTTTCCTCTCCCATTTTCCATTTTTCTTGATAAAACCCATTTGATGAATGGTGGCCAAGCTATAGAAGTCTGTATGTCGCAGATTCCTCATTGGCTCATTGTCAGAAATCACAACTCCTTGGCTCAGAAAAATCTTGGTGAGAATCATTCCATAGGGCAGGCTAGACTTTCTTTTTCCTCCACAGTCTGCAATGTACCAAAGTATCATACTGGGAAGGTTTATAGGTTTGCCCGACAATGGCATCCATCACAAAGATATCTCTTTCCGATACATAATCAAATCTTCCTGTCTTTGGAAAGAGTATCCTACTGCAAATGTTATGTAATAATCTCAGTTCTAATGTAAGTTGGTTGGCAAAAACCTCTTCAAATCCGACAACATCCCGATTTAATAATCTAGCAAGAGCGGGACTACGATCTTCTGAAGAAAAAGTGGCAGTGCCAGATAAAGGCAGATCCAACAGTCTGAAAGAAGCTCAATAGTCACAGAGATCCTATGTCCTCTCACATTGCTAACTAGGCCGTGATCACCTCTAGACAAATTTTTGTAGAATTCCTTTACTAGGGAGGGATAGGTAGGGCAATCCAGGGAACATATTTTCTCCCATCCCATTTCTATTAGTTGTCTCCCAAGCAAAAATCCCTCAGCTTCAAATAGTTCAAAATCTACCTTTCTACCCGTTGTTATGATCCTATCCGCTAATCTATCTACCTGAGTAGAAGCAGCAGCTGGAGAAGCATTCGGAGTAGAAGAAGAAGATGAAGAATCCGAGCTGGGTGATGGCTCACGCACCGGACGCCTTACGGTTTTCCTAACGGCTCGCTTCCTCTTGACGCCGGCCGCACAGAGGTTGGAACCTCGAGTTTTGGGGGCCATTTGTGATTGGAAGTGTCAATAAGGGATTCTAGGAAGTTTGGAAGGTTTGGAAGTATTTTGAGAGAGTATTTTGAAAGATTAGAAAGTTTGAAATGAACGGCGAGTCGACTCTGCCCTAGATAAATCAACCTGGGACCACTTCGAGTCGGCTCGCGCAATCCAGGGGTCGACTCCGGACAGTCACAGAAAACCATCCCGACTTGGAGTCGACTCGCACCGAGGAGGGGTCGACCCGAGAGTTTCAGTCGAAACCAGGAGTCGACTCGATACGCACCGAGTCGGCTCCGAGACCATTTCAGAGCAAAAACATGAAATTTCTGAAATGTGTCCGGAATATGATCATAAAAATTGATAAAATAATCATTGAATATGAATGATCAATTAGATATGAATTCTAGATAAGATTTCCTTAAAGATCAAGGATTTGAAAGAATCTCAGATAAATTCTCCTTAGGGGTTTCAAATTCATTCTAATGGATCACAAATACCTAACTCTCCTCTAAGATAACAGAATCTTTCTTCATTTAAAGGTTTAGTAAATATGTCAGCTAATTGTTCTTCAGTGTTAACATAATCAAGACATATTTCATTATTTGCTACATGTTCTCTTATAAAATGATATCTGATTTCTATGTGTTTAGTTCTTGAATGTTGAATTGGATTCTTTGTTAGATTAATTGCACTTGTGTTATCACATTTTATGGTGTCTTATTAAGTGTGATACCATAGTCTTCAAGTTGTCGCTTAATCCATAGGATTTGCGCACAGCAACTTCCAGCCGCTACATATTCAGCTTCAGTAGTTGATAATGCAACTGAATTTTGCTTTTTGCTAAACCATGAGATTAAGTTACTTCCTAAGAATTGGCATGCACCACTTGTGCTTTTTCTATCTAACTTACATCCAGCATAATCAGAATCAGTGTATGCAATCAGATTTAATGTGGAGTCTCTAGAATACATAAACCTACATTTTTTGTTCCACTTACATATCTTAGTATTCTTTTAACAGCAATTAAATATGATTCTTTAGGTTCTGACTGAAATCTAGCACATAAGAAAACAGCAAACATAATGTCTGGTCTACTTGCAGTTAAATAAAGTAGGGATCCGATTATACCTCGATAATATTTCTGATCAACCTTCTTACCTTCTTCATCTTTGTCCAGCTTGCATGAAGGACTCATTGGTTCCGAGGGGTTTAATTGATTCCATACCAAACTTCTTTAGGATTTCTCTTGTGTATTTTGTTTGGTTGATGAAGATTCCCTCTTTGCTTTGTTTGATCTGGAGTCCAAGGAAGAAGTTGAGTTCTCCCATCATGCTCATTTCAAATTCTCCCTGCATTAACTTGGCAAAATCTTGACATAGAATGTTGTTAGTAGCACCAAAAATAATATCATCAACATATATTTGAACTACTAATAAATCTTTACCTTTTCTTTTCAAAAACAAAGTTTTATCAACATTTCCTCTTATAAAATCATTTTCAATTAAGAATTTACTTAATCTATCATACCAAGCTCTAGGTGCTTGTTTTAAACCATATAATGCTTTGTGCAATTTAAAAACGTGATTTGAAAATTCGTGATCTTCAAAACCTGGTGGTTGTTCTACATAAACTTCTTTATTTATAAATCCATTTAAAAATACGCTTTTAACATCCATTTGAAATAAGTTAAAGTTCATATGACATGCAAATGCAAGTAAAGTCTAATGGCTTCTAATCTAGCTACTGGCGCAAAGGTTTCATCAAAATCAATACCTTCTTCTTGATTATATCCTTTTGCAACTAATCTAGCTTGTTTCTAATTACTATGCCATTTTCATCTAGTTTATTTCTGTATATCCATTTTGATCCTATAACCGAATGATTTTTAGGTCTTTCAACTAAGGTCCATACATTATTTCTTGTAAATTGATTTAATTCTTCTTGCATTGCTAACATCCAATTATTATCTTTTTCAGCTTCTTCAATAGTTTTAGGTTCAATTTGTGATACAAATGCAAGATGATTACTAATATTTCTCATATATGATCTAGTTCTTATTCCTTGAGATGGATCACCTATAATCAATTCCTTGCGATGACTATGAGCATATCTCCAGTCTCTTGGAAGATCTATATCATTATGATCAATATTGACATCATCGTCCTTATGTGAATCATCATCTTTAGCTTCTTGTTCATGATCTGAAGATACTTCATATTAAGTTTTTCAAGGTCTTTTTCAATTATGTTAGTATCTTCCTTATCATCAAGCTTTTCAGAACTAGATGCTAAAGACTCATCAAAAACTATATGAATGGATTCTTCAACTACTAAGGTTTTCTTGTTAAATACTCTATAAGCTTTACTAGTTGTTGAATATCCTAAGAATATTCCTTCTTCAGATTTAGCATCAAATTTGCCTAAATTATTTTTACCATTATTATGAATAAAACATTTACATCCAAAGCATGAAAGTATTTTATATTGGGTTTTCTTTCATTCCATATTCATAAGGTGTTTTCTTTAAGATTGGTCTTATTAGGGCTCGATTTAAGATGTAGCATGCTGTGTTAATAGCTTCCCCCAAAAGTACTTTGGTAGGTTACTTTCGCATAGCATGGTACGGGCCATGTCTTTAGAGTCCTATTTTTCCTTTCAACTACACCATTTTGCTGTGGAGTCCTAGGGGCTAAAAAATTATGATTAATACCATTTTCAGTGCAGAAGCTTTCAAATAAGTGATTTTCAAATTCAGTTCCATGATCACTTCTTAGAGATACTATGGTAGTGTTTTTCTCATTTGTACTTTCTTGAAGAATTTCAGGAATATCGAGAAAGTCTCATCTTTGTGAGCTAAAAACATTACCCAAGTATATCTAGAATAATCATCTACAATCACTAGACCATATTTCTTTCCTCCTAGACTTGTGGTTCTAGTTGGTCCAAAAAGGTCCATGTGAAGTAGCTCTAATGCCCTAGAAGTTGAAACAACATTTTTAGATTTGAAAGAACTTCTAGTTTGTTTTCCAAATTGACATGCATCACATATTTTGTTGTTTTCAAAAACTAGTTTAGGTAATCCTTTAACTAAATCCATTTTAATTAATTTTGAAATAAGGTGTGTGCTTGCATGACCTAATCTACGATGCCACAACCAACTAATTTCATTTATATTAGCATTGTCAGCAATTAAGCAATGATCACTCAAAGATAATTTTTCTAGATCAACCAAGTAAAATTGCATGTCTATAACCCGTAAATACAATGCTATTATCAATAGAATTAGTTACAGTGCATATAGAAGATTTAAATGAAACATAAAGTTTTTATCACATAATTGGCTTATACTAATTAGATTATGCTTCAAACCATCAACATAAAGTACATTATCAATAAATGTAGATGGAGTTATACGAACTTTACCAAGGCCCATAATTTGACCTTTACCATTATCGCCAAACGTAACAACTCCACCTTTCTTTTCTTCCAGGGTGATGAATTCATCTTTGTCACCCGTCATATGTCTTGAGCAGCCACTATCAAGGTACCACTTTTTCTTTGATCTTTTGGCTACAAGACATTCCTGCAACATAATTTAAACTTTATGTTTAGGTACCCAAGCTTTCTTGGGTCCTTCATGGTTAGTAGCAATAAAAATTGTTCCTTTCGGAACCCAAATTTTCTTTCCTTTAGTGTTTAATTTTTCATTATTACTTATTGTTTTGCACTCAAAAGATTTATGTCCTTTTTGATTACATTTAAAACAAGTAATATTACTTTGGTTAGCTTTTACAAAAATATTTTTCAATGATTTTTGTTTTCTTAATGTGTTATACCCTAAACCTGCTTTGTCAAAAACTGCTTTTTGACTATCTAAAATCATATTTAGTTTAGTTGAGCTTAGAGTAAATTTCTCAACAATGTCTTTATACTTTTTAACATCTTTCTTTAGAAAATCATTTTCATTAGAGATTGATTCTTTTCTTTAATTAGATTTTCATTTTCAGATTTTATCAATCAATCTTATGAACACAATCATTCTTTTCATTAAGAAGTGTTTCCATTTTATCTTTTAAATTTTAACTACAAGATTTAATTCATTTTTCTCTTTATTTAAATTTAAGTTTTTAGTTTTCAAAGATTTGTGTTTCTTTTTCAAAGCCTTGAAATTAATCATCAATTCATTAAATGCTTCAAACATTTCATCAAAAGTAAATTCATCATCGGGGGTTTCGGTACTTACCTCTTCGTTGTCGTCCGCCATGAAGCAAACATTTGCAACTTCTTTTTGTTCTTCTTCTTCGGAAGAAGACTTTTCACTGTCAGTCCAAGTTGCCATGTAGGCCTTTTTCTTTTTCTTATAGGCCTTCTTAAGTAAAGGACAGTCATATCTAAAATGCCCTGGCTTTTTACATTCATAACAACTAAGGGCTCTTTCTCTTTGTCCTTTTCCTTTTTCTTATCCTTTTCTTTTTCTCCTTCCATTTTTGATACAAATCTCTTCTTGTGGAAGGGCCTCCTTCTTTGCATAAACTTCTTGAATTTCCTTGCAAGGAGGGCTGTCTCATCATCATCATCCTCTTCATCATCGCTGCTGCTATCTTCAACTTTTGCAGCCTTGAGGGCGATGGTCTTCTTCTTTCTTGACTCATCCTCATTGACATGTTGTTTAACTTGAAGCTCATGAGTCATTAGCGAACCAAGAAGCTCTTCCAATGGTAGGATGTTCAGATCTTTGGCTTCTTGTATGGCTGTCACCTTGGCTTCCCAAGTCCTTAGAAGTGACCTAAGAATTTTGCGAACAAGCTCAGAGTTAGTATATACTTTTCAAAACTTTTCAAACCATTCACAATATCAGTGAATCTAGTGAACATGCATGTGATGGTTTCATTTTGTTCCATGGTAAATAATTCATATTTATGAACCAAAATATTTATCTTTGATTCTTTTACTTGGTTTGTTCCTTCATGTGTTATTTTCAACCTATCCCAAATTTCTTTTGCGGAATTACATGTTGAGATTCGGTTGAATTCATTAGAGTCTAAGGAACAATACAAAATGTTAATGGCTTTAGCATTTAGTTGTGCCATTCTCCTATCATTATCATTCCAATCCCTTTCAGGCTTAGGAACAATAGTGCCATCTACTACGTGTGTGGGTGTACTAGGTCCATTTATTATTACTCCCCACAATTCATAGTCAGAAGCTTGAATGAATTCTCATTCTAGCTTTCCAATATGAATAGTTGGTTCCATTAAATAAAGGAGGTCTATTCGTAGAATGACCTTCAGCAAAACATGAACCACTTTGAGTTGCCATAAGGATCTTTAGCCCTTGATCGTGAGATCAAATTCTAAATGAGCACTTGCTCTGATACCAATTGTTGGCCCAGATGACAACCCAAGAGGGGGGGGTGAATTGGGTTCTTTAAAAAATTAGCATTTTTAAATTATTTAGCTTGAGATGAAAGAAGGCAAATGCAAAGTAAAGATAAATTGCAGTGAATAAGCAGAGATAGAGATAGAGACAATAGATCACGGCAAACACAAAGGATTTTATAGTGGTTCGGTGTATCCAACACCTACGTCCACTCCCAAGATTCACTTGGGTCCACACTATAATCACCCTAGATTACAGCAGAGTTGTTTTACAAGCTTACAACTCGAACTTGTTGTTTTCCTGGGCGCACAACGAACCCAGCTGGTTTTCAAGGGCTCACCAGCACAAAAACCCTTTAACCCAAGCTTAATCAAGCTTGAACTGAGGTAAGACTACCTCCTCTAGTTCAATCCCCCAGATTGAACTAGTCACAAAGAATAGAAATAAGTTTGTTTAGTTACAATGCTCCTTAATGAGCAGATTAACAAAAGTAAGAATAGAGTTTAGATAAGCCTGATTTGCAGTTGGTTGGCTTTGAGCTTTTCTTCTTTTCTTCAACTCCTTTGAGGTGTAGAATCGGCCTCAGCACGGATTCTCCACAGAATGAGTGTTGGAGTTGATTTGGGTTTTTCCCTTTTCTTTGAGTGGTGGAAATCACTTGAGATGCACTTGGATTTCTCTGAAGCTTCCTTGGATAGTAGAGCTTGAGCACAGATGGAGCTTCCTTTGATTTCACACTCTTTCTTTCACTCTATTTTGAATCACAGATTTTTTTAGCTAATGCTCTATTTTTCCGATTTTTCTTTTTTTTCTTTGAAATAAATATCTCTCTCTATTGCTCTCTTTGATTTGAAAATAGCTTCTCTATTTATAGATTCTGCAAGAATATAGCCATTAGAGACAAAGAAAAATAGTCGTTAATCAAAAACTTACCGTTGGAGCTGAGTTGGCATCCGTAAAAATTTTGCCCAGATTTGCTGGAGTCGACTCATGCTTTTCCCGAGTCGGCTCGAGCTCGTCTTACTAAAAATAGAAATGTTTATAAAGGTTAGGGGTCGACTCACCAAAAGTAAAGTATCGACTCCTGAAAGTCGGGAGTCAACTCATGAAAAGCTGGGGGTCGACTCGCGAAGTGCTCAGAAAAACACACCTCTGGTGTCTGAGCAGAGTCGACTCGCACAGTCATGGAGTCGGCTCGACAGAATCAGGGGTCGACTCGATAAATTTCATGGGTCGACTCGAGACAGATGCACATTTCTGTACACTGAGTGGAGTCGACTCTGAAACTCAAGAGTCGGCTCCGGAACGTATCAAAAATCAGAAACTTTTCTGATTGACATTAAAATCGTTCCAGATTCATTTTAATTCATTGTTTTGACTTGAATTCAATAAAATTGACATTAAGAATTAATTCAAGCTATTCCAAAAACTCATTGAATAAAATATGAATTATAAAATTTCTTTTTGAAAGTTTAAACATTGAGCTTAAAGTTACTTTCAAAATTGATTAAAGTCAAACTTTAACATTCTCATTGATTGTTCAAAATAAATTTATTGCTCATTAAATAAACTCATTATATATTTTAATGAACTCAATGGCTTTTAGTAATCATCAAAATCAAAAGAATTGGGTCATATAATTTTTCAATAATCTTCCAACACCATGTTCAGTGCAGAAATTTTTAAATAAGTGATTTTCAAACTCTGTGCCATGATCACTTCTAAGAGACCCTATGGTGTTGTTTTCTCATTAGTGACTTTCTTGAAGAATTTCAGAAATTTGAGAAAGTTTCATCTTTGTGAGCCAAAAATAATACCCAAGTGAATCTAGAATAATCATCTACTACCACAAGACCATATTCTTTCCTCCTAGACTTGTTGTTCTAGTAGGTCCAAAAAGGTCCATGTGAAGTAGCTCAAGTGGCCTAGAAGTAGAAACAACATTTTTTGATTTGAAAGAGTTTCTAGTTTATTTTCCAAATTGACATGCATCACAAATTCTGTTATTTTCAAAATCTAACTTTGGAAGTCCTTTAACTAAATCCATTCTAATTAATTTGAAATTAGGTGTGTGCTTGCATGACCTAATCTACGATGCCATAACCATCCAATCTCATTTACATTACCATTATTAGCTACTAAGCAATGATTACCAGTAGACAAATTGTCTAAATCATTAAGTATATATTGTCATTTCTATTACCAACAAATACAATGCTATTGTCAATGGAATTAGAAATAGTGCAGATAGAAGCTTCAAATGAAACTTTGAAACCTTTATCACACAATTGGCTAATACTAATTAAATTATGCTTTAAACCATCTACATATAAGATATTTTCTATAAAAGTAGAGGGAGTTATCTGAATTTTACCAAATCCCATAATTTGGCCTTTACCATTATCTCCAAATGTAACAACTCCTCCTCTTTTATCTTCAAGGGTGATGAATTGATCAATATCACCCGTCATGTGCCTTAAACAGCCACGATCAAGATACCACTTTCGTTTTGATCTTTTGGCCGCAAGACACTCCTGCATGATGATCAAACTCTTTGTTTAGGTACCCAAGCTTTCTTGGGTCCTTCATGGTTAGTAGAGATAAAAATTGTTCCTTTTGGAACCCATATTTTCTTTCCTTTAATACTTAAATTCTTATAAGTTTTTCTAAAATTGCATTCAAAGGCTTTATGTTCTTTCTGTTACAACAAGACATGAAACTTAATTTTTATCTTGTTCTCTTCTAAAGAAATTTTTAACATACTTTTGTTTCTTGTTAGGCTTATAACCTAATCCAGCTTCGTCAAATACAGCTCTTTGATTACTCAATAGCAGATTAAGTTTTTTAGAACTATATATAAATTTATCAACTATATTTTTATATTTATCAACTTCCTTCTTTAAACTAACATTTTTATTAGAAATTGATTCTCTCTCTTTTATCAAAATTTCATTTTCAGATTTCAGTTTTTCAACTTCATGAGTTAGGTTATCTTTTTCTTTAATAAGAATTGAATTATCATTTTTCAAAGATTTTATTTTCTTTTTCAAAATTTTGAAATCACTTACTAGTTCATTAAATGCGTCAAACAATTCATCAAATGTGAAATCATCACAGGGTTTTCAGAACTTACCTCGTTGTCATCGTTTGCCATAAAGCAAATGTTTGCAACTTCCTTTTGTTCCTCCTCGGTGGAAGATTCATCACTTTCACTCCATGTTGCAACATATGCCTTTTCTTTTTCTTATATCCCTTTTCCAATTGAGGACAATCATATCTAAAGTGCCCCGGTTTCTTACATTCATAACATATGAGGGGGTCTTTCTCTTTTTCTTTGTCCTTGTCCTTCTCTTTTCTTTTTCTCCTTCCATTTTTGTTCCATATCTTTTCTTATGGAAGGGTCTCCTTCTTTGCATAAATTTCTTAAATTTCCTAGCACGGAGAGCTATCTCATCATCTTCCTCTTCTTCCTCACTACTGCTTGTTTCCTTTTCTGCAGCTTTAAGGGCAATCGTTCTCTTCTTTTTAACTTCTCCTCCTCCTGATGTTGCTTCATGGTCAGTTCATGGGTCATCAATGATCCAAGTAGCTTCTCCAAAGGTAATGTATTTAGATCTTGGCTTCTTGGATGGCAGTTACTTTTGCTTCCCATGATCTTGAAAGAGACCTAAGGATTTTGCGCACCAATTCAGAGTTAGTATATGTCTTACTAAGACTTTTTAGATCATTTACAATATCAGTAAATCTTATGTACATGCATGTGATAGTTTCATTTGTTTCATGCTAAACAATTCATATTTGTGCACTAGAATATTAATTTTTGATTCTTTAACTTGATTAGTACCTTCATGGGTAACTTCTATTCTATCCCAAATTTTTTTGCGAAAATGCATGTAGAAATTCTATTGAACTCATTAGTATCTAAAGCACAATATAAAACATTCATGGCTTTTGCATTAAGCTGAGCCATCTTCCTATCATTCTCATTTCAATCCCTTTCGGTTTTAGGAACTATTGAACTATCTACTAAGTGTGGGTGTACTAGGTCCATTAGTGATTACACTCCATAGTTCATAATCTAAAGCTTGAATAAAAATTCTCATTCTAGCTTTTCAATAAGAATAATTTGAACCATTAAACAAAGGAGGTCTATTAGTAGAATGACCTTCAGCAAATGAAGATCCAGCTTGAGCTGCCATTTGGATCTTTAACTCTTGAACATTGGATCAAATAAATAATGAGTACTAGCTCTGATTACAATTGTTAGCCCAGATGGCAACCCAAGAGAGGGGGGGTGAATTGGGTTCTTAAAAAAAAATTTAACACTTTAAAACCAATTGCTTTGATATGAAGATGCTTGAGTGCAATGTATAAATAAATGCTAAGTACAAATAAATAAGATAGTGAGAAAGAGAGACAAAGCACGACAAACACAAAGTTTTTATAGTGGTTCGGTGTATCCAACACCTACGTTCACTCCCAAGCAGCACTTGAGTCCACACTATAATCCAATAGATTACAGTCGAGTTGTTTTACAAGATCACAACTCAAAAACTTGTTATTTTTCTGGGGTCACAATGAACCCAACTGGTTTTCACAGGCTCACCAGCACAAAACCTAACCACAAGCATCCTTAGCTTGTCCCGAGGTATACTACCTCCACTAATTCAATCCTCTGATTGAATTAGATAAACTATAAATCAATTAAGAATTTATAACAATAACAACTCCTAAATTGAGCAAATGAACAATATAAGTAAATGAAAATAGAAAAGCCTGATTTCTGAAGCAATGTAGGGCTTGAGCTTTTCTTCTTTTCTTCTCTCCTTCTCCTCTTTTGAATTAAATGGAAGTAGAGCACTTGAAGAGATGAAGAACTGGCTGAAGATTTTAGGGCTTTTCTTCCTCTTTTTCAAAGTTGAGGAATCCTTTGAAATATCTCTTTTTGACGTCTTTGGATTCCTCTTCTAACTCTCAATAGTTAGTGAATAGGCTTTGGCTCAAAAGATTTCTTGAAGTGAGATTTTTGATTTCTCTTTCTTTCTTTTCGTTTCTCTATTTTTCCTTTTTTCATTTTGAATGGCTTTAATCCCTTTTTATATACATTCCAATCCACGAGTAGGTGATAAATAGCCGTTGGAGTTGTCCTTGGATGATCCTTACAAAAAGAAAATAGATCCGTTATAGGTTAGGTAAGAAAAATATATCCGTTGGAAAACTTGAAATTCTATTTCTGACGTGGAGGGGTCGACTCCAGGTCTTCAGGTGTCAGCTACAGATCGGGTGTACAAAAATAGAAAAGATGATCCATCAAGGTGTCGGCTCCGAGATTTTGAAGTGTCGACTCGGTGAGATCTGGGGTCAACTCTAATTTTATGAAGGTGTCGGCTCAGCCAGTGCCCGAAAAAACCATTCTCTGTAACTGGCCTGGGGTCGGCTCCACACTCTGCAGGTGTTGACTCTAATTTCTCATGTGTCGGCTCCAGGAATCTAGGGGTCGGCTCCAAACCGTGCCAAAAATTAACACTGTTCTGATACTCTTAGGTGTCGACTCCAAGGACTTAGGGTGTCGGCTTCAAGTTCTGAACTTTCATTGATTCCTTTTAACTTCAACTTGAAACATATTTCTAAGTAACATATTGATGAATAACCAATCTTAGTTCCTGAAACACTTGTCAAACTTATCAGAAACATAAGTAATGTACTCATGGCTTTTGTTAATCATCAAATCAATAATTGGGTCAACAGGGACCGAGCGCAACTCCGGATGGCAGCCTAACGACAGCGAACGGCCAGGTATTACATTGCCCATGTCCGCTCAAAGACATTCTTGCCGAGGGACTTGGTCCTCCGGCGGGCCGAAGTTTCGAAACCGATGGATGGAGGCAAGCTGTCACCGAATTGGGAAGGACCCTACCGAGTCACCGAGGCACTCCATCATGGAACGTACAGAATTGAAGGACTAGATGGGAAGCCGCTCCCGCAGATGTGGAACGCTGACAACCTCTGTCAGTATTATCTGTAGTGTACCCTTTCTTTCCATTGAATTTCACACTTGCATTCTTTCGGGCTCTCGCCCCACACTCTATATTAATAAACACGTGTTCAAGTAACCCAGCTTTTCAGCAAAAAGCTCAAGGCCAGCTTGGTACTTCAAGACCAATGTACCATTGGCACCGAAGACCAGTGTACCATTGGCCCCAAAAAGCCCGAGGCCAACTCGGCACTTCAAGACCAATGTACCATTGGTACTGAAGACCAATGTACCACTGGCCCCAAAAAGCCTGAGGCTAGCTCAGCACTTCAAGACCAATGTACCATTGGCACCGAGACCAGTGTACCACTGGCCCCAAAAAGTTCGAGGACAACTCGGCACTTCAAGACCAATGTACCATTGGCACCGAAGATCAGTGTACCACTGGCCTCAAAAAGCCCAAGGCCAGCTCGGCACTTCAAGACCAATGTACCATTGGTACCGAAGATCAGTGTACCACTGGCCCCCAAAAGCCCGAGGCCAGCTCAGAACTTCGAGACCAATGTTCCATTGGCACCGAAGACCAGTGTACCACTGGCCCCAAAAAGCCCGAGGCCAGCTCGGCACTTCAAGACCAGTGTACCACTAGCCCAAAAAAACCCGAGGCCAGCTCGGTACTTCAAGACCAGTGTACCACTGACCCCAAAAAGCCCGAGGCCAGCTCGGCACTTCAAGACCAGTATACCACTGGCCTCAAAAAGCCTAAGGCCAGCTCGGCACTTCAAGATCAATGTACCACTGGCCCCAAAAAGCTTGAGGCCAGCTCAGCACTTCAAGACCAGTGTACCACCAGCCCCAAGAAGCCTGAGTCTTACCTCAGCATTCCAAGGCCGATGTTCCATCGGTACTCAGAAGCCTGAGTCTACCTCGGCATCCCAAGGCCAATGTTCCATCGGTACTCAGAAGCCCGAGTCTACCTCGGCATCCCAAGGCCGATGTTCCATCGGTACTCAGAAGCCCGAGTCTACCTCGACATTCCAAGGCCGATGTTCCATCGGTACTCAGAAGCCCGAGTCTACCTCGGCATCCCAAGGCCGATGTCCCATCAAATTTCGATGGCTCGGGGTGGACTTAACCCTGAGTTTGACTTCGGCTCTCCCGGGAGTCCGGCCCTACGTGGCAACTAAGTCGAGGTCGCTCGTGGTGTGCGGATAGACTACCCCCTGCCGACACAGCCCCTAGGGGTCCAATGTCGGCGAGCTGAGGACTTAAATGCAACACATTTCAGATAGCAAAAAACATTTTCATTAATACTCGGAAGTGTTTACAAAATGCCGACTGAGTCGGACTTGGTACAAAAAAAAAATGAAGGCTGCAAAAATCAAGGGTTGGTGGCACCGTGCTCGTCGTCGGATGGGGCCCCCTCAGACGCTGGGTCCGGCTCTATGTCCAGGGCGCGGGGGAGGTCTAGGACCCGGGCCACCTTCTCTTTGGCATCGCGGAACCCTTGGAGGTAGGCGTCCGCATTGGACTCAACTAACTCGTCGGTGAAGCGTTCGGACGCTCTGAACTCTTCTACGGCCGCTACGGCTCTAGCCTCGGCCGTGGCCTCTGCCTCGCAAACCACTTCTCGGGCCCGCACCTCCCTCTCCTCGGCCAGGGAGGCGGCCCTCCTCTCAGCCTCCTCGGCGCGCTCATCCCTAGCCTCTGCCGACCAGACGACGGAGTCCAACTCAGCGATGTGGAGGTCCCTGGCCTCAACAGCGCTCTCGGCCTCCCCGAGCTGGTTCAGCGCTGCCCAGAGCCAATTGGCTTCGGCCTCTGCTCGGCTCTCGGCCTCCCTTGTCTCAGTGGCTCGGTGGTTTTCTGCCGCCTCCAGGGTCCTCTCAGCCACTTCAGCTTGATCCCAGGCCTCTTCGGCGTCCCGACGGGCCTAGTGAACGATGGCCTCTCCTTTGTTGATCACCTCCCTTATGGCCACCAGGGAGTTTGCTAGCTGCGTTCAAAACGTGTTAGTTGGTACAACAGTCAGGCAATCATAAGCAAAAGGTCACAGGATTGCTTACCCGGACGAGAGCCACAAAGGCCTCTTGGTAGAATGCCGATGCCCCTTGTGCTTGAGCTCCTCCTAGAACTCCAGCAAAATTATCTGCGAGATGAGCCGCTCTACTCAACGCCCATCGTTCATAAGGGAGAACCCGCGGGGGGTCGGCTCCCCCCTAGTTCATTCGCCTGTCCTGTCAGGCTCGGGCACAGGATGTGTGGGGCTTCCTGCCAGTACCTCTGGGGGTGGGCTTGCTACTCTTGATGGCCCCTCCCCCCCCAACTTCTTTCTGCCTCAGCTGGAAGTGGCTCGGTGGGGACTTGGGGCTCCGCCATCGCCACCCTTTCGACCCTCACCCCCACCAGAAGGGTGTCTGTGGTCAAGTCCACCTCTGGTGCGGCCAAAGGCTCTTGGTGCTCAGGTGGCAGAGAGACTCGCGCCACCGAATGCCTGGAGGCTGGGACCTGCTGCCCCTCGCTCGGTCCCTCCAGGGCCCTCTTCCTCTTGGTGGTGGCCTTCCTGAGCTTGATGATCGGGAGCTTCATCACTGCACAACATCGGTCAGAGTTAGTTTTTTTTAAAAAAAAAGAGAGAGTAGAGAAGGGAGATAATCAGCTAAGTGTTGGGTCGGTTGCTACTCACCACTCTGGGTGGAGACCCCCGCAAGTCGAAGATTGTCCTCCGACAAGAGTTGGTTGCACCTGGGGATGTCGGCAGTCAAGAGTTGCCCCAGTGCCTCCTTGTCCCCTGGGAGTATGGTTGAGTTTGCATTGGGCCTAAGGTCCAGGTCCCTCCACCCGGGTTTGACTTGGCCAATATAAGCAAAAAAGAACCGGGATTTCCATCCCTTAATAGAAGAGGGGAGGAACAATTTAAGGACATGGCCGGGTCGGGGCTGAAACAACCACCGACCCGCCTGCTGTCAGAGGGTATAGAAGGATCGGAAGAGGAAGATTCGGGGAATGATGCAGTGGAAATGGCATAGGACGATGAAGGCGCAAACGGTTCGGAGGCAGTTTGGGACCAGTTGGCTGGGGGTCAAGGAATAGTAGTCGAGGAGGTTGATGAAGAAAGGGTGAAAAGGCAAGTGGAGACCTAACCTAAAGGATATCTCATAAACGGCCACTCTTTCGGGCCGGGAGGAGACCACCCTGTCATCGGGGGTTGGGAGGAAGAGCCCGATATCTTGGAAGATTTGGTAACGGGCCCTAATGTTAGCCAGGTCCTGGCCCATTACCGTGGAGGCAGTCCCCGTCGGGGATTCTGCCCCCACCCTTGATGAGGTGCCGGCGGTCGCCAGGCGTCTCCTCGTCAGAGCCCTGCCAGCGGCTCGCCATTGGAGGATAGGAATATGGTCCTCCGAGTCGGAGGAGGACCACGACGGCATAGGAGACGAAGAGGCACGAAGCCTCGAGGAAGAGATTTGGTCTTCGGGGGAGGCAGAGGAAGGCCAGGATGGTGAGGAGGCCATGGCAGTGGTCCAAGGAAAGAAAGGGAAGGTCTAAGAGGGACAGGGAGCTAACCTGTGGAAGAAAATGGTGGAGACTGGTTCTCAAGTTGCAAAAGAGGTCGAGGGCCGGAGGAAGATGATGATAGTTGAAGCAAAGTGACGAGATTCAGATTTCCCCCAACTTATCAGTTTGAATCATCCCGCCTCACCTGCTCGGCCACGTGGACTCTCCCCATAGGCGGAGTCGCCTCGGCAGGTACCCGGCACATGAGACGCTTTGCCTTCGGCCAATCGTGAGGCGGTGCTGGCGTCAGCACAACCATGGCAATGATGGCGGTGGCTTTTCATGGGTTCCAAGAAGATACACCCGCTTCGAGGCAGATCTCCCCTGATTGGATGGAGGACAGAGGCTACCCCATCGCGTCCCCCAGGTCACCCGTGCCAAGTTATCATAACACCAGGGATATACGCCCGTCGGCATTGGCGACGGGTGGGGATCAGCCACTAGGGAGGTGACACCCCTTTCGCCTTGCAGGAGTCGGCCCGCTTCATCTCAGGGGCGAGGGGGCATCTGATGTGGCTGATCTGATGCCGTTAGAGTTAACAGAGAAGGTGACTGATGGGAGTTCCACCTGGCCTCGAGCTGCCGCCTCGGCCTTGGCCTCGAGCTACCACCTTGGCCTCGGCCTCGAGCTTCTGCCTCGGCCTCGGCCTCGGCCCTGGTACTAGCAACCCACTATCTCGAGCCACCTGACACGCCCATGTGGCCCACCAATCGCCTACAGCATCCACGTGATCCACCACTCGACTGTAACAGTGTGTAGCCATGCCCCGTAACGGTGCATGCCCGACACGACCAGGTCCACTTGCCACCTGTAGCACCGTGCTTGGCAGGTGGCGGGCGGGGAAAGACACCTCTGACATGTCCAGTGTCAGTTGTGACCTGTCACTGTCAGCCATGCCTTCCGTCCACTACCGGACAATGGCACTTAGAAATCAGCAACCTTCTAGAAACGAGAAAAGGGACCCTCGAACAGGTATAAAAGCCTACACTCAGAACGAGAAAGGGATCCTGAACTCAAGTTTTGTAGCTCTTTCTGCTAGTTTACTCTTGTCTGTTCCCAAGTTGCTGACTTAAGCATCAGAGGGTCCCCATCGGAGCAACCGGTCTCTGGGGACTTTCTTGTAGGAATCTTCAAGGAGGAGGATCTCTGTTCCCCGGTGTTGAAGGAGAGTGACTTGGCATCAACACGTGGGATCTGTTAATTTACTTTCAAACAAAAGCATCATCCGATTTGCAGAGATGGAAAACCGTATGGTGGATGACTCTAGGCAACAAGCTGCGCCATTCTCTCTGTCCTAGTTCAAGGGCACAGCCCGGATTTGAAGAACTCTAAGCTCAGCTATATATAATTTATCTCTCGAGTCATGGTCCGTGGATTTTATTTACTTCTCCTTCCAATCATCGTTCTTGTATCTATCTCAGGTCGAGATTGCGATGCTAAATGGGGGAGATTGGCCTATGCTAAATAGGGGAGATTGGCCTGTGCATAGTTTCATGAACTTATATAGCCCTCCTCCTTGGCTCAGTACTCTTACTTAAATATGTTATTCTGGATTCAATCCCTCGTCCAACATATCTTGTTGACTTTCGTTGCTTTTGGCCACCCAGGGAGCTTAAGATATATAACCTTGATTCCTTTCCTTTGTTTTGTTCTTTTTCTTCCTAATTAATTTATTTTGACTCGACTAAGATTTTGCTTTCTCTAACTAAAATTCTTCTCTTTGGTTTTAAGCCATCAGGTACTGATATCATTTTAAGTGATTCACTAAAAAAAAAAAGTATTAGCCCAATACCATTTCTCGGTAAATTACCCCGGCACCTTCCTTTACAAGCACATCACCAAACTACATGCTAATCTAGATGATAAAAGCACATTCTTATTTAAATTTACATCCTTCTAAGCAATAGATGGTAAAAGCAAGTCATTAGGAAGTCATTCATTTCAACTGGTTCATGTTAAACAGATTGGTTTATGCATGTTTGCAGATGTCTTTGAGAGATACTCCTGCCGCATCGAGGCCAGATGATTCTCCTTATATTTCAGCTCTGACAAAGGGGTCATCTATCAGCGCATCATGTAATAACTCCACTCTAAACTTATCTTATTTAGCTATATTTCTTTATATTATTATGCACTAATTTAGTTTACTATGTTTTGCAGCTACGTCATCAAATAAGAGGGGCCGAGGTTTAGTATCACAAATGTTGCAAGTGTTTAGTATCACAAATGCTTAATTCTTTAGTATCACAAATGTTTCAAGTCTTTAGTATCACAAATGTTTCAAGTGTTTAGTATCACAAATGCTTCAAGTCTTTGGTATCACAAAAGTTTCAAGTGTTTAGTATTACAAATGCTTAAGTCTTTAGTATCATAAATTTTTTAAGCGTTTAGTATTACAAATGCTAAAGTCTTTAGTATCACAAATATTTCAAGTGTTTAGTATCATAAATATTTTAAATCTTTAGTATCACAAATGCTTCAAGTCTTTAGTATCACAAATGCTTAAGTCTTTAGTATCACAAATGTTTCAAGTCTTTAGTATTACAAATGCTTTAAGTGTTTAGTATCACAAAAGTTTCAAGTGTTTAGTATCACAAATGCTTTAAGTCTTTAGTATTACAAATATTTCAAGTGTTTAGTATCAAAAATGCTTCAAATTTTAAGTATCACAAAGCTTCAAGTGTTTAGTATCACAAATACTCCAAGTCATTAGTATTACAAAAGTTTCATATTATGATTATCCTTTTTTGAAATTTATTGTCTTAAACTATTATTGTTTCTTTTCATAGAGATCCTATTACGGGAGAGGAGCCATCAAGACTTCGTCGGTGGAATACTTTTCATTTTGACAAAAGAAGAATCAATGGATAAATGAAAAAGCTGTAGAAATCCATGTAAGTTTTATCAATTAAAAATATAATATTTTTGAATGTAATATTTTATACTAAATATATTGAATTTATTTTCTTTTCATTGTAGGCATAGTTAGTATAGCGACTTTCTTCACATGACTCTACAGGAGAACTAGTCAGTAAGGATGCCGCTTTTGAAGAGGTTTTAGGTTTTAGATCTGGATATAAAAGGGGATGGGGTCCACTACTGAAGGGTATATCAAGAACTAGATGTTGTTCTTCATCTTCTAAAAACTCACAATTAAAGGAGAAGGAACTACATGAGTGCCGAGGAAACTACATGAGTGTCGAGAGCAATTGAGTCAACAGAAGGATATTATCACTCAACAACAGAAGATAGTAGACCCCATTTCCTCCATAGTGCCCTTAGTGACATGTATTTTTTTTTAATTATGTATTTTAAAAAATAATATATATGATGATTTTATTGAAATGAATGAAAATTTTCTTTATTTTTCTGTGAAAAATTTGAAGCAGAAAATTATTTCGAATATCATTGCTTTAATATTATGTTAAATTATTGTAACCGGTATAAAATAAAAACATAAAATATAAATCTATTAAGGCTATTACAGTTAATTAGTTTTGTCGTAATAAGTACCTATTGCGGCAAAAATGTTTCACTATAATAGGTTACAAGTTATTAACATGTTATTATGCGAAATAGTTTCATCGTAATAGATTTTTTTAAAATATATTTTTAAAAACATATAACGACGATATGTTGTTGCCATAATATGTTATTTATTACGATGAATTATTTTTATCGTAATAAGTTTTTACGATAATAATTTATTACGATGATTATGGGATGAACTTTTTATTGTTGTAATAACTTATTACGATGACTTTTGTATTTGTTGCGATGAATTAATTTGTCATAATAAGTTATTTTTCTTGTAGTTAATGTTACATTTTTTTAAATTATTTTACTTTATTTGCTTTTAAAATAGCACCAATGCCCTTGCCTTGAAAACCTCGACAAAACCTTGCTCTCCTCTAAGACTAGTTAACTGCTGAGGATGTAGAGCCTGGTGTGGTACTCCTAAGCTTAAATCCTAGGGTGGAGGTTTGTAGGCTCCACAGGATTAAGGCCAAGGTTGTTGGGTCTTGAGGGGGCTAGTCTATCATTGGGCTGGATTTGGGCCCAAAGTGTGGGCTAGTCCAAGGGAGTTTTTTAGGTTTTATTATCTATATAATAAGGCACTGGTTCATGTGTGGTGTTGGTTTTATTTTGGATGGCCATCACGGGGATGGGTTTGATATAGTCATATAACAATGATGATTATAGATGAATGAAAGAAACTCTTTTCTCCCAAGAACGAGCTATCCCTCTCCTTTCCTCTCTTATGCACGTCTTCCTCTCTTTCTCACACATAGATGCCATAGATTTCTAGGGTTTTATTGCTGCCATTTCTGCCCTAGCCATCTTCTTGGAACCGCCTCTCTCAAGGAAAGAGAAGGAAGAAACCCTAGCAGTACCTTCTCCTTGGACAGCGTCTCTTGATTTTTTGGATCAGATCTAAAGGTTCACGTGAGGAAGAAGAAAGGCCACGACCCTCTCTTACAATCTTGGGGTGCAAGAAACCAAAGAAAATCCTAGTTGCTAATCAATCTGGGAAGATTACCAAGATCAAGATCTAAAATTCTGCTGTAGAATTTCAGCAGGGATATCATCTCACTTCCACATCTCCACACGACTTGGGGCTGGTCGAATGTGTGCTATGCTCCAAGGGTAGAAAGAGGACGATCCATTCTTCATTTGGTATCAGAGCCTCGGTGATTTGGTGGAGAAAAGATTGGATCTTGGGCATTTTTTGGTAAGGTTTCAAACCAGAAATTTCTACAGCAAGTTTAATTTTCTGTTTTTTGCTGTATGCATTATTTCTTGGTTGGATATGGCATCTACTAGCTTTAAATTCGATTTTGAAAAGTATGATTGCAAGGGAAACTTCACCCTATGACAGCAAAGGGTGAAGGATTTATTGGTACAACAAAGGATTTATAAGGTCTTGTTAAACAAAGATCGGATAATGTAAGTTATGAGGATTGGGAGGAGTTAGATGAGATTGCATTTAGCACAATCAGGATGTGCTTGGCTGATCAAGTCTTACCGGAGATTTGCACGCAGACCACGGCAAGGGGGCTCTGGGAAACTTTAGAGAATGCTTACATAGGAAAGAGCATGACAAACAAGTTGTGGTTGAAGAAATAATTGTACAGCTTAAGAATGCCTGAGGGAGGTGATCTTGTGGTCCATATTCAGAAATTCAATCAAGTGTGCTCAGAGGTGATGAGCCTTGATGTGAAGATTGATGAAGAAGACAAGACCCTTATCTTGTTGTGTTCGCTACCCAGTCCTATGATGGTCTGATTACAACCTTGGTGTAGGAAGGAGACCCTGAATTATGAAGAGGTTGTGGAGGTGCTGAGATTAAACCAGCAAAGAGAAAAGATCCGCATGGAAAACTCTAACATAGAGGTACTTGCTATGAATGAGAGGCAAGGAAGACCCTGGGAAAAGGTTAGAGGCAAGTTCAAATGCAGATCTAAGTCTCGGAGCAAGCAGAAAGCATGGAAGTGTTACAAGTGTCATCAGATTGGTCACCTGAAGAGAAATTGCCCACTTCTGAAGAATGAGAAGGGAAGGGCATTTCCAAGGGAGGTTCAGCCAGCAATGGTGGTACAAATTCATCTGAAGATAGTGAAGATGATGTACTAGTAGTTTCAGATGGGACCAAGAAGTGTGATAGTTGTTGGATACTTGACTCAACCTGTTCTCACCATTATACTTCGCATAGGGAGTGGTTTGCAACTTATGAAGAATCTGATGGAGGGAGTGTATGCCTTGGTGATAATCATCCTTGTAAGGTTGCTGGAGTTGGAAGCATAAGGGTGAGGATGTATGATGGGGTTATAAGGACTTTGACCAATGTCAAACATGTCCCGGAGTTGAAGAAGAATCTAATTTCTTTGGGCTACCTGGAGAAGCATGGGTATGCTTTTGGAAGCCAGTCGGGGAGTGGATGTTTGAGGATAACCAAGGGTGCATTAGTGGTGATAAAAGGGAGAAGATTAAAAAATAATCTCTATCAGATGGAAGGCTCAGTGGTCATAGATGGTGCAGAGGTGCTAGCAGCGGCACAGAAGGACCAGTTGGTCTATAAAGTATGGCACTATCGAATGGAACACATAAGTGATAAAGGGCTTATAGAACACAGCAAAAGATGTCTAATTCCAGCACTTAAGAAGGAGGACAATGACATTTGTGAGCCCTGTATTTATGGCAAACAACATAGGGTGAGATTTGCCAGCAGTTCCAAGCATAGTGAAGGTATTATGGAACTAGTTCACTCAGATGTATGGGGACCGGCTCCTGTGTCAGCCAGAGGTGGGGCTAAGTATTTTTTGACCTTCATTGATGACTACTCCAGGAAGGTATGGGTATATCTGATAAGAGAAAAATCAGAGGTATTTGCCCGGTTTAAAGCTTGAAGAGTTGGTGTTGAAAAGGAGACAGGAAAACTAGTGAAGTGTTTGAGATCTGACAATGGAGGGGAGTATACAAGCAATGAATTCAGAAGCTACTATGAGAAAAATGGGATCCAACGCCATTACACAGTGAGGATGACTCCCCAGCAGAATGGTGTGGCAGAGAGGATGAATCGTACATTGACAGAGAAGGCTAGGAGTTTGAGGCTGCAGGCATCACTGCCCAAGGTCTTTTGGGGTGATGTAATTATGTTCTCTAGTTTTCTTATTAACAGGTCTCCTAATAGAAAACTTGATGGAGGCATTCCAGAGGAGATCTGGAGTGAAAAGAAGGTGGAGCTTGGACAGCTGAGGATTTTTGGTTGCCCAGCCTATGCACATGTGGAGGCAATTGAAAGGAGCAAGCTGGACCCAAAGGCTGATCTTCATCGGGTATCTATAGGGAGTTAAAGGCTATTTGCTATGGAGTTCAGATTCACAGAAGTGTATCATCAGTAGAGATATTATTTTTGATGAGAAGAGCATCTTGAAGAGGTCAGAGATTGCAGATGAAGCTGAAAAGGCTGGACAGGATAGTAGTGGACAGCATTGGCTAACAGGTGATGTACCTTCTACTTCTACTTCAAAACATGCTTATTTTGAGGTGGAGTTTGGTATGGATGTTCCAATACATATAAAGGATCAGCCAGGGGAGCCATCAATCCAGAAGGAGGTGCAGGTGGAGTACACACTTCAGCTTTGAGAGATGATCAAAGGGGTGTGGCACTGTATAAGGCAAAGCGTACCATCATCAAACCTGCTCGATATCACATTGATGACATGATTTCATATGCTCTAATCACTGCAAATGAAGATCTAGAGACCTTCCAAGAAGCCATGAAAAGTTCAGAAAGAGAGTCATGGATGCAGGCCATGATAGGGAGATAGAGTCCCTGGAAAAGAATAAGACATGGAAGCTAGTGGATCTACCTAGAGATGCTCGGGCCATTGGTTCAAAATGGGTGTTCACAAAGAAGGAGGCACCTTCAGAGCAAGGTGGAGTCAGATACAAAGCAAGGCTTGTTGCTAAGGGATTCTCACAAGACAAGAAGTGGACTACACAGAGGTATTCTCTTCAGTGGTACGTCATGCTTCAATTTGTGTGTTGTTATCTTTTGTAGCACAACATGGTATGGAGTTGCAGCAGATGGACGTGAAGACGGCTTTCTTACATGGGAGTCTAGAGAAGAGGATATACATGAAGCAACCCGATGGTTTCAAGGAATTTGGATTGGAAGAAAAAGTGTGTCTACTAAAGAAATCACTTTATGGTTTGAAGGAGTCACCCCGTCAGTGGTACAAAAGGTTTGACACTTTTATTTTGGGCCTTGGATTTTCTAGATGTGAACATGATACTTGTGTCTATATAAAAAATGTGGATGAGGATGATGCAATGTATCTCCTTCTGTATGTGGATGATATGCTCATTGCCAGCAGGAGTGTTGAAGCAGTGAATGGACTGAAATATGCATTATCAACAGAATTTGAAATGAAGGATTTGGGGTCAGCTAGGAAGATGCTTGGGATGGAAATTTACAGAGATAGGACCAAGGGAATTCTACACTTGTCATTGGATGGATATATTCAGAAGGTGTTGGAGAGGTTTGGGATGGATAAGGCCAAACCAGTTGTAACACCTTTGGCTAGTCGCATGTCTCTTTCTAAGTTACAGAACCCCCATACAGATGAGGAGAAAGAGTACATGGAGAGAGTTCCATATGCCACTGTAGTGGGTAGCATTATGTATGTTATGGTATGTTGCAGGCCCAACATAGCATATGCAGTGAGCCAAGTTAGCAGATTCATGGCGAACCCAGGGAAGGAGCACTGGAAGGCACTCAAGTGGATTTTAAGGTACCTTCAGGGAACTCGTGGACTTGGTCTAATTTTTGGGCAGCAAGAAGGATCTAAGGAGAAATCTAATGTCCCAAGTAAGTCATTAGGTCCATTGGAAGGGTTTGTGGATGCAAATTTTGTAGGTGATCTGGATACAAGAAGGTCTACCACAGGGTATGTGTTCTACATGTATGGTGGATTAATTTCTTTGAGATCAATCCTTCAACCTATTACAGCTTTGTCTACAACAGAAGCTGAGTATATAGGGATTACAGAAGCTGCCAAGGAGGCTCTTTGGTTGAAGAGACTTGTCATGGAAATGGGGGTGAAGTAGGGTACAGTATTGCTACACAGTGATAGTCAGAGTGCCCTGCAGTTGGCTCAGAACCCAATCTATCATGCACGCACAAAGCATATAGATGTGAGGTATCACATGATTAGAGAATTGGTGGAAGAAGATGAAGTGGAGCTGGTAAAAGTTCATACAAAGAAGAACCAGGCAGATGCACTTACAAAGACTCTTCCACGGGATAGCTTTCTCTCATGTGTGATATTGATGGGTCTGAGAGAATGTGCAGATTTTTTAGCAGCTTTGAAGCACCAAGGTGGAGATTGTAGAGCCTGGTGTGGTACTCCAAAGCTTAAATCCTAGGGTGGAGGTTTGTAGGCTCCACAGGGTTAAGGCCCAGGTTGTTGGATCTTAAGGGGGCTAGTCTATCATTGGGCTGGGTTTGGGCCCAAGGTGTGGGCTGGTCCAAGGGAGTTTTTTAGGGTTTATTATCCATATAATAAATGCACCGGTTCATGTGTGGTGCTGATTTTATTTTGGATGGTTGTCATGGGGACAGGTTTGATATAGTCATGTAACGATGATGATTATAGATGAATGAAAGAAACTCTTTTCTCCTAAGAACGAGCTATCCCTCTCCTTTTCTCTCTTATGCATGTCTTCCTCTCTTTCTCACACATAGATGCCCTAGATTTCTAGGGTTTTATTGTTGTCATCTCTGCCCTAGCCATCTTCTTGGAACCGCCTCTCTCAAAGAAGGAGAAGGAAGAAACCCTAGCAGCACCTTCTCCTTGGGCAGCGTCTCTTAATTTTCTGGAAGGTTCACGTGAGGAAGAAGAGAGGCCACGACCGTCTCTTACAATCTTGCGGCGCAAGAAACCAAAGAAAATCCTAGTTGCTAATCAATCCGGAAAGATTACCAAGATCAAGATCTAAAATTCTGCTGCAGAATTTCAATAGGGATATCATCTCGCTTCCGCATCTCCACACGACTTGGGGCTGGTCGAATGCATGCTATGTTCCAAGGGTAGAAAGAGGACGATCCACTCTTCAGAGGATGTATGCGCTACTTTACAAAACAAAGGACTAGTGTCTATATCCATAGTCAATAGTTAGAAAGCATTGGGTATAGGATGATCCATTTAGGAATAATTAATAATTTAGATGGAGACGAGAAGATCATCGTTTTTAGTTGCATCTCCATGATCGATCCAATTTAATGATCCCATACTAGTTCACAAGATTGGGTATCTAAGATCACCCTTAGACAATGATCTTTTCTTAGGATTCAAGAATCAAAATACCCCTTATCCATATTAAAAAATAATTAATAATTTTATTTTTAAAAAATAATTACGACAAAAATTTTTTGCCGCAATAGCGTTGCTAATTAAATTTTTTTATTAAATTTAAAATGTTATAAATTAAAACTCTTAATATAATTTCATTGCATTCAAATATTGATCGAAACATTATTACTAAATACCCAAAAATATTGATCGAAACATTCATCACAAAAATTTTAATAATATATAAAAATTTAATTTATTAATAATTTAAAATTTTGATATACATAATATAAGTAGTAAAGAAAAAATACATCAAGAATCAGCACTATCACGATCATGGGAAGGCTGCGGAGGCTGCAATGAATCCTATGACATGAGGTGAACTAAATCTTGCATCTAACGCATCTGCTCTCTCATGTCTGCAAGCTCCTGCCGAACCTTCTCCGTAATAGATCTTCGAATATCGTCTAAATGATCGGTAGGAATATCGCCAGGATAGTGCAAACTGGAGCCTTGATGGAGAAAATATCTAGAAGCTTTAGTACCCAGACCATAGACCCTACGGTCTCGCGGCTGGGCATCAATAGCTTCCAAAAATATACATCGACTCTCCTGTGGTGAGAGTTTGATAGGCGACCCCTCATCAGTGGAGTCGACCTACGATGCCTGGGACTGAAGCTCCTCGACTCGTACCTTTGAATTATAGAATCAAAGATAAATGAATCATTATATGAACCTGAATAAAATTTTAGAAATTAAATAGATACATTTAAAGCTAATTTCTTACTGCAACCTCCTGTGATCGTGCATCGACCCAAGAAACCGTCCTTCCTGGTGTGTGTTGCCCTGAATAGGAGAAACTCATAAGGATCTTTGCCCTCCTGCTCAGACTATAAAAGTAGAAGAAATGATATAAATGTAAGTATTTGCAAATGACTAAATTAGTAATTAAATTATTTATATTTTTACCATACGACGTCTATGCTCCTGAATCAAAATAGATCGCACAGTATGGCAGGAGAGACCCATGCCACGACCGCCCTTCTCCTTAAGCAATACTTGCAGCACTTTGTAAGTGCCAACCAAAGGGATTGGGTGAAATTGCTCTACATAGCCCAATTCCCCTATAACTTGCATTGGAGCTTTGCATCTAGAGGTGGGCACTGGGCCGTGCCGCCCATGGCACGGCACGGCCCAGGCCCTGATGGGCCATGCCAGGCACGGCCCGGCACTGCTACAGTACCGGGCCGTACTGGGCTCAGAAAATTTTTTCTGTTGGCCCAGCATGGCACGGCCCATGACGGGCCTGGGCTGGCCCATCGTGCCGGCACGGCCCACCTGGGTCGTGCCTGGCACGGCCCAGGTGGGCCTGAGCCGTGCCAGCCCAGGTGGGCCGTGCCAGGCACGGCCTAGGTGGGCCTGGGCCGTGCCAGGCACGGCCCACCTGGGGCCTGGCCCATGAACAGCTCAAATAAAAAAATTTATAAAAAATATTTTTTTTTTGATAAATTAAAAAATTATTAGGAATAAAGAAATTTTATTAATATAAAGCCATCATAATGGTGGGGGTTTGGCATAGACCCCTACCAGTTTATTAATTTAAAATTAAAATGGTACAGAAGGGAGGGGGGCTAGGCCTGACCTCTAGAACATAATACAATAAGTAAGAAGAAAAAAATAGAAAGATCGCAACCATCGGATCATCGCCGATCGGATGGATCACAACCATCGGATCGATCATCGCTGATCGGGATCATGGCTTGGATCGATCGCAATTGTCGGATCGTCTTTGATGGGATAGATCGCAACCATTGGATTGATCATCCCCAATCGGGATCATGGCTTGAATCGATCGCAACCATCGGATCGATCGTAATGGTTCGATCGATCATCACCAATCAGGATCATGGCTTGGATTGATCGTAACCGTCGGATCGTCTCCGATTGGATCGATCGCAACGGTTCGATCGATCATCACCAATCGGGATCATGGCTTGGATTGATCGCAACCGTCGGATCGATCATCGCTGATCGGGATCATGGCTTGGATCGATCACAACCGTCGGATTGATCATCGCCGATCGGGATCATGGCTTGGATCGATCGAAGACATCGGATCATCTTCGATCGGATTGATCACAATGGTCCGATCGATCATCGCTGATCGGGATCATAGCTTGGATCGATCGCAATCATCGGATTGTCTCCGATTGGATAGATTGCAATCGTTCGATCGATAATAGTAGATCAGGATTATGGCATGGATCGATCGCAACCGTCGGATCATCTCTAATCAGATCGATCATCGCCGATCGGGATCATGGCTGGATCATCGCAACCATCGGATCATCGCTGATCGAATGAATCGCAACCGTCGGATCGATCATCGCCGATCAGGATCATGGCATGGATCGATCGCAACCGTCGGATAATCTCCGATCGGATCGATCGCAACCATCGATCGATCATCCCTGATTGGGATCATGGCTTGGTCGATCGCAGACATCGAATCATCTACGATCAGATGGACCGTAATAGTCCGATCGATCATTATCGATCGGGATCATGGCTTGGATCGATCGCAACCATCGGATCGTCTTCGATCGGATGGATCGCAACTGTTGGATTGATCATCACCGATCGAGATTATGGCTTGGATCGATCGCAACCATTGGATCGTCTCCGATCGGATTGATCATCGCCGACCGGGATCATAGCTTGGATCGATCCAGACGTCGAATCATCTTCGATCGGATGGATCACAACCGTCGGATTGATCTTCGTCGATCGGGATCATGGCTTGGATCGATCGCAGACATCGGATCATCTCCGATCAGATGGATCGCAACTGTTGGATTGATCATCGCCGATCATGATCATGGCTTGGATCGATTGCAGACATCGGATCGTCTCCGATCGGATTGATCGCAACAGTCCGATCGATCATTGTCGATCGGGATCATGGCTTGTATCGATCACAACCATCAGATTGTCTCCGATCGGATGGATCGCAACTGTTGGATTGATCATCAACGATCGGGATCATGGCTTGGATCGATCGCAACCGTCGGATCATCTCCGATTGGATGGATTGCAACCATCGGATCGATCATTCCCGATTGGGATCATGGCTTGGATCGATCGCAACCGTAGGATCGTCTCCGATCGGATTGATCGCAACGATCTAATCGATCATCGTCGATCGGGATCATGGCTTGGATCGATCGCAATCATCGGATCATTGCCGATCAGATCGATCACAATCATTGGATCCATCATCGCCGATCGGGCTTCGATCAGCTGGCTGGTGCCTAGGTGCACAGTGTGCTCCTGGCACCAGCTGTGCCATGGCACGGCCCTTGGCACGGCTTATAAAATGGCCCAGCAAACGGCCCAGCAGGGCCGTTGCTGGGCCGTGCCAAAACGGCCCTTCTGGGCCGTGCCATGGCACGGCCCACAAAACGGCCCAGAAGGGCCGTTTTGGCACGGCCCAGCAACGGCCCTGCTGGGCCGTGCCAGGCACGGCCCGTGGCCCATTTCTTGATGGGTCACAGGCCGTGCCGAATTTGAATTTTTTTTAGTGGGCTGTGCCTGGCACGGTCCATTTGTTAATGGGTCGTGCCAAGCACGGCACGGTAATTTTCCTGGCACGACGGGCCTGGGCCGTGCCAGGCACGGCACGGCCCAGTGCCCATGCCTATTTGCATCGAGCAAAAGTCCCTTCAAGATCATCACTAAACAACAAACTAGACACCGCATACAGTGGTTATGGGTACATCGGAAATAGCCCGTCAACTTATCATCTGGTTAAAGAGTGGCATCGCAATGCTGAGATTGCATTGGCATACCTAGAGAAGGCATCCAAGAAGATGAAGAAGTGGGCCGATAAGGGAAGAAGACCTCTAAACTTCAAGAAAGGTGATATGGTGCTGGTCAAGCTTCAACCAACCCAGCTCCTCTTCTTTCGCAGAGTACATAAAGGGCTGGTTCGCAGGTATGAGAGTCCTTTTCCCATCCTTGGAAGGATAGAAAATGTATCCTATCGGGTGTAAATTCCTGCATGACTGAAAGTACATTCAGTATTCCATGAAAGCTGCATCAGACCCTATCATGCGCGCGTGTAGAGAGAGAGAGCAAATGCATCAAACTTAAGCAGGTTCAAGGCATAAGGTTGGAAATTTGTCACCCTCAGTAGCTAATTGGCCATAAATCTGACATGACCTTGAGTTTTACTATCTTGATCTGGGCTAATAAAGTTTAATAATTAAAAGTAATAATAAAGTATCTTATCTACAGCACATAATAGTAACTACCAGTTAGTGATAGCTGCCGCAAAGATATACCTAGATTATTATGCATGTACTTATCTACGTTAGTGTAAGAAACCTCATGGGCCTTTGAGAGGCGGTGACGAAGCAACAGGCTGGGATGGTTGTGAGGATATCGTATTATGCGAGGGATTAGGCCTTTGAGAGGTGGCCTAATCAGGGACATCTACGATTTCCCTTCTACGGTTTGCCATTCAAGATGATGTCCTTCTCTTTTGAACATTTCTCCTAGAATTTTAAGTTTTTAGGGACTGAGGGCCCTTCCTCTAGCGCCAATATATTGCTGCAGATTTTTGTTCTCTGACTTAGGGGCGAAATGGCCGGCACATGGTAGTCTGAGTGGTGTCCTCTCATCCTCGTGGACCTGCAAAACAACATCCTCATGCAAGGGGTGAGATGGGTGATCCCTGCGGAAGACCCTTCAATGCCCAAGTCAATGAAAATCCTTGGCCATAGATAATGTGGAGAAGCTAGTTTGGAGAGAGAAATTTTAGAGAGGGGTTATGGAGTGTAATAGCATCCATGAAGGGTTTTATAAATGCTTACTTAAGGGATCCTGGGACTTGATGTTTAAAGGCAGCAGGGATGGTATGTTGTTACATGATTTTTTGGCTACAATTGCAAAATTTGGAGGATAAGGTCAATTTCGACGTATACGTTATCGGGGGGATTTTAGATCCCGCTAATCATGAAGGAGGCTATATCTATCTCCTATTTTCGTGTAAGGTGGCTTATTCTGAGATTCTCGCGATCATGATCATCTGTGTCTGAGATGATTAGTGCGAGCTAAAGGTCGATATAAGAAATAGTCGATCGAGCGACTCCCAACTATTGAGGTTCGGTAACCCTGGTTCGGAGATGAGACTCGGTTAAGGAAACCGAGGGTTGGTCGGCCAAGGCTCGGTCTAGCAAGACTAGGGCGGAGATGCCGACGAAATAGCTTGGCGAAGTATCATTCGGCTTGCAGGATCAGTTGAACGTAACCCAAAGGTGAGCCCCATCGCCTGTCCACATCAGTCGATTTATGTGGAACCTTTTTACATCACATTAATTTTTTTGATAATTTTCAATGTATCTTTTCTTTGATTAAACCCAAACAAAGATGGGTATTTAGATCGAGTGAACTATAGATATGAAATGAGTTAACTTGCAGCAGCACCATGGTTGTGATCAAATATGAGGAATTGTATTCATTCCTTTCCCCATATCAAGTGCTACTTACTTGTTTCCTCTTAAAAAAAATTCTTGGTTTATATCTAACTTGCATATCTTTCTTCTAATAATGCTGTTAGCTGACTTTTAAAAAAAAAATATATTTTCACATATTATCCTTTCCTTTTACGCATCATCAAAATAAAAAAAATGCGCCCCTTTCTATTTAATTTAGGAAATAGATTATGCATCCTTTATTAGACGCCCACTCATTTTGTAAGGATGCATTTTTCAACCATTTTTTTTGTCAAATAACTTTTATAAAAGGAAAACATTTTGAATTTGGAAGTAAATAGGTGCAAAAAATATAATTATTAAATATATAGTTGCACTGATCAAGTATAAGGTACTTCAATTTGGTATCTGAATAAAGATAGATCAAAATAGATGAGCCTGCTCAAAGCATCCATGATTGGTTAAAAAATATAGCTGAACTAGTTCCTTGCAGCCTGACATAATCAACGAAGAAAGGCATGGATGGATAAAAAAAGTCTTTATACATTGAATACAGTCTAACTCATACCATGGCTATTGATGCATAGCATGTGCATATGTGCATGCCAAGATAGAAAAAAAAAATTTTAACTTTCGGTGTGCAAGCCGTATGGATAATATGTTAGTGATTTTATTAATTTAATTTTAAATAGACTTAGGTTTAGAGGGGTTACTAAATGAATTTTGACAGAGAATCAATCCAGCGTCAGTTGGACTTGACACGCCATCATCATTGACAATTTAGTCCCTGCCGCTTTAGCCTTGGCAAGCTTTCCTCGTGAGGGAAGATTCCAAAATCCACGTGTAGATTCTGGCGTCACATGCAGCTACCTCGCGAGTCCACATCCCCCTTGGGGCAGCTCGACAGCCTCCGCCATTAGCGTCAGGTGTAACCCACCTCGCTGTTCATCCAGAACAAGCCAAGCCCGCGTCACTCCACTCCACGAGCACTGGTCCCGGCCACTCCCTTCCTTGTTCCTTAAATTCGCTCGCTCTCGCTCTCGCTCTCGCATGCATACAAACAGAGAAGCAATGGAGAAGATCAGAAAAGAGAAGAAGGAACGAGTCAAGAGAGAGCGGTGCAAGTCCCCCAAGAGGGAGGCCGAATGCAGTGGCAGAGGCATCTCTGAGTGCCGGCCGTTCTTCCGAGGGGTCCGCATGAGGAAATGGGGGCGATGGGTGTCGGAGATCCGGGTCCCCCAGAGCCGGACCAAGATCTGGCTGGGATCCTACT
>UESW01004597.1:138806-401077 GCA_900491605.1 Calamus simplicifolius
GATAATTAACTTATTGTGCCTTGGAGCTAGCTACGTTGCTTTACTAGTTAGCTATTTTTGGCTTGGTTCTGTGCCTGGCCAAATCCATGGTGAAAATAGTTAGCTTGCGAGCTAGCTTATCTCCTCTCTTAGCTAGCTTGTCTCCCTTGCTAGCTAGCTATTTTTCCCATGCCATAAGCCTAGCCGAACCATGCTTTCTTCTAGCTAACTGGGGAGCTAGCTTGACTTCCTTCTTAGCTAGCTGAGTTCCCTCTTTAGTTAGCTACTTTTCTCTTGCACTGTGCCTGGCCGAATGCTTGTCAAAATTAGTTAGCTGGTTAGCTAGCTTATCTCCTTTCCTAGCTAGCTGAATGTAGTTGTTAGCTAACTACTTTTGTCTTGCCAAAAGCCTAGCCGTATGCATGATAAGGATAGCTAGCTGGTTAGCTAGCTTGTCTCTTCTCCTAGCTAGCTAAAATTCTTCTTTAGCTAACTACTTTTTTTTTCTACATGTATGGATTCAGTTAACTGTGGTGCTAGCTGGTTGTCTTTCTAGCTAGCTAGAATCTCTTGTTAGCTAACTATTTTTTTCCTTGCCATGAACATGACGAACCATGCTTGAATCCGGTTAGCTGGGGAGTTAACTTGTTGTGTTTCTAAGCTAACTAAGAACCTTTGTCAGCTAACTATATTTTTTGCAGATCTCTTCATGGCCGTGTGGATTCAAATCAAGTTAGCTAAAGAGATAACTACTTCTCTCTTCAAGCCGTGTGGATGCAAGATTGAGTTAGCTGAAGAGTTAACTACTTCTCTCTTCAAGCCATGCGGATGCAAGATTGAGTTAGCTAAGAAGCTAATCTTAGCTAACTACTTTATGGCTCTTCTTTTCTTGGCCATATGAATCCATGTTTGAGTTAGCTAAGGAGCTAACTACTTTTTTGCAGAACTCTCTCTAGCCGTGTGGGATTTCAAACTAGCCAACTAAAAATTGCTTTTAGCTAGCTTGTGGACTGATCTATCTCTCTTCAGGCCATGTGCTCTTTGAATCTTGCTAACTGAAAAATTTTCAGCTAGCTGCTTCCAACCTGACCGATCTCCTTAGTAAAGTAGTTAACTTGAAATTACTTCAAGCCAACTACTGATATTGATTGCAAGCTTGGGCATGCTCTCTCTCTCTCTCTCTTCTTAATTTCTATTTTCAGCTTAACTGACTTTTGATCTCTTAGATTATGGTAGAGATCTTCCTTCCTCAAATGGATTCAGTGCATTCAATGCTTAAGGAAAATAATCTTAACTGTTATATTTTCTTCCCGTTTTACTTTCCATTTATTTCAAATGAGTCTAATGGATATCTTTGATGTTGAAATGCTTTAAATAGCTGAGATTAGAAGGACAAGATGACGAATTTGAGGACAAAAAAGAAGAGAAAGAAATCCAAGAAGAAAAAGCTTTTATTGCATATTTTCTGAATGATTGAAAGCAAGTTCCTGCGCATTGAAGTTGAGAAATCATAAATATCATTCACTGCTCAACCATCCAGATTTATTAAAGCCTTCAAAGCATTCAAAGCTTCAGCTACTTCGAAGATCTACATTTATTGCTGAAGATTTGCTACAAAAGTTGTAAAGTATTACTTTGAATATTTACTCATTTTAGGAGATGTTTGTTATTCTGAAAATATTCTTATAAAAGGGTTAGATTTAACCCTTGGTTATTATTGACTTCCTTGTGCCATGAAACAAGAGGACTAGCCGGGTAAGGCTAGGGGTTGGCTGTCTTGTGCCGTAAAAATAAGAGGACTAGCCGAGAAAGGCTAGGGGTTGTAATCATTGTGATACGATTGGAGTAAAATTCCAAAGGATTTTTGGGGAGTGGACGTAGGTGCTGAGTTTGGCACCGAACCACTATAAACCTTCTTGTGTTTGTGATTGCTTACATAATTTCTGTGATATTGTTGTGTGCACTTCACTACACCGCTGCCAATTAAACTTTAATTAGTGATAAAGCACATATCGGCGTAAGTAATTAATTTTTTAAATACCCAATTCACCCCCCTCTTGGGTTGCTAAATCTGGGCAACAAGTGGTATCAGAGCAGTGTGCTCTTGATTTCTACAGCTTTAATTAGCTTGAAGCCAAAGATCAGTAGTAATCCAAATGGAATATATGTTGACTGAGGGACAATCAACTAATAGACCTCTTTTGTTCAATGGAACAAATTACACATATTGGAAAGCATGTATGAAAATGTTTCCATTGTAATGTTGTGGGCCACTGGAGGAGGAACTATTCTGTCTACGTTGTTGATCTAAAGAAAGCAAAGGCTGCTAGACCTTTTGAGGTATTCTCGTTATTAAGTCAAACTTAATGGTAACTTCTACTTCTAGTTGAGTCTTAGATTTTGGTTCAAGTGCTCATGGATCCACTACAATGCATGGTCTCATGGATAGTAGAAGGCTGAGGGAAGGAGAGTTAATCCTACGCATAGGCAATGGAGCAAGAGTTGCTACTATTGCTATGGGGACATTCCCTCTAAGATTATCGTTAGGATTTAGACTAGATTTAAAATATTATTATTTTGTACCTAGAGCTAGTAGAAATTTGATTTCTATCTTTGTGCTAGCCCAATATGGATTTATCTTTAAATTCAATAAAGACTTTTATACTATTTATTTTGGAAATAAAGTAGTTGCAAAAGCTCTTTTAATTAACAGTGTTTATCATCTGTCTACTAATGCTGAAGTAGATTTGAATGAGCATTCAGTGAATGTCATTAGTGAAAAGCATTCTAGAGATAACTTGAATCAGAAATATCTTTGGCACCTAAGACATGCTTCATCGTTGGAGATCATCGGGTCAGCGTCCTGCGCACGTGCCAGAGGGTATTTGGCACGAGTGGCAGCAGCCTGGGAGTCCGATGGCTGGCACAGGAGGTCCGCATCAGCCAGCACGAACCACCGATCTGAGAAGGGCGGTCCTGGCACGGGTCTCCCGTCATACTTCGGGCTCCATTTCGATTCAGGAGCACAGACGGCGTATGGTAAGAAAACATAAATATTTTAATTACTATTTTAGTTATTTACAAATATTTGTATTAATATCATTTTTTTTATTGTTATAGACTGAGCAGGAGGGCGGAGATCCTGGTGAGTTTCGTCTATTCAGGGCGACACACACCAGGAGGGACGGCTCCTAGGTCGACACGCGATCACGGGAGGTTGCGGTAAGAAATTAGATTTATGTAGTATCTGTTTAATTTCTAAAATTTTATTTTGAGAAATTTATTAACTCATTTATTGTTGATTTCATAATTTCAAGACACGAGTCGACGAGCTTCGCTCCCAGGCATCGCAGGTCGACTCTACTGATGGGGAGACGCCCGTCGAACTCTCAGCAGAGGAGAGTCGACGTGTGTTTTTGGAGGCTGTTGGTGCCCAGCCACGAGACCGCAGGGTCTATGGTCTGGGCACTAGAGCTTCTACATTTTTTCCCATCAGGCCTCCAGCTCGCGAGTTCCTGCTGATCTTCCTCCGAGCGTTTACAGGAGCTTCGCAGATCTATTGCAGAGGAGATTCGCCAGGAGGTCGAGCAGGATTTTGAGGATCGTATGCGAGGCCGGGATCAGGAGGTTGCAGACATGCGAGATGAGATGCATTATTTGCGGGATATGGTTAGCCACTTGTCGCAGAGTCTTCAGCCTCCACAGCCTCCACGTGATCGTTCAGATTCTTGATGTATTTTTTTTTTTTTATGTTGTAAAAACTTCAAAATTTTAATATATAAATTATTTTTTGAAAATATTATTGTTTGGATTGAGTGAAAAATGTTTGTATCAATATTTAGATTTAGCGAAATTGAATTAACCGTTTTAATTTTTAATCATTTAAATATTTTTAAAAATAAAATTTGCGATGCATTAGCGACTGATATTGGATCGCTAATATTTTTAAAATATTATTATTAAATATTGTGACGCAATGACCTGGCATCGCAATAATTTAAAAATAAATTTAATAGCGATGCATTAGCGACTAAAATTGAGTCGCTATTTTATCTTAAAAATTTTTAATAAATATTGCGACGCAGTTACCTTGCGTCGCAATATTTTAAAATAATTTTTATTTGCGACGCATTAGCGACTCAAATTGCGTCGCTATTATACCAAAATTATTATTATTAAATATTGCGACGCAGCTCGATGAGTCGCAATATTGCGACCCAATTTAGTGTGTTACAATATTTAATAATAATTTTTTTTATTTTAAAAATTAATTTTAAATATTGCGACGCAATTTAGTGCATCGTAATATTTAATAATAATTTTTTAAAAAAATTATTTTTAAATTTAGCGACGTATTTGCATGCGTCGCAATATTGCGACGCAATGTGGCGTCGCAAGAGCGTCGCAGAGAGTCGCAATATTGCGACGCAATTGCGACAAAAGGGTATTGCGACGGACAGTTGAGACGCCCTCGTTGCGTCGCTATTGCGTCGCAATAGCATGTTTAGCGACGCAATTGCGATGCATTTGGGCGTCGCAATATTTTAATTCTCTTGTAGTGAGATAGACTTAACTGATTGGAGAAGGATGAGATCCTTCACTCCTTGAGTTTAGACTTAATTCCAGTCTATGATTCATGTCTTCAGGGTAAGATGACCAAGCTTCCCTTTATTGGACATAAGGAGAGGACCACTGAGTTACTTGCCTTGGTACACACTGATGTGTGCAGCCCATTCGATGTGTAGGCCAGAAAAGATTTCTCTTACTTCATTACCTTCACCGAATATTTGTCACGGTATGGGCATATATTTCTGATGAAACACAAGTCTAAAGCTTTTAAAAAGTTTAAAGAATTCAGACAAGAGGTGGAGAAACAAACAGAAAAATCCATCAACATTTTTCGATTAGATCGAGGAGGTGAATACTTTAGTGGGGAGTTTCTGGGTTATCTTAAGGAACATGATATTATCTCTTAATGGACTCCACCTCATATGCCTTAACTCAACGGGTTATCTCAAAGGAGAAATATGATCCTATTAGATATGGTCTAGTCTATGATGAGTTTCACTGTAACACCTTGAGTTTTTAAATTTTTGTATTGTTTTGGAAGATTCGTGCAAATTATTCAATTGAGATTTATAATCAGGGCTTTTATAAAGATTTTTGTGTTTTAATAGCAATTTGTAGCAAGTCGAAAGAGGTTGAAATGAAATATGGAAGTTGAAATGCTTTCAGAACCTATAATAAAAAAAAAAAGAGAAATGAGTGGCTGGCAAAATTATTTTCCCTCACGCGAGCTCACTATCATATGAAATGCCAAAATACTATGCATTTCATGGGCCAGTCGACTAGCTTCAGAAAGGCTTTGGGACTATCAAGAAGAATTAGGTTGAGGTTGCCTAGTCAACTAGCAAGACAGTCAGTCGATTGTCTTGGGAGAGGCTTCAGGATTGTCAGGAAGAAGTAGGTTGAGGTTGTCCAGTCGATCGACAAGTGGTGAAAATGGGATTCATCAATAACTAAAAAAGTGGTTGGATAGTGACTCAATGATGGCTATAAACTAGTGTACTATCTTGAAAGGGACCTATGGACATCTCGTGTGCGATCATAAGAACAATATTATTCAATATATTAGCAAATTTCTAAAAGTTAAGCGTGCTTAGGTGAGAATGATGGGTGAGCCTTGGGAAATTTTTTAGGGTCAAAATGGGAAAAAGAGACGCTAGCACCTCTCTACCAAAAAGGTTATCAACCAATCCTAGAAGGACTATATCCAAGGACTCTGTGTGGATCACCGTTTGAGGCTGCACACTTAGACGGCTAGTGGTAGTAAGGATTTTGGCTTCATCAGCAAACTCCTCCAATAAAGAACACAGGTACATGTGAGTTTCATATTTATTTTATGTCAAATTGATTATCTTCTTTGTTCCTCAGGGATCCTAGCCCTTAGGGGTCTTCAGGGTTGCATCTAGTATACAAAATCATTAATTTCACTACATGAAACTTGGATTTGATCCATGTTTTTCACCCTGGAAACCCAACATACTTTACTTCATAATTTTCATGCATTTCATCCTTCATGTTTTTAAGAAATTTTATGTCCCATATTCTAATATTGAAATTTCAAAAAATATATTTAAATCTGCATAAATCTAAGGTAGCTAATGTTAAAATCATGATCTTAGATAATATTTTATAAATAATCTTACCAGAAATGGAACCAAATCTTATTAAAATTTTCCTTTGCCGTTCGTTACGAGGATATAGCATCCAAAAAGTTCTACTTCAAAATAAGTTTGTTGATTCTTTCTTTGTTTTTTATGATCTCAAAACACGACATTAAGATTTGATAGAGGTGACCCGGTCCTCTAGCAGGCCGTGTCGGAATGACCCATCAAACTGGGGGTCCGTTCAGCCCAAGTGGGCCATCTTGGGCTAGACCAGCCCATATATATTGGCCCGCATGCCTAGCCCATAAGATGGCTTGTATGTCAGCCTATGTGCTAGCCCATCTAATTTTTAAATATTATTTTAAATAATAAATTATATGTATATCTTTGTTTGATCACGGTCGAGTCATCTCATTGCTCTCTTGTTTAATCGTCTTCTTCATCTTATAGTCATTCAAAAGAAAGTTTTCAATCATCATCTTTGCCTCTTAACGACACAACCCAAAAACTGAGTTGTCAGGCTTAATGGGCTAACATGCCATGCAATTTTTTATTTATTATTATTTTTATAATTTTAAAAAAATAAAATAAAATAAATATACTTATCTTTTTTAGAGGCTTGTTGTTGGCATGACCCATCATAGTCATTTGTCTCATTTGGCCTTCAAGACCATGACAAATCATGTCATTTTATTTTAGCCTTTTACTGCTCTACTCATTATTGTTTAGAGAAAGCTTTTTATTATTATTCTTCTAACCTTAAACTTTCTCTTTTAAATTATACTAGCCTTTGAGGTAGACCAATATCTTCACTGTATCGAATTTTAATCAGTTTCTTCTCTTATTAAAAATATACTTTCATGATACCATGGGCACCAGAGAAATTAGTAGTGTTGAACCTAAAGGTTTCATAATACATATTTTGGTGATAAGAGATGACACATTTGTCCTTTACAAGCTAACATCCAAATATTAAGTTAGTCATCACCAATACAAGTATTGTAAATCTTTAGTTGAATTTTAAGGAAATTGCTAAAAACATTGGCCATAAAATTTGCTTCTGAACTCAATACTTAATTAGCAATGCTCACTAAATCTTTTAACTTTCAATCTTAGTTCTACTTTTGTAAAGATCTTATTGATACATAATGATAAATCAAAATTAACATTGCTAAGGGACTAGCAATGAGTAAGTCGAGGATGTGATAAATTACATAATTATTTATTCAATTTAAGTATTTTAAAGAGTTAATGGTGATAAAATACTTTAAAATATATAATTTAATGATTAAATCAAAGATTTTTATAAAGTAAGTATTTTATAATAATTACATTATTATTATCACTATTACTATTATTATAATAACTATTATAATTATTACACTTCTATTTATAACACTTACAACCTTCATAATATTTATAATCTTATATTTAAGTATTTTTAAACTAAATATTTTTAAGAAAAGTATATAGTTTCAAAGAAGGAATGCAGTGGTTGAAATTTGAGATAAGGAAGGAAGGAAATTCAAGCGAATTGTGATTGGGAGATTAGCTGAGGTGCGTTCAGATCTTAGTGAATTAGAAAAAAAAAATCAGGTTAAAGAGAGAAAAATTGGCTTGGCTTACTAAGGACAAAGAAGAAAAAATGGGCAAACAAATAAGAAATATGAAGAAATTGAAATAAAGATCACATGCAGATCATACCAAGATACAATGGCAATCAAATTAGGAGCAAATTAAGTCCGAAAAGGTAGCAACATAATCTATTTAAAGGCCCTCAGAGCTACATATCAAATCATCTCGAAAATAAGGTACGATAAAGGGTACCAGTTCTGCTACTATGCCATCTTTCAGCCTACACTAGATTTAAATCAAGATCCAAAGAGAAAGAACTTAGAGAAGCTTAGCGCTACTTCGAATAGTTTGAAGGAAATTAAGAGGACATTCACTAGCCATCTTCCTTATGAGGCTATGCCAATCTACTTTCAGTTTTCGTTACAATTTTCTTTAAGTTTAAATTTTTATTTCAGTATTTTTGCTTTAAATTCTTGTAGTTAGAACTTTTCTCTAATTCAAAATTTAATTTCTTACGCTTTAAATTTCTACAAATTTATTTTTTCATTCTTTTATTTTTAAAATTTTTGTTGCAAGTAGTTGCTGGGGTTCACCTAGTGGATCCTAGATCCAAGTTTAATTTTTTCTACAAATTTTAATTCCTTTTTTTTTAACTTCAAATTATCTTTTCTTTTAAAAAAAATTAAAGATTTTAAAATTTAAAAGTACTGCCTTTCCTGTGGATTCGACTTGATTCATCGCTAACTTCTTAATTAATTGAATCGGTTAATATAATTTTGGTGTGATGGATGACTAGAACAACCATAAGCCAAATTTCATTCGGCATATACTCGATTTGTAAAGAATGCATATGGAATGCAAGAAGTTCAAAATTAGATAAAAACAATGGAAGATCATCTATCATTCGGCGCAAGAATGTCCAAAGAAAAGATTTCATTTGTAATTTTATTTTTTTTATATATGATGTATTTAAGTTTTAAATTTTATTAAGGATAGAGGTAAAGGTAGATCTAAACTAATTTGGATAAAAATAATTAAAAAAGATATAATTATTTATAATTTGAATATCGATTTAATACTGAATAGAGCAGAGTAGAGAAAGCAGATTTATGTAGCCGACCCTATGTAGTTAAGAAAAGGTTTAGATAAGTTGAGTTGAGTATGATGCATTTAAGTTAACGACATGTTCATATTTGCAAATGTTAGTTTTATTTTTTATTAAATTATTTATATATGTTGCAATATACTATGAATATCTAAGTTAGTAGGAGTTCCAAGGTTAGTAAGATTCAATACAATTCTCACCTAGAACTTTATTTTGCATAAATTAAATAAGATTATGGCAATTGAATTTTTGAACATAGGTGATGATTTGAAGCATAGCGAACTATAGATCCAATATCCTAAATTTGACTATCATTAGGCCAATAACTTTTTTTCTCTTATCTTAAATCACTCGAAATAAATATCAAAAGAATTTATAAGCTAATTATGAAAGATATATCAATATTGAAATAATTTTTTATTTTATTCAAATTTTATATTTATTTTACATAGAAATTCATGTTACATGAGTTTGAAGTAAGATTAGAGTTAAAAATATATTTTTTAAAAAAAATTAACATTTATTTCTTTAATTTTTTTTTAAAAAAAATTGTATTCTATGAAAACTAAGAAATCTATTAACTTTACGAGTTTCCAAGGTACAATCACAATAAACAATAAATTTTAGTCAAGACTACAAATAGATCAAATTAAACCAGAAGTGGGCTCAACCCAAACTCTATCAATATTTGAGTCGAATTAAAAAATTGAATAGTATTGGGTCTAATTACTTTTATCAATTCATCACATTTTTAGGCTCAAGTCATGTAAAAAAATAATTCAGTACAACTCATAATATACGTATGTTATGAGCTGATGATATTGTAAATATGTTATGTAATAAAATAATATTAAGAAACATGTAGACATTATCAAAAACATATTTTACATAACATTTGATTCATAATCCACATACAATTGTAACTAACAATATAAATTATCAGCATTCTGTCGTAAGAATATTATTGTTTTGAAATATATATTATATTGATAATGAATGGATTTGGATTGGTTCATATTCTTATTAGAAATTTAAGGATCCAAATCTAACCTATATCTCAAAGGAGACACGTTTTCGATTCTAAACCTAATCTAAATAGTTTTGATATAGATTGGATCAAATTGATCCCAGAAAAGAATTAATCCAATTACAGCCTATATTTTAGCTGTAAGCCAAGAGACACGTCCTAGCTCCACGTATCATATTTAGACTGACTTCAGTTCTTTATCTAAAATAAAGCGTGCATTCTTTTCTTTTTATAGATTATAGATTACTGACAGCTCAGCAATCTATAAATTCAAAAGGCATTGTTAGTTTGCTTTCACTAAATTATTATTATTATTTAAATGATGTGGTTGAATTTATAGATGGTTAAATTACCAACAATGTTAAAAAGGTTTTAAAAAAATGAAGAGTAAAGGACGTTCTTTACCTTAGGACAGACTGCAGCCGGGATCTATCGTATAACGGCGCTTTTCTAGCGTCCCGAAATTAATAATATTACCTTATACTCTGATGGATGGCTTTGGTTGGCGTGGGTAGCTTTGATTGACTGGAACGGGCTCCAACAACGCTGAAGGGGAGGCAGAGCAGCAGCCCACGCACTTAGATGAAAGCATAGAATACAGAGTCAGATAAGCTCAAACAAAACAAATTAACTCGCCATTCCCAACATCCAAGGAGCCGACCATCAGACAGACAAAGGAACAGAGAAAGTACCGCGGCTGTGATATATAATACAGCCTTCATGAATTATTCCAACAGAATTTTCTCTAAAATGAAGCTTGAACTGCATTTGACCTAGTTTAGGATCGGAATAGATTTTTCTAGGGCAGGAACCACATGAACGATCCCCATTGTAGCTAGTGCTGCAATAACGGTAGGCTACAGGTTTTTGTCGGACGTTCAAATTGGAGCCAAATGATTACTTTCTTGGCATATCTCCTCACCAAAGAGGGATTGAGGAGTGATCCAACAGGAACTTCTGTGAATGCTATCCACATTTTCTGAAATTCTTTAAAACTTGCCTCAATCCAAATGATCAAGTCAATAAATAAGAAACAGGTAAAGTTATTGATAGACGCACAAAGATGTTGATAGACGCACGAATCAACATTTTACGAATCAGCATCTTTCAAGGTAGTGGAACTAAACATTACTTATTTCGCTATTTACATCAAAACAAAAGCAGCAGCAGAATTAAAGCATATCCTTGAACAAATTTTGGGGAATACCACTGCTTAAATATATTATAGTTTATAAAAACTACGGAACTTCACAGGATCATCTATCAAGACATCTTTTTTCCCTTATAACAAATGCAGACTGGGTGGTGGCACGCAAAATTCACCCAACATATCCATGTGTGTGCACCAAATTCCATTCTATCAGTGTACTGGAATTTTCCTAATGCCGGTATCTATATATGTACACAAAAACGAAGAGCCAAAAGGTGAACAAAGGTTGGTGCTCATGACCACTTGGGTCTTTTCTGAGATGTTTGACTGCCATTCACAACTTCACCGCACCTTTGAGTCACAAAATTACCATTGCTACTAGGGCTGATCTCAAGTACTCCATTGGGATCTTCTGGACCATTATACCTACGAATGTTTGTCACTATAGCATATATGATGACTTCAGACCTGGGATTGACCTTCCTCTCCAAAACAGCATTCTGTCCACAGTGAGATTCCTTCTCTGCTGCATCCCTTAGCTCCTGAAGTACTTCATTTTTATCACGAACTAAATTGTCTTTTGTAACCTGCACAGCATGAAATGCCCATATCTTCAATTTAAATTGTCTGCACTTTTCCTTTGTTCTTATTCTTTCCAGGACAATAATTAGTTTAACATCACTCGTATGTCCAGACATATATATGTTTTGATGTAGTACAAGAGAGAATGTTACCATAGCAATTTAAACTCAAGGCATGACATCTCAACATGTGAAAAACAATTACGTACGTAGGTTCATGGTTCAGTTTAAGATGTGTGGACTAAACTGAAGGATGGCATAAACTAATGCAGACCATAATTTAACATTTCTGTCAATATAAAGAATCTAAGAAATAGTTATACCATAATTTAACATTTCTGTCAATATAAAGAATCTAAGAAATAGTTCGGTTAACTTCTTTTCCTTTCTGGTAGTTAAAGTTTCAGTTCTACTTCTTCAATGTATGGACATTCATCATTCCAATGTGGAAGCAGTTGGGTCCTATAATGAAAAGCTGCCCACAGAGACCAGCATGCTGAGACTACAAATTTCTGCATCTTATTCAGGTTCTATATTTCATATAAGGTAGTTCAGTTATAATTCAGAAGTATGTAATTATCATCATAATCAAAGAAGATGATAGCATATATGTCAGACATTTTATGATTAAAAGAAATCCTATTGAATTAGTACAAAGGTCTGCAAATCAGTTTTATGCTATTATTATTTACACCCATGGTTCGTCATATTGGTACCTAGATGAATTAACCAAACATATTCAAAATGATATCTTATGGTGCATGTTATTTGCAGATGATATATTATTGATTGATGAAACTAAATATGAAGTAAATGCTAAGCTAGAGATTTGAAGAGAGACTTTAAAATCTAAAGGTTTTAAGATTAGTAGAACTAAAACTGAATACATGAAATATAATTTTAGTGAAAGTAGAAATAAAAATGAAGAAACACTAAAGATTGCAAGCCAAGAGATACCAAGGAGTGAAAATTTTAGGTATTTGGAATCAATTATCTAGCAAGAAAGTGAAATAGGTGAAAATGTAAATCATAGAGTTAAAGCGGGATGGATTAAGTAGAGGAGTGCTTTGGAAGTATTGTATCATCAATGCATCCTATTAAAATTGAAAAAAAAATTCTATAAACCATTATTAGGCCAGCTATGCTATATGAAACAGAGTGTTGGACAATACTAAAATATGTGAATAAATTAAGTGTAATAAAAATGTGCATGTTAAAATGGATATATGGTAAAACTTTAAAAGATATAATTAGAAATATGTTTATAAGAGAATTGATAGGAGTAGCCCCAATTGAAGATAAAATGAGAGAAAATCAATTACGGTGGTTTGAACATATACAACGAAGACCTTTAGATGCTCCAGTTAGAAAGAGTGATCTTTTAACAATCAATGGTGAGGATAGAGGTAGGGGTAGACCTACATTAACATGGACAGAAATAATTAAAAAAGATAACTATTTATAATTTAAATGTCGACTTAGTTCTGAATAGAGCAAAATGAAGGGAGCAGATTCATGTAGCCGATCCCATGCAGTTGGGAAAAGACTTAGATGAGTTGAGTTGAATTACGTCATCTTGGTACCGAAAGGCACATCAATAATCCTAACTGCATTGGTGCGCCCAATACGCCCACCATAGTGAGTTTTGGTTTGCCCCTTACACCATCACCGATACAATACTGGTATAATATGATATGGAATGCTTGGTACGGCAGCATACTACCTGGTATAGCATACCTTGTAATTATACCAAAACAAGAAGGTTCCAAAAGCATGAGTAAAATTTGTTTAAAACAAGATAAAAAAGAAACATGTCAGTGGCATTTAAAAAAGTATCAGCATGCAAGGACATTGAGCCAAGTCCAGTAATGATTAACAGACATTAATTCCCTCATGATGCATTAGTATGCAATCTTGTCAACAGGTGGGTATAAACAAGATCATTATAATAGAAATCTTAGTGTAGGTCAATGTGTTCAAGACTTCTGACACAACAATGGAGAGGAAGTATTTTAATACAAATACTTCAGAGTGCATCAGTTGAAGAACCAAAAGATTACTGAATGGATGTTACAATAAGTCCAGAGTAACAAGTCAAAATTATTTGTCTTTCTTATTCAAAAGAGAACTCCAAACAAAGTAAAAAATGTAAAACAGAAAAGAACATCTAAAGGACTAACCTAGAACTTCTCACCTGAAAATTGATGGGCCACTCAATAGTAGTACATGGACAGCCACAGCCATCACTAAAGTTGAACGTCAACAGCATATTGAATGGTCTTTTCCTTAATGTCTCTCTACAATATAAACAATAGGTCAAGAAAATATATCTTAATGGATTAAAAAGAAGATTCTATACAAAACCCGAGCAAGAAACCCAATTGTCCATTGAACGAACTTATTCAACACACCTTTTCAAATAAAAAGGCTGCTTGTGTAGGAGAGCAGTCTTCAAATCTGGTCTCTCAGGAAAAGAAACCTTACGGAAATAAAGTTGATGTCAGGGGGTCTAATGGTCAAAATTCTACAAGACTATGGAACCATGTATTTTTATTATAACAATCAAAACATCAAATGAATAACCATTTAACAGTGGCCAACAATTTTGTAAACTGAACATCCATAAGCTGAAAGGTGAACAAAAGTATGATGACATTAATTTACAATTTCAATGAAAAAGGGGAAAACAAAAGCAATAACGAACTAGTTATAAGATTAGGGTATTGAACGTTCATAGTGTTTGTTATTCTTCCAAGGATAGGAGTAAGAGGATATGATGGTGAATATGCATGCCCCTGTTCACTAGGTCTAATTAACGTGTCAGAAAACAGCATAATGTACTAAAATACTGTGGCATGCACATGACACTCTATTTCATGCTAGAGCATCCATGCTTGTCCACATGTGCCTACATGTTGCCACATCCAGATTTTGGGAATCCACTTCATCAGACACTCATCTGGGATCAGAGAATGCATTCTTGTCAATGTCACTCATATTGCAACTCACTGATGCAAAGAGAACCACAAACCTAACATTGTGCTCTAATCATTAAACATACTACTGATATGGTATCAGTAAAGAATCATGCACAGAAAACACTAAAGAAACACAAGAAACCAACAGCAATTAGTATTTGTTGGCATTCAAGTCGCTTGGCTTAGGCAACAATTCAGCAAAAATGCACAGCCAGAAGCAATTCAGATAGATACATTTGCACAAGAATGGTGCAACAGTAAGAACAAGTGATGGAGGACAGATAAGAGAGCAATTTCTTACAGCAAGACCTAAAATATAAACAAGATTGGGAGAGATATCATAAAGCTTTGGTCAATGATTTATCAGTCCATACTGTTTGCACTAAACCAGTGAAGGATTGATACTAGGGACGCCATTCATGCTGGCGCAAAGAAGAACAAAAAAGAATTTATGCCTGCTATGCTGCCAGCATCGACTACCAGTGTGTGTCGGCATGGCACAGTACGTACTAGTACCATTTTGGACTCGCATGCAACCTGTAGTGGAAGGTGGTGGTATAAATAGGAACTAGCAACACACTTGACCCTCCCAATAATGTTTCTTGCTGGTTTTTTATAAGCTAAGATTTCTCTATTATCTAGATAGATCAGTAGTTACCTAAACTGTACAAAGAAACTTTCAGTTTTCAAATATCACACATGCACACAAGGAGAAAGTTTGCTGCAACTTAAGTTGTCTATACAAGTACAAAACTACTTCCAAAACGTCACCAATCAGCCAAGAATCAACAGAGAAAAGAACTGCACCTGGAGTCAATAAAGTGCTCTGACCACAAATGAAAACCTAGCAAACATCCTACTGAACAAACACACACAGATATGTAAACGTATTTAATTATATACATATATACGTATGTATGTATGTTGCATGTAAATATGTGTGTGCCTCTGCCTGTGTACAAGTTATAGAATTATGTACGTTATTTCTACATTTTACCTCAACTGATTTGAGAAACGGTAATGGAGCTTTCTGTCCATGTATGCTTGCAATTCTGAGGTTCCATTGAACATAAGTTTTCTCTGCAGTGTCAATAAATAAAATGCTAATATAATAAAAACAAATTTGTCAGGTGAGGCTTTCTCACCTTTCCTAATATAAAATTAGGCAACATCAAAAATATTTCCAGAAACCAACAAACTTTCAAGAAAGTTGAGAGTAGAAGATCCACAGGAAGATATGCACAAACAGGATTTTTTCCCAAAGCTTCTTAGGACAGCAGAGTTTGGGACCATAGAAATTACCTAAGCATGATATCTTTGAAAACAACGAAGATTTGTTAAAAGTCTAAGCTTTTAGTGATTTGTAGCATTTTTATAAATCCAATGATGAAACATAAAGCAAATGTGAAATCATCAAGGTTCATAAATTTTTATATAAGGATGCACAAAATCAGCTTGATGAAAACTCGCATCAAATGAAAAACTATATTATAACATGCAAGAAGAAATATACATGTTTCTCATGTAAGTTCCAAAAGAATATATAGTAGGTAGACCGTGAGAGGAAATGTAACCTAAACTCATGCAGTCCAGGTAATAATTGTTATGCACAGATTTATTCATCCAATAAATGGGGGTCATATGTTAGAGAGTATGCACATAGGTTTTACAATACACTTCCCTTGGTATGGTGCCCAATCGTTTCACTTAATGCCATCATGGCCTAATGCATACAATCCAATATTTGCTACTAAAGTTTCATGGAATCGCAGCCAGGTATCACCATCCCATGACCTCCAGAGATTCAAGATTGTTTGAGACTTGTAGTCCACATCATTCATGCAAGTAGGCTCATTAGCAGAACACCCACCAGCTAGCAGTATCAATCTGAATCACATGATTTTCCAAAAGCAGTCCACTAGTGGTCTTCAATCATATAAAAAATCTTTAAAGCTCATTTACATTTACTTTCTTGTTGAGCTAATAAATGCTGTGCAATGGTGAAGCTTTGAAAAGCCTCTATGAACAGTCGCTTGCAACAAGGCCTGAGAAGACCGTATGAAGGAACTTATCATCCAAAGTTCTTGAGACACTCTTCCTCTCGTTAAGTGCGATGTGCTTTTCACCTACCTAGTGAAACCTACAAGCTAGATATATTGATTAGGGATTTATCCATTTTCAGTCCTACTTGCTTAAACAAACAAATTCAGAAATTTCCTTTTGCTTTCCTGACTAAGCTGCATGTGCTAACTATTCTATCTTATTCTTGATCCCAAAAAAAAGCTAGTACCCATCCCTTAATTTGTTAACCCAAGCTCATCCCATTGGCTGCTAACTAGATCTTCATGAACCTCATTAGCTCCAAGAATGGATTTCCTACTCTTTCTTTTAGCTTGACTTGAGAGTTTTGAAGCCTTAATTCCATGGTCTTCCTAACCCATTCGAACCAATGTGGAACTAGGTTGGTTTCGCCTCTTGGTTTGGGAACTCGTGCGAACCATCCAGAACTGCTAGGAACACCTAGGGGAACTATCCGTTTTTACTTGGTTCAAATTAGTTTACGTCGCTTTAAGCCATCAGTGACCAAAAAGAGAGAAGGCTATGGGATGTCATTCTCCTCTCTTCAAAAATTGTGAAAGGTGGGCTTTGTGAGGGGGAAAAAACCCATATATTCTATCACAAGACTAGGTTCATAATAGAATTAAAATTGTTACCCTAATTAAAAGGCATTAAAAGGGATCATAATCAGTTTCCCAATGGAATATGTTATGACATAAAGATCCTCATGAAAGAGGCTCTCTTCAATTCATCTAGAGAAGCGACTACTGAATATACAGCCACAATATTTAATATTTGAAGAAAAATCTTGTCCATCATTAATAAACTTTTTTATAACCTGTGCCATGCTCTTAAGCACCCAATGAGCCACCATCTGAGCTTTGTGTTGTTTAATTGAACCATCAACAAAAATAAAAACATTTTTAAGTGAATAGTGATTAGAGAAGGCAAGTTCTCACATGTTAATAATAACAAAGAAAAAAAGGCACCTTAACATAGCCTTTTGTCATTAAGGAACCTTGGGACCTCCTATAATATTTTTAAACTTGATGAGAACAATGATTGCACCAACAAAATGAAAGCTTAAGAAAACCTTAAGAATATTTGTTTAGACCAATGCCCCTCTACTGGATGTTGATTGTAAATTGGCTAGTAACAATTAGAGGGAGAGATAGAGAGATTATCTTTTAGAACTTTTTTATCTTTTAGACATAAATTAAATCTTATTTCTCTCTTTATCGATTTAGAGGATCTCAAACATTTATTATTCTTTAAAAATATTTAAATTAATAAATTAAAATTAATTTTAAGTATGTGTGGATTTGGAATCTTGCTCGTAATTTTTAATGTTTTTAGTAGAATGAATAATGAGTCTTGTTTTCTTTGTCAATTTACTTTAAATGCTTGAGTTTTTTAATTTAATTTCTATTCTTTTCCTCGTATCAGATAGTTTGTTTTTTTCAAATTGATCTATTTTATAACTTTTTGAACTTTTAGTTTTTGTTTGTTCGAAAGTTTGGATTTTCGGTCTTATCATGTGTTGTTTTTTTCAATCAAAATTCAGTTCCTTCGTGATGTAGTGATTTGTTTGATAATTTTATTTTAAGATGATTGTTGTGGTAATTTTTTATTTTTTTAATTATAGTTCTTGAACTCTTTTAAAGTTGGAACCCTTCCTGTGATTTCTAACATTTTTTGTGGAGTAAATGAGTTTTGCTAACAGTTGTTCTAAACGCTTGATTTTTTTCAAATTCTTCTCTGTATCAAGGAGTATTTTTTTTTAAATTGATCTATTATATAACTTTTTTGAGCTAGACAGACATATGGAGAAAAGTCAATGCTAAATCTTAAAATTGTTACTAGCAGGTAGACCCCCTAAATTTCCTTTGTTTATGATCAAGACGTGTGTTTGAAATGGAACCCGGTAGCTAGAGAGACATTTGGAGAAAAGTCATGGTAAATCTCAATTTTACCCCCTAAATTTTCTCTTTTTTTATGCTTGAGACACGTGTTTGAAAGAGAACCCTATTGGGTTCCGCTTTAGTATATAGCTATAATATTTGATATTCAAATACTCAACGCTATGTCAAGGGTGGATAGCAGATTTGCTCGGAGACAAGAGATTTTATAGTTTGTCTAATTAAAGGATCATATTATTGTTTCATCCTACATTCGAGATTGTATATAGATTAGAAATGGATGAATGACATAATTTGTGAAACACCTATAAGAAAACCATGAAAGTAGTTGGATAAACTAGGCAGACTTCCAGTTAAAAGTTGTCCTTTAGTAATGTGGAAATGTTGGATCAACAAAGATAATAGGAAAATTGAACATATAATAAGTGGTTGTTCCCAAACTATTCTGTTAATGTATTTTAGGGCAAAAGAGCTCTAATAAAGTGCACCAAGGGAAGAAAGGATAGGAACCCATGATTTAAATCAAAATCATACTAGAAAACTTTATAGATAAAGTGCACAAAAACTATGGAGCCCTCCTCTTAGTCCCTTTACTCATTGCTAAAATCTGCACTATAAAGGTTTCCTCTCTTGGTGTATATGTTCAAACCATTTAAAGTTATGATCTAGAATCTTATCCTTGATTGATGCAATTTTTAGACTGATTTTTCATTCCACAAAATTAAACCATTCATCCTATCTTTACCTTGCATTCACCTTAGTTCCTTATCTTTGTTGCTGTCAACCTATATATCCCACCTATGAAATAAGACCCCAATGTCTATAACTGGCAAAGTCACTCCATGAAGGGCCTCATCTCAGCATGCATTTTGTAGTTCAAATCAATTTAATACACACATATATGCAAGCTCAAAAATATGTATTATCTATCTTAATTAGTACAATATATGTTTAATTAATGCAATTGCATCCATGAAGCAATCATACAGTCTTTTGGGATTAATATAAAATAGAATAACATTAAAAAAACATCCTTAAAGACATTATTTGAAGATTTATAAATTTTAAAATAATCTTGAAAACCCAAAAATTAATAAATAAGAAATGGCAAAAATATTGAATCAACACCAAACCTGCATGCATCTACGTATCCAGTGTCATTATGGTTCAACCCAGTATTATATCATATTAGTACCTGGCCAGTATGGTCCCCAATGCCAAGATTATGAACTTTGCTTCATTGAATATTTTGGGCCCACTATGTGCTTCATTCAATAATCTGAAATCTTTATTGGTTCCTACTTCCTATGCATAAATCTTTTTTCTTTGATTTCTGCAGATTTGCTAACATAATACTTCAAGACCATCTTTAGTCCCTTTGTGCATGTCCAAGTTCCTCGTACTTGATGACATATTCTCAATTTGTCCACCTTCAGCCTCTTCAAATTAATACACTAATCCAACATATCTCATTCCTATTGTTTCACATCTTGGCAACACATGCCCAGCAATGCTCATTTCTCAAGTTCGATGCTTCACCTTACTTCACAAGTCATCAATTTGCCTTCAGATCAGCTTGTTTGACTAGTATGATTACACCATGTTAATCATTAATTTACTATGACAGCTTTTACGTTAAATTTGCCTTCAGATCAGCTTGTTTGACTAGTATGATTACACCATGTTAATCATTAATTTACTATGACAGCTTTTACGTTAGTGTATGCCACAAGTCATTTTGTGCCCATCCTTGCACCTTTCAGATTTCTTGCTTAGAGTGTAGACGACCTCTGGCACAACCTTAGCGTCATATATTTCAGCTCACTTATTAAGCATGTTAAGTAACTTGTTTTCTCCTTTTCTAAAATATCTGAAATATCACTCGCTTTCATCAATTCAGTTCACATCTGTTCACATAGTAATTTGTTTTATCTTGCACCATGCTTCCGGTAATATCAATTGGACTTCATAGTTCAAGAACTATCACACCTATATTATATTACAAGCATGTTATGCTTCCCACAAAAAAGGAAGGGTGGGGGGGGGGGGGCGGGGCGGCGGGGGGTGTGGTGCAAACTTATCATGATCGCAAGTTTTTTTTTTTCTCCCAGAGGTAAATAAATTTTGAGGTCATCACGTTCCATGCATTTCCTTTCACGCCATATTAGCCTTTTGAGTCAAGTATTCAATCATAATATTAAGCTACATTTTTCACTCTTCTCTCATTCATGGTGGCTTTAAGTAGATAATTGGCATCATCTGTTTATAGTATCAAATTACAATTCTAAACCTCATATAGTAGTTTATCTTGTTAAGTCAAATTTACCAACAAAGCTCCACTGCCAGCTAAGTTTGTTAGCATTTACACCTTGATGCAAATTCTGTATCATCAACTATGTCAACCAGCAGATCCACATGGGCCAGTATTCATTGAATTATGAACTTACCGAACAGCAACTTCAATCCAGTTACCTTTATCATTGTATGCAAATTTTTAGTTTCCTATTACATCACAGCTTGTCTTCAGTGATGCTGTTAATTCAACCAACAAACCTCAATAACTTCCATTTGGCAGTTCCCAACAAGCATTAGGTCATTTGTCTATGGATTTTGGTCGTCATCTTAAATATTAGCCAGCACCATGGCATGTTCCAATTCGATGTTTCTCAAGACTTATTGTTATTACACTCTGATCTCTTTCATTCTTATAGACTATTATATGCTACAGGGTGAATCTATCCTCGTCTAAATTATTAGTGCATGCTGCATCAAAATATCATACAAATAAAAAGGAGTGAGTTGCAGACATCAGAGAAAACAAAGAAGTCCAATTTGCTTAAGTTGCATTGATATGTTATATGTAACTACAATGCTGGCTGCACAGGTCAAGGCCATAGAACATAGAAATTTTCACTGAGAAACTATAAACAATTTCTCATCGATTGCATTTTGTGTTAACCAACATTCTTGAAACATTCATAAAGTCCTTGATTTTTAGCCACACGTATATGATAAATCTTCAAACAAAGTTGAAAAAGGAACTAGAAAATCAAATGAAAGGAGTTTAAGCTTACTTTTTGGTGAATGAGAAAGAGTGAGCTGGACAAAGTCAATGCGAATGTAAGGAGGAATCCAGAGATTAAGGAGACGCATGACACCTGCAATTACCTGTTCTGACTCATTCCATCATTAATGGAGCAACAAAAACCAAGGATAACCAAACACAGATGAAAATTAATGATGTCCATTGATCTCTTGTTTTTTATAGTAGGATAAATGACAAGAGGGACAAAATTAAAAGTTTAATCTTTATAAAGTAACTTTAATAAAGGGAAAATTATGGGAAAATTCAGTGAAGTTATCAGTCTTATGTGAATCGCATCTTCCTGGCGCATTTATGCCTTTGGGATCCATACCATCAAGCAGACAGTTTTACCCTTCTATGTTCCATTTACCACTAGATGAGTAGGCCAACATAAAAAAAAACCAAAATTGATATCACACAAATGCTCAGATTGGCATGGGCCCCACAGAATAGATTGATATATGTTTTCTGCCACACATTCAGGCACAAATTCAGTGGACTTTCTCCAAGTTAAGAAGTCTAATCGAAAAAGAAAAAAAGAAAAACTTCATGGTCTTGCCCCTCCCTCTTCTTCCCCACCTTCTCAAATCTTTAGAGACCATCTCAAACTTCAAACACAAAATCTTATCAGTTGCTGTCAAAATTTCATTTTTCCTGAAAGCTAGCTAAGAAAAGAGACAACAAAATGGAATGCCTTTGATAACCTTACCATTTTTGATAAACTTACCATCATCTCCTCTCCAAATCTGAACTTATTCACCTCCCATCACTGTCATCCCCTCCCCCATTTTCTCACCTACATAACCTATGTCAAATCGTAACCCTACCCTCCAAATTAAAACTCCATTCTTATTTCCAGACCTAGCTCTGATTCAATTCATTCAATTAATTTTCCTTACCTCACTCACCTTTCAAGCGGAAGGTAGAGGGTGGGCCTTGGCAACCCATTACCACTTCTCAAGTGGGCAGACAACATGTACAATCATAGGAGATTTGGGAAGGAAGAGAAAGAAGAGTGGCAATATGAAGGATTTCTTTCTATTTTGCTTCAATTTTCATTAATTTGAAAAGAAATGGAAAACTTTTTCTGATTGCTTTCCTTCAGTTGATAATATTTGCTCAACACCTCCAATGCAACATCTCAAGTTCGACAGCTTCAGTGCCCCCAAGGTTGACGGCTCTAACACATCAATGGTTCTCCCTCAAGAGCACAGACGGGTGACCCACTGACTACAACTACCAAAATCTTGTTGGCCACCTGCCCAACCCATCTATTAGGACAAGGAATGAGGGAAGAGGTTTGCCGGTGGAGCAGAGAGCTGATAGCAGAGGAAGAGGGCTGCAGGAGTGAAGGGAGGGGAAGAGGTAGAGATGGTAATGGTAGAGGCGATGGGATGGCATGAGGAGAGGACCTGGGAGGAAGAGACAGTGGTAGGAGGGATTTTTTTTCATTTTGACTTTTCTTATATGGAAAGATAGTCAACCCAATCCGTGCCCAATAAAGTAGTAAAAAAATAGTATACTGAAATGTATCATGGGGCCTGCACCAGGCTGAGCAATACAGAGATATCAGTTTTAGTTGTTCCACATATTAATCTACTCGTTCAGCATAAACAAAACAAAAATGTGGGGACACAAAATCATTCACTTAATGGTACAACCCATGGGTGTAAATGCCCCGTGAAAGATGACATTAGGATAAGAATGGAAATATTTGCTGATTTCTTTCCTTTCAATATATCTTTCTTCATTCTGCTAGCCAGCTTTAACAGGGACTCTGATGCCCATGCCACCCAGAAATGAAAGAGGCTAACATCTTCCATATCAGTGACAACATGTTAGATCTTTACCAATTTAAAGTTTAACATAATCTTTGTTTCAAACAATAAGGCAAATCTCATAAGCATTAAATAATTACTTTTTAAGCAAAAGCATCACCATACAAATGAGTACAGACAATTGGCAACTGTTATGTTTACTCTTGCTCTAAATACTGATAGTTATATCCCAAAAGGAGAAGCAAATTTGGATAGAAATCCTAAATAATTATTCTTAACTTGCTCTAAATAATTACTTTTAAGCAAAAGCATCACCACAAAAATAAGTACAGACAATTGGCAGCTGTTATGCTTAATCTTTACTTGCTCAAAGTGCTTGTGGTTATATCCATAAAAGAAAAGTGATTTTGGATAGACAACCCACTAAAATGATATTCTAAAGTGCATGGTTTCAAAAACTGCCAAAACAGGACGTTACGACCATTACCATACTGTTCCAATGCCAACTTGACACCTGTACAAGTGTTGGTATGGCAAAATAGCCATATCAGTACTTACTAGTCAGATTGGTCTACACCATTCCATACTAATGAATATCAACGGTATTGTACCGATCATACTAGACAGCATAGTTTTAGGTCCCAACGGATGTCCCATGAGACACCAATATTGATACATACCATCAATATCGATACCATGCTAATACTATGCATTTCCAACGAAAAAAATAATACGGAGTTCGATATTGGTATTTAAAACCATGCTATAAAGTACGTTATCTTATAAAAGTATAACAACAGTTGAAAAACTACAATAAATTGCTTACTTTAATAGAAAATTTGACTAGGGAACCTTTAAAATATCATAAATTGTCCAACCCTGAATTTAATAAATGATAGTATAAGATAAACATAGAATTAATAAACAAAAAGATAGACAAAGAGATAATCTTTATGATCAGAAAACAGGGTACCTTATCTACTTGCCCATGGATCACCAAACTAGCCTTTTTGTCCTTTGGAGTTGGCTGCAAAAATTAAAATAGAATACATAAGACTGCTTAGGAAATTTTCCATTAAAAAAATGCAATTTTTTTGTTGCTCTAGTTCTTAAAAAAGATTGTGCGGAAATGTCAATGATTAAACACAGAAGTGAATATATTTTTCTTGTAACTTTTAATTTCTTTGGTGGATATAAGACAATAAACTCGAGGAAGAATAATATAGAGTAATCAAACTAGTGAAGTTCAGTTAGCTAAAATTCAAGAAGATAACTGCCAGTCAAACTTTGTTTGAAAATGTATGCTTTGTATATTTGACAACATCTTGCAATTTCCCCACATCTCAAATTTCTTATATTTCCAGACATTATCCCCCATAAAGTTCACCTGCTCCCTACATAATTTTATTTAGCTCTTTGATAAACTACATGACTCATCCACCAATGTTCCCTTCTTGAACCACAGTTTTTCATAATACATAATTACAATTTCGATCTTATAAGTATTCCCTTCAATTTGAACCACAATCTTTGGCGAAGTAATTTACACTTTCAATCTTGTTATTATTGCAAATCAAGCTGAGGTGGATGTATATTGAATAGGAAGACAGAACGAGGGCAAATGCTTCAAAAGAGGCCAAGAAATTGGTTGAGGTACAAATGATGAAGAATCCATTAGAAACACATAATCTCCTACATGAACAAAGTCAGGGTGCATGTCTAATATAATTGTAAAGGCAAATTTCAAACAAGCATAATGGAGGAATTTAAAAGGTGTACAATGTATAGATGAAAGGGTAAAGAAGATATTGGCATGATCAAATTATCTACAATAATGCAAACAAAGAAACAGGAACCTTAATCAAGAAGAGCTAGGATTCGCTCAAAGGTTTTGAAAAGAGGAGTTGATCAGATTGGATGCAAAATAGGCTCCTCAGCTTATAATTTGTGCCAATGAGATTATTATAATGGTACACATGACGTGAAAACCTCTTCCCGTATTCGTCATTATGTTCTTAAGTTTTTTGTGGATGATCCTCCTCAGATGAATGAGTTTAAACAGTTAAATTAATATGCTCAGTCTTCCCATTAGCCAACTATGATTCTAGGTTGTACAGCAAGGCCCCTCTCTGTCTGAAAGTAGCTGTGTGAACCAAGAATTTGACGCCAATTCTTAGAGGGATAACATTACATTGAGAATAATTCACAAAACATTCTTAACCTTTGACAGATCATAATTAGACTTAACATAGATATGAGGTGTCTTGTTAGTCAAGGTGAAATGCCAATCCACTTGGCAGTCACACACAGCCCACCATCATATAGCTTTCTCCCAACAAAATTGTATCGGCTATGGTGTGCAACTCTAGATAGAGACATGGAAGGCTGACCAGATAAATATGGGTGACTATCAAATTGATGTCAGAACTCTATGAATCAATATTGAATCCTTGATGAGGAAACTGCAGGCAAGAGAGGGATCTGCAATGAAGCCTACAAGGCCAGTAAGCAGGTACAGAAACCTTAAGCACTAGATGCATGACAAGCATGAGGAAATGGATTGAACTGTTTATAAAAGAGCAGCTGACTGGATTGTGTATGCATGGATACTTTTTGCAATCAAGGAATGATGTGGTCAAGAGCTTAGATTGCCCATTGGACAAAGTTGTAGGATGTTCAAGGACAATATCTAGCTGTCTAGAGCACTGAAGGAGCACACAGAAGTAATTAGAGCATCAAAAGTTCAATGTCAGTGAACAAAAACAGTTTTATTGCATCCTAAGTTTCCTATTAGATTTTAGAGAATTTTGTCTTGTATAAATTCAGTCATAAATGGATGGTACAAGGGTTGACATTAAATTCAAAGACAATTGTAAAATGCATACTAAAGTATCGCACAGAATGAAAATTGATATTTGTGAATGTTAGGGCATCTATTTTATGTGAGACACCACAACCTGACCTGATGGTGGTGGATGTTTGAAATAGATTATTGACTTAAGATGTTAATTATACAGGAGCACTTGGTGAATGAAGAATTATCAAAGCTGAAACCAGATAGTAGGAAAAGGATGTTTGGCTATGATTGTGCTAACAAGTTTTATATTGCATACGGAGCTTCCCTTGCAAGGCTTAATATTCATGGCAAAGTTCATAGTACAGTGCACTAAATGGCAGCAGGCACCCAACCGATAGATTCATTTCCTAAATAGGATTTCTGATGTTAGTCAAGTAAGTTGAATAGGAGCCAGTTATCAGGTTCCATAAGGAGTCCAGTTTTTATGCTTTGAAGTCACAAAGTAGCCTCAGATATTATTTTTATTTGGTGTTTTAAAGTTTTATGTATTTTACTACATTATTCTATGTCAAGTGTTAGCAAGTTAAAAAGATGAATATGATACAATTTAAGTTACATAGTTCCACTTACATGTTCAAGCTAACATTTCTGGCACAACCCTCACTTTTAAAGATGACAGTCTAATCATAGGTGGAGAAATAGTAGTTAATGATCAAATTAGGAGAAGTCAGTACTGACAAGATTGAACATAACAAAAGCACAACTTGTCACTTCTTTTTGTTGATCCTGCAGCAACTTCTTAACCAGAAAAGGGAATAAGCTAGATTCTGCCAACCTCACTTCTAAAGTACTCAATGCAGCAGCACCTCAATATCAATTGACAGAATCTTGCAGCAGTACAGCAAGCAGCTGCTTCAATTTACTACATGGTGGAGGCATGCAGATTATTCGCGTATTTCATCCACTGACACTATCTTATTGTTGCAAAGGACGAAATACGATCATGGTGGAACAAGTTATGCAAAAAATCATAGGCATGTCTAACTAGTAAGATATGTAGATGTGATAATCTCAAGACAAATAATGAAGACAAAAGATGCTTATTGCCCTGCATACTGTCATCTTCCATCAGTTTATCTTTAAATTTGAGTTCACATCTCAATATTTATTATATACAGAGTTCTTCATGGACAAGCATTTGAAAAAAGAGTACCACTGCAATGCAATAAATTCAGAAATGCTAGCTTATATATACCTGAAGATTTACTATCACCATTTTCCCCCCACCACGGATAGTTTTTAGAGGCAAGTTGCAAGCAGGAGTGATCTGCAAACTGCACAGAGTAGGGTTGGTAAGCAAGGCCCTGTTGCCTCAGAAAGCATCAAAAGGGTAATGCAATCATGGACCATACATGACTGTGAACTTACATAAAAGAGTGTAGTCCATAGGAAAAATAATTTCAAAAACGAAAATGGCCAGAAAGAAAAAGGAGAGTGGAAAGTCAAGAATCTTGTGAGCTCTCCAAAAAAGATAATCTAATTTCCTTCCTTTCAGTAGGGCCATTCAATTCATACTTGATAATTGATAGGGGAATTGATAGTGTATAACATTGGGTATATGTTCTCATAGAACTATTGAAGTTATATCTTTCCCTTCCTTGAAAACCATCTCAAACTCTGAATCAGGTAATGTGTCGTTCTAAGTGCAATCAAAAGGCCCTTCAGTATCTCCATCTTCCATTGAATTTAATATTGATTACTGATATGATCTCTCCATATCCTTTTGGATGAACTACTTCACATAATTTGGTAGATACCTCCACATTGCCTTTAGTAAAAAGACAAAAAGAATGAAAGCAGGCCAATGTAACATTTCAACTAGCTTATATTAAGTAGAATTTAGATTATAATAGGGCAGTAATGAATGAAAAGATCAAAATATGATTGCAGAAAAATGTTTGAAGGTACAGCAAAACTAGGAGCTGTTTTTGACAAAATAAAAGACAAAATTGGCAAATTCAGGTTTGGCATTTTCATCTCTGTTGATTCCATCCAGCATCTCGATATAATGCATTTCCCTTCATTATTATATGAAGAACCTTTTTCTCAAATTCATCAACATTTTTAACCATCAGCTTTACTACCTAATTCTTTTCATTTTGTCAAACAGAATTATTTTGACTCCGAATTACAGAATGCAGTTGCTGGTTTGTCACCTACTGGTACACATGCACTTATCATATTTATATGCTTCTTTGTGAGAATTGAATGTTCATATTGCCATAAATAGAAGCGAGGATGATAACATGAAATACTTGGAAATTCATGGTTAAGCCACTTTCTCAAAGCAGACTTCCTCGCATAATATTTAGGGAGAATAATTAGACTGTAATCCATGATTCAGGTGATGGCAACAAAAAATGTCTGGAAATGATCACTGAATAAGCGATAACATTGTTGCTCCAGTGCAAATGTGATCATTACCTAGTCCCCAGACATAACACAACGTCAGCTGTTCTACAATGCTTCTCTGCACGATTCATCTCCTTAGGTGGCAAAGCATCCTGCAACATGTGTAAGCACATTCATATGTGATGCATCTCGGGTGCAGGAAAGACGTAATATGCACGCAGATGACATAGATTGTATAACATGTGTAGAAGCTACGGATTGAGACTACTGCACATCAAAATATGCAAATGCTTCTTGAAGCTTCAAGAGTCCAGTATCTAGACAGGACAAATTCATCAAAATATTGTAAAGCTCCTAATATAATTAAATTTTAATCATCAACTTGTAACCTAAGGCTATGCATATAAATATAATTTAGGTTTGATTCATTTCTTTTTTAGATTTTCAGTATGCTGAAAAAAATGACGCATGTTTTACAAATTGTTAATATATAAATATCAGCTCAGTTTTTAGAGGAACTGGGTTACCTGGAAAGGGAAAAATGCATTGTTTTGTTATCATGATTTAAGACTAGAGAGAGTATGGACTATCTGTCATGAAGAAATGCCAGTTGAAATTGTAGTTCCACTAAGAAATTCCTGACAATTTCCCAAAATTCACACAAAACATTTTTGTATTCTCATTCCAATTACATATGAATTCATGAAAGATAAATAACTTCTTTTGGGAGACTCTAATTTAATGCTTACTAAAACTTGACCAAATGCTAACTGTTGGATGCATACTGCATTAATTTGAGCTCACTAACAGCCCATCTTGTTCATATGCTAGTCTAGTATATCTATTGACAGATTTTACTAACCCAAATGCATCTAACAGACTCAAATACTAGACTGAGGTTATAAGAAAGACTTATTCATCCATCTGCATTAATGGACATTTTAGTACACTTCTGTGAACTTGCACGACAATATAAATCATCAACCAAAAGCTCCTCTTTAAGCTACTATAGCATTATAACAGAAGAAAGTCAAACTCATGTAATCAAGGTGGGAGGTGGAATTGTCAAAACCTTACATGATAAAGCTGCCAAAAGAGGATCCAGTCACCATACGGAACATTTGACATGAAGAGTCTATAACCAGAAACAACACCAGATGGAAATGATGTACCCGATCAATACATGTTCTAGAACTATGTTAGAATCATTCCAGCTTCACCATTATGCATAGCAAGACATGCACCAAACTGAAGAAAACCTCATTAATTTTCACCTTTGGTCATCAGATTTGACATATTCATGGGAACATAGGGTAATTAAGCACTCATAGCCTGTCAAATATGTCCACCATCAAAATATTGATGTTACCCATAATAATCCAAATTTGAAAAGAACCCATCTAATAGCTTCTTTTCACCAATGCACAAGCTGCTTCATTAACAGTGAGTAATAAAACTATCTAACTCCTTTCATCCTTGAAATAGCTTAAGAAAAGTCATCGTTCTTTAGTATCTCTTTCAAACATGGTCCAGAAAACTGGTAAAGTGGGGTTGTAACACCAACACCATACCATTCCACTGGAATTCCAGCACCAAGACAAGGCCCGTGTCACCAAAACTAGCTCAAGATGGGGCATTCCAGCCGGGATGGATTGATAATGAGGTCTGTGCAGACTCCAATTTAGTTAGGACGATGTTGGTATTGGTCATCCCGGCCGAACTACATTGGCATCGAGTACAACCAATACTGAACACGGTATCACCAGTACCAAAGCATCTCAATCAAAATGTCCTATTTAATTTTTTTAAAAAAGGGAACAGTAAAGGGGGGCTGGCTTGGTACAACTTTGGGCATCTCATAAGATTCTTTGGACCCTAAAATGTAAGAGTAAGATTCTTTGAACATGCATTAATTAGTGAGAAAAATCTAAACTACTTATCTTGCATTTTGTTAATTGACACAAATAGCCTATTTTTAATTTTTTAAAAAAAAAATAACATATCAAAAATATTTACAAATTGAGATTAATATGATAAAATTTCTAGTAGAGTGAAATATGCATCAAAAATGTCTTTCATGAATCTTGATTTGAGTGGAGTAAAAGGCACAGATTTTTGGATTGGCAAATGGATCCTAGTAAGAAGGGTCAAAAAAAAAAGCCCAATATCAAATGGCGTCACAAAAGAATATACTCAGAGAGATATCGCTAAATATACAATTATTGCAACATAGACAATAAAAGAGGTGGGCCACCTGGTTGAAATGACAACTGATGTATGGATAATGTGATGTACGGAAGTGTATCAAGGAACTCTGAGAGATCAAACAAGCGATAAGAGACCATGCGCACAAAGTCTAAAGGAAGCGAAGAATGTGTTCAAAAACAAGGTTTTAAATCTCGTGGGACAGAGGTGTCCCAGTTTTTTTCACAAAATGAGATACCCCACATCTTATCCTATCTTAATCCCCGATCCAATCAGGCTTCTCAGTACTTGCTTGAGATATTTTTTCTTAAAAAATTATTTGTAAAGCTTTAGCATTTTATTCAATTTTTTAATATATTTAAACTTCAAAAGTTATATTTTTATGATAAGCTAGATCGATTTAAAATTATAATTATAATATATTATGGCTAAAATAGGACTAGACAAGACAACCAAAATCGATTTCGAAATCTCTCTGGGACAAGACGTCTCGGCCGTCTCAGTTTTCGTCTCATCAAGACTTAAATCATTGTTCAAAATTGAATGGCCTTAGCAAGACCACAAGGTAACTAGGGACTAATGATCAACATTGCAGAGATGATGAAGGCACTGAAAGTAAGTAGTCTAATCCAAATGATACGAAGGCTGCTAAGATGCGGGAGGCCATTCGGGCCTCTAAGCATGCATACTGGGAGAATGAAAAGGCCATGAGGTGTTGCGAATGGTTTGGGCCTTTGCATTACAAGAGGGGCGGTTGGTCCAATGCTTATATAGGAGAGCACATAATTATGCAGTTGACCAAAGGTAGTAGGGAAGGGATCAGATCCCTATTCAATACATATTTAAAAAAGAATGGAACCATGTTAGGTCCCACTATTTATGACATCAATCTAACAATCTATGCAAAACCATTGGTTAAGCAACCATGGATAGATGACCATATCAAGAATGATAAAAAACATGCAATGCAGCCTGTTAAAGCCAAATAGTTCCATTATAGTTAGATACTAGATTGGGTTATGGCAAATAGTTTCTTCTAAAACATGATTACCAAAGTGCAAAAACAGGGTCTGGGTAATGATAGAGATAAAAGTAGACCTAAATGGACAGAAATAATTAAAAAAAATATAACTTTTTGTAATTTGAGCGTCAAATTAATCCTGAATAGAGCAGAATGCACGAAGCAGATTCATGTAGTCGACCCTATGTAGTTGGGAAAAAGCTTAGATGAGTTGAGTTGAGAAACAAGGCTTGGGTATTGAGCCTCCACCATCTATAAGAAACATAAGCCATATTTGAAAGTAGAAATTAAGGGTCTAAAGAAGTGGATTGACAAATATAAACAAGAGTATCGGTTATATGACATAACACTAATGTGTGATGGATTGTTTAAGCCGACTAGGACCATCGTCAACTTCCTTGTGTAGTATGGCAAGTCCTTTTAAACATCTTTTTGAAAATGACTTCCTTTGAGAAATCTAACCAGCATCCATGATTCTAACTACATCTCGGTTCTAATAAAAAAGAAAGTCGAGGATCTTGGGCTAAAGTATTGTCCAAGTAGTGACAGATAATAGTCCCCTTATTCACACAAGCAGGTGAGAATCTACTAGAAGACATGCAACATATTTACTAGACACCGCATGCAGCCCATTGTAATGATTTGATGATGAATAACATTAGGAACATACCATGGTGAATTCAGTTGTGAAGTCGGGGCAGGGTATCTCAAAGTATATGTACAATCATACATAGGTACTTGCATGGATGAGTAAACATCTAGGTGAGGAGCTATTCAAACTAGTCATGATCTTATTTGCCAGACATCACATAGCTGCCTCCTTTATAATAAAACTGGTCTCAAAACTATATTTACATGCAAAGAGTGGATGACAAGCTACTATAGTGAGTCAGCAAATGACATGAGAATCAAGGGGATTACATAGATCAATGCATTCCAAAAGGGATATGCACATATGGTAATGCAATTGAACCTTTTTATAAAATGTTCTGAATAGTTGACCAATGAGAAGTTCCCATGGATGGGTTTTCTTTACCCAAAGATGCAGAATGCCAAGCAGCAGATTATTGATGCAGTGGGTGAGAGGAAAGCATCCCCATACATTTGGATCATTGAGGATAGGTGGGACCTGTAGATGGATAGAGAGCCGCACCTAGCGGATAGAACTACATGATCCTTCGGGAACTGTCTACTTAACTGGTATGTCCTGCATCTTAATAATTGTAAATTTCATGATTTGTCATGAGCAGCCTGCTAATTGAATCCAAAGTACCAATAGAAAAAAGACATTAAGCCTCAACAAGGAGCTATTATAGGCAATCAGGGCACTCATTCAATGGATATCCTCTGATCAGGGCTATGCTACAGAAGCAATTAGTGAGGTAGTATACCTCGCAATGTACTGCATTTCACATTTAAATGACGTTAACACTAAGTCCTATGTATCAATCAGGGGAAATATTCTGCAAGAGATGTGAAAGTGTCAACTATGGCCAATCCAACATGACATTTGCATGGTCCAAAGTTGTCTACGATGCTCCTTCCAAAATATCCAAGAAACAATCATCTCGATTATAGACTTCAAAATTTATAAAGAAATGTGATTAGATGTTTAGTTTCATATATTCTATGAAGAAAATTCAGTGCCTTCAGAATCATGTGAAAAACCCATTCTAATAATCGTTCTAACAATGAAGCTGATCATTTTTTTTATTTGGGTCATCAATCAAGCTGATTATTTCCTTCCATAAACCTCAACAGAATAAAATAAAGTAACAAAAAAAAAATTCTCTTTCTGAATTACATTAATGTGAATCGTGAAACATAAATTGTTGAAAATCAATTTCAAATAACAACTGATTACTTTCAGATGTCCTTCTGAATTAAAATAGAGCAACAATTTGTTCAAATAATATAAATTATAATGATCTGTTAGACTTATCGAGAATAACCTGAAAAGACAGTTTTATTGGGAATCATTCCATAAGTAGCAAAATGAATACATCTACATTATGTATGTTGGCTAATGAAATGCAACAAATTAGATCAACAGCACATCACCTCCCAATCAAGAACTGTGTCCTTAAGTTTGGCTCCACACTTCGTCTCAGCACAATGTCTTGATGTCTCTTTCATTCCAATGGTCTCAACCTCAAAATCTCGAAGGTACCTTCAGTAATAGAACGTATTAGCATCAAAGAGTGAGAAGAACATATTTGTTTTTTCATGTTTGACTCAAGTACAAATAACGTCAGCCACAAAGTGTAGAAAAACAGGATATGCAGAGGAAATAAACAGCCATGAAATGCTAAGCATAACATTATAGGAATAGAACAAAGTTAAAAGGCATACTCAGTATCACATGAAGGGCAAAGTTCTCTAAAGGAATTTCCATGCAATTCAGCAAGTTTTTCCCTTGGTATGCCAGATCGAAGATGAAGGCTGTCGACATTCTGGGAGACACACGTAAAGATAGAGTGCCATCAAAATTGCAAGCTTTCATGCCTAACACATAAAGTTAATAAAATGGCCTCAACAATTTGAGTATAAATATGTATTAAACAATAAAAAATGCAATAGAAACAAATGGGCCCTTCAAGCGAACAAGAATACAGTGTCTATAGCAGCACTCCTTACAATTGTTTCCTGAGGGAATAAAAGGTCATATTTATATGACCAGGTATTTGATTAATATGGTTATTAGCATTCCTAAGAACTTGAAATATATGTCAAATGTATGGGTTTCCTAAGTGCCTGATATTGCAGACCCCAGAACCAAGACACTCATACAATACAACTTACAGATATAAATGTATTGCTTGTTAGACTAAATGGCCCAACCAACAGAACTTTTGGTAATATATACATGCATACGCGTTCATGAAATATAGCATGAAAGAAAAGAGGAAAGATATTACCAAAAAAGAAAAAGAACAAAAAAAAATTCTGACACATGTTCAAACACTTCACTTCAAGTAAAGTGAAAGTTGAACTGCAATCACTTCCACTGAACTTCATCTAACAGATCATTCCAAAAAGTCATGTCAAGAACTAACATTTCAAGTTTGATGTAGGCATTACAATTTATTTTCAGGAATGCCATGTCTAATTGTCCAGCTAGAAGGTATTAATTGGGATCCATAGCCCTATTTGATTACCCAATATCTCTACAACACACGACAGTTAAGCCCCATGCAAACCGCATAAATTCACCAACACTTAAGACCAATCATCCAATCACAAACACCATGATTGGCCCTCACAGAGCTTAAACAGGGAGAGTTCATGAGGACCCATGCTGGCATGTTTAGTTGCACATCAGTTGTGCATGCACTAAGAAGATCTTGAATACTTAAACAGGGCAAAGGATTCCAGCTAATATCTTCTGGCTAGATTTTTTGAGCAAGCTTCAATACAAAAGTTACCACTAAGGATCAATGGCGAAGCATCAATTGTCTTTTTTTTTTTTTTAATACAAGCATTGTAGTATTTACCAATTAGGTAATTGGCGATCTTGTCAAGTCTTCAGTTATGTCATTAGAAGGAGAACAGCTATTCAGCAATATCTATGTTAATTTCCGAATTATTTCAGTTTATACTAGATAGTTCATCTTCTAGAAAGGTTTTCAAGTTAAAGCATTTCAGACTGAATAGTGAATATAATTTTGTTATGGATTTAAATAGGCTTTTACTTAGAGTCATTGCCTCAAAATCTTTTTACCACTTTTAGAATTATATATTTAACATTTTTTTAAATCTACAGGGCTGTAATGATATGGTAAGTAAAGTTTGTGCTTTATTTTGTTTCTTCTGTATGACATGATTTACTTCAAATCTCTCTTACTCTTCAATTTCCTTTTCTTTCATTTTTGCTGTCTCTTGTTTGGTCTGAATTTGGTCCCAGATTTTTCTTGTTATGAAAAGTAAAGTTTAGCCGAACAACATCCACATAAGAAACTAAAATATTATTTATAACCTCTTTTTCTAATCCATCTGATCTTCTTTATTTCCTTATCAGCTCCGGAGTCTTATGCATAAAGTGTTGATAGATTAACAAGAAAGAATGGAAAGCAGGATATGACTCAAGTCTCTCTCTCTTCCCCCCCCCACCTTTTCTTTATACACGAGTATTTGAGATGAAGAGGACCTTTCTAACGGCCACACATTTCTCATAAATTTTCTCTAAAACAGTGGGGCATATTTTTCTTGTGCACCACACTCCTTTGAAGGTACCATGTGATTATTTATACTTGTATTTGAGATGGCAAAAGGAGCCTTCTAATCATCAAGCATTTTTTTATAAAATTTCTCTAAAAGAGAGGAGCATGCATATGCTCAATGTGTACACTTGATTGTCTTTCAGTAGCTCTGCTATGGAACCAGCATTTGATTTTGAGGCCATAGACTTGTGTTTTAATTATATTAAAACAATGCTAAACGGAAATGTCTTATTTCATTTTTTTTCCAGTATTGTAATACCATCTATAAGATCTATCGTACCGGCTATAACATATCATACTAATAAGGTACCAGTATGATATCGAATTTTGATTTAGTATGAACCAAATCGATTCAAACCGTCCTGTACTACTGCCCAATACCAACCTATACCACCCGGTACCGAGTAGTATTATAGTTAAAAATGAAAAAAGAATGAATATCGTCTTGATATAAAGTATGTACCAAATCATTTCAAACTGGTAATGTGCTGATATGGATTCCAATATCAATTTTGCGGACCTTAACCATCTATACATGGTATTCTTGTTTTTTATATAATCATCTTAAAACTCTATTTCTTTGGGCAGCCAATTGTGTTACGTGGACACCTTAAAATATTAAAAACCATGAAGTGCTGACACTTCATGTGAGGACCCATGTGATCGGTCCCATACCAATGACCTCGCCTAGAAAACCTAGCTAGAAGGTATTAATTGGGATCCTCAATCCTATTTAAGTACCCAAGATCTTCTCAATGCATAACCAATGTGAGACTAAATAAACAACCATGCAAGTCCTCACAAACTCTCTTTGTTTAAGCTTTGGCATCTTCACCAAACAAAAGCTTAAATTACAAACAGACCACATTTACCATAATCAGTTTGTGGTCAGCCTCAAAATGGCATGTATTGCAGTGTCCCCTAGTCACACATGGGTTGTGGACTATACTGGCTCTAATACCTGACACAACACGACACCCAAAAAGGTTGGCCAAAATGCAATAACTGGTATCCTTGGCCTTGTTTGAGTATCCACAATCTTCCCAAGCACATGTGGGACTAAACATAACCTAGCACGAGTCCTCCCAACTTAGGCATATTGTTTTCCCTAAAAGTGTGTGCGCCAAGATTGTGGTGTGTCACATGTTCAATCATGTAGAATGCATAAGCTGTTAACTGACTGCCAACAGGCTGTTAACTGACTGTGTGCAATGCTTTTTTATGATGTTATTGGATGGTTGTCAATAATGCATTGACCAAGAAACAGGCTGTTAACTGACTGCCAACAGGAACAGACTATCTCATGTATTCAGCAACTCTAATGCTTTAAGATGCCAAGCCTCTTCCTGATGAAAGCATGTGCTCCATAAGATTAGGAATCTTGCATCCAAAGCATGTTTTTCAATGCCCTTGGATCAAGTTTTCCCCTATTTTGACTATGAATATGGACAAATGCTACGCATCCAAATATCCTAGGAACAAGGTTATTTGTGGTTTCTAAATCAGGATAAAATGTTGAAAGCATTTTCATTGGACTTTTGAAACCCAAGACTTTAAAAGGTAATCAATTTATAAGATGTGTAGCTGTAAGAACTGCTGCCCCCCAAAAAAATTTTGGTACATTCTTTTGGAACATGAAGGCTCAAGTTGACTCAAGAATGTGGCCGTTTTTCTTTCTACAACTCCATTTTGTTGTGGGGTGTTAACACAAGATGACTCATGTACTATTCCTTCCTTCTGAAAGTATGGAGTAAGAGCTTGTTTGAAATAGTCCCTAGCATTATCTGACCGAAATCTTTTGATATTGACCCCAAATTGATTTTTAATCATGAAGTAAAAGTTTGAGAGAATGGTACTGACATCAGACTTATTTTAAAGCAAGAAAATGCAAGTAACACGAGTACAATCATCAATAAACGACACAAACCATCGCACCCCATAAACATTAGGAATAGTATATGGACCCCAAATGTCACTGTGAACAAGGTAAAAAGGAAAATAACTTCTTTTATTACTAATTGAAAATGATACGCGTTTGTATTTAGCAAGTTTCCACACTTCACAATGAAAATTCTTGACATCTAAACCTTTAAACAAAGAATATAACAGAATTTTAATGATCCTAAATGATGGATGTCCAAGTCGGCGATGGTAAAGCCAAACTTTTTCTTTATTGGATGAAAAACTCTCAGAAATAAAGGAATGAGATAACTTGCTCTTAGTGGTGCTTAATTGGCTTAGTGCTTCAAGATAGTAACGGCCATCATGTTCTCTAGCAAGTCCAATCGTCCTTCCCGAATCCTCATCTTGAAATATACAATGACTATGATGAAAAACCGCATTGCAACATAAATCCCGAGTATTTTTGAACAGATACAAGGTTAGCAGATAATTTGGGAACATGAAAAACATTTCTTAGGATAAGTGATGGACTTATTCTAACATCTCCTACATCTGCTATAGTGGTCAAGAACCATCAGCTGTGGCTATTTTTCTACTGCTTGGGCATGGGGAATATTTTAAAAAAAATATTTGATGAGTGGGTCATATGATCGGTAGCTCCCAAGTCTAAAACCCAAGAGTCGACAAAGGTTCTATCCAAGGCATTTAATCCAACAGAGAAAGAAAACTCAGTTGAATAGGCCAATGAACAAGTACCTAAAGGTTTGTCAAGATTGCCAATAAGGGATCTCAACCTTTCAACCTCTTCTTGCTTGAGAGCAACTGGCTCCTATGGTGCTATTTCATTCTATTGAGTCGCAGCAACATGAGCTTGGTCATTGTTCCTTATCTGTCCTCCTATTTGATAAGCTTGATAAGCTTGCTGCTGAATTTTTTGATCATTCCGCTGACCCCATTCTCGACTTGAAGTAGGGAGTTTGTTTGTTTCAGCAATCTTAAACATCGCATTTTATGAAAAAATACCAGCTATGAAGGCTGACGCAACAGGAAGAAAAAGGAATATGGGCAATGAAGGCCAACAATAAGTCGGCAATGAAGGCCGAGAAAGAGTAGACAAAAACTTCGCAATGAAGGCCGAAAAAATTTCAAAGGTGTGAAACCCTAGGGCTCTGATACCATGTCAGAAATTGAAAAATAATTTTTTTTCACTTCATTTTTGTGTAATGCACAAAAGGTTAGTTATATACAAAACCTAGCTACTAAAAAAGAAACTGACTAAGTTGATCCCATGATTTATGGAATATTCTAATTAGGTAGATCTCATGATTTATGAAATATTCTAATTAGGTAGATCCCATGATTTATAGAATATTCTAATTAGATCAACTTGATCTTAGAAAATCAACCTGATCTTACAAGATCAGCCCGATCCTAGGAAATCAGCCTAATCCTAAAATATTCTAATTAGATCTGATCCTAGAAAATCAGTCTGATCCTAAGAATATAAGCTATTATAAATTGTTACAAATTTTTCCACAGAAGACATTTAAAACTAGTGACAAATTAGTCATACCTGGCTGATAACAAACTTTAAGATACCAGCTCTTTCCAATTCAACCAACACCATATGTGTCAAGCTTGGCGTCGCACGATGGAATGGTAGAGATGCTTCAGGCACACCCTTGCCAGCACGCTGTAGCTTAAAATCAGAGCATTAGTAAATCATATATAGAATAGATCCATAGTTTATCAAATTATATTAAAAATTAATTTGCTGATAAATATAGCAGAACTCTCAAAAAATTTCACAACTTTAAGGCCGGCCATATTAAGAACGTTGGGTAATTACAACCATTACCTAATTACCACTCCAGCATATGTCAAAGATTTTTAAGCATTTTGCTTTGTAACAAGCATTAATACTGCATTCAGGCTGCTTTTCCTTGAGAAGCAAACCTTTCTGTTGGACAATAATGGTCTAGCAGCTTGTCAAACTAAAGCTGACAAAAGTCTTAGCAGCCAAAAACTCACACGACTATCAGAATGGCCATTACATATAGTTTTCAATGATCGATGGACATAACAATGAGCCACATAGGAAAAGAGACTTCAGTCACGTAAATGGCTGTTCTGGAAGACAAAAAATGACAATGATCATTTTAGGCTGCCCCCATAAAAAGTCGCACATCTTTTAATTAGGGTCAGGAATGACACCATGGCTGCTATCTCCTTAATAAGTCTCAAAAGGTTTTTCCCATTGCTGCAAGTGGCTGAACATGAAACCTCCAAAACTCAGTTCAGTCAAACCAAATGATTTTCAGTTTCCGTAGTTTTAGTTGTTTTTCTTTTGTCTCAGTAATTTTGGTCGAAAATTATTAAAAAATATCAATTCAAACTGGCAGAACATAGAAGTTAAAAACTTAAAATGACTCAAGAAGACATCATTCAGAAGTATGATGCCTCCTGGGACCAATATGGTGTTTCACACAGAAACATTCAAAATATATTAAAATATATGTTTAATAAAATATGTTTCAGTGTAGTTGACCATTTTATTGTCTGGCAGCCATCTAAAATGAACAGTCTAAATGCCTACAAGAGTTCAGAAGTAGAATAGACAAGCCTATGCCACAATAATAGACATCCATTGAAACCTCTTGGGACCTAGTGTTGCCATGTTTCCAAATACCGGCTGAAAACTTACAAATCTAAGTCTATTGGAAGTTCTTCCTTAAGGAAATCGATAAATGGTGGGGCACAAAAATTGGAATGGTAAAACAGACAAAGAATAAAATCAGCCCCACGAGCTAGTTTCGGCCAAATTTATAAAACTAGCCCCAATTTCAAATCAGTTCTGGCCCAAACCAACACATTTTGATTTCATTTCTGGATCTCCAAGTCAAACTTGAAAACCCATCTTTCCTTGATTATGGAGGTCACTAGGCATGTCTATAAAACTGACCTTGTAAGGTGCTTCAGGTATTTCCATTGGGTGAAAAATTTGCCATTTGCATCTTGTTCTCTAAAAATAATCCTAAAAAGTGAGAAAAGCTGTAATAAATAGGTGACTAGATTGAGGACGCATATCATAACTACTGGATTATGACTCAGATAACAGTAGCAAAACAAGCAACACATAGTGCTTTCATGCAATTTACAGTTCAGATGCTTCAAATTGTTATGCATGGTTAACTCTAAAGCTAGGTAAAAATATGAAATATGACTAAGACTCAATTAAGGAAAAGATTTACCAGGACTATCCAGAGTGGATTGATTTTTTTTTTATTTGGCAGGAGAAAGGGGGTTCTTCTAACAATCGTGATAAAAGCATCAAGTAACTTGCCATCACAAGTTATGAAAAATAGAGCATTTCAAGCAGTTAATACTATCACAAGTTATGAAAAATAGAGCATTTCAAGCAGTTAATACTAAAATTTATAAGTTCTATCACTTGGGTTCTAGGTATCAAAATGCTAACGGCTAAAACAAAAATAAGAGCATGCAGAGAAGAGTAACTGGCCATGGTAACTAGCATGAGATCATTGGGTGCTAAGCCTGACTCAAGTTCATCAAGTAGTTAAAGATATGAAATTTGGATAGGGTCTAGATTAGGATGCCAAGAATATGTCAAGTGCCTCTTATTGGCCAATGAAGCAGAGAACTATGGTCAAAGAGAATTTGGCTACACATGTAAGTGCCATCCAATTCTGCCCTAATGCAAGGAAAATGGCAGGTGGGTAGAAAGGATGGAATGGCACCAAGTCCTATATCCAGACTTAAATGAATAACAAACAAAAAGATTAAAGGCCTTCAATTTTCTGCTATGCAATAGTTGCAAAAGCAAAAACACATTGAGAATGGACATATGTAACAACCAGTTCTTTTTTAACAATGGATTTTCATGTGTTTATAGAGGTGAATGACCAAACAAAAACTTTTCTCTATTGTCTATGCAGTAAGTTGAGCAATTATAAAGCAGTTTTACACATAGCAACCATTTGGTCCACCTCCCTCATGCTATTCAATTAACATGACAAAAGTGAAGCATTAAAGAATATTAAAGGGATTCTAAGACCACATCAAATCATCAACCTATAAAAAGGGATGAACTAATTCCATGCAACCCACCTAAAGAAAGCTTACTTTAAGTTCCACACCAGACAACATGCTTATCGGTTGAGCGCTTCAATCTCGGTGAAGGAGCTCCAAGAACGTTTTCTCCAAGATAGAAGCATCAGCAGAGCAAAAGATTTTCAGTGAATTTGGTGAAGGAGCTCCAAGAATGTTTTCTCCAAGATAGAAGCATCAGCATAGCAAAAGATTTTCACTGAATTTGGTGAAGGAGCCCCAAGAATGATTTCTCCAAAATAGAAGCAGCAGTATAGCAACAGATTTTCAGTGAATTTGGGATGCCCCAATGCATCCCTTAGTGGCTTTATTCTGGTGGAAGCTAGCAGAGAACGTTCTGACGTCATATCCTAGCAATGTTTTAAGTCTTAATATTGGTACCTTACCCATACAGGTTAGTAGAATATGGTATACTATTAGAGGCTGTACTGCACCAACTAGATTTTAGCATTGGTATGATAAAGGGCTTGTATCCTCCATATGACACATGATATGAGTGCTTTGCAGGCTCTAATAGCATATCATATCATATGTCCTCTACTAACCGATACATGTTGGTCATTAAAACCTTTGTTCTTAATGCTATATGTGAAATTTGTGGGAGGAAAAAATAGTTCATCAAGTGCTTCTCTCCTGCCCTCAAGTAGAAGGTGAATGGTATCTTGCATCCGAAAAGTTGCGAATCCAACAGTAAAGGCCAAGTCATTGCATCTGAGGCTATGGGGCTTGATGAAATGTATGTTCCTGTTACCAAACTTTGTGCAATCTAGTAGTTCCTCTTCTATTGGATGATAGTCTCAGCATGACCCCTGTGATAGTTCAGGGTGGTTCAGCAGCTGACGCTTGGTTACAGTAATGTTTAGATCCTGGAGGAACATACGACCCATGCATCCGTGATGTGTGGGCCTTGGCTCTACATGAGGCTACTTAGGCTACTGATTGAGTGGGCAGCCCATCTTGGTAATGTCACTGTTTGGTCAGACATTGTACCCACAAAGCTTCTCGAGACAGCAAGGAAAGATAAAAGTTGAAACAGGAAGTGCCGCAACTCCCCTCATGTATACCAAAAAGATTTTAAAAAAAAACAAAGATAACAAAAAAATAATGTTATCATGCTTGACTACATCCATAGTTCACCATCAACCAACTTCTTTTTCCACACATTTTTCATGGCACCCAACTAATTATTGGAAAGGATGGAATAGATATGCTATAACTTGCATATACATATAGGATACGACTATAGACATGCCTACATACATATATATGTTTGCATGTTTTGATTTGCAATGGCTATAACAACCGTATGTTTGTTTCTTCCTCGACCAGGCTAATTAAACAAAGAACTTGTAAAATCGTATTTGTGGCCTTTTTCTATTAATATTCAAAGAACCGTGAATTATGTCATCAGTCAGCACACATGATACCACGCAGTACATCACACCAATGCCTTACTGGCACACAGCATTGGCACAATATTGACTGCACAACAAACATGTCAAGCATTGGAATAGAACAATACATCTTGGCCAAATGGCAAGCCAGCATGCTACCAGCACAACAGAGAGAATAACTGAAATTTCAATTTGTATTAGGCTAATTGGTTGGATCATTATGCATATTTCAAAAATGTATCTACCTGAAGAGTCCAGACACCCCTAGGTCCTCGAAAATCAGGTATGCCACAAGAGGTTGATATTCCTGCCCCTGTAAATGCTACCAGATGTTTACTCTGCAAGCATGGATGCAGAAAGTTAGAACAACAATAGATAACAGCAATCAACATGATGATGCTACTATCTTCACCATCAAACTGGAACGTAAACAAATGGCGCATATGGTAGCAATACCATTATTCTTTACCTTTTGTATCATTATGGCAAGCTCTTCAATCTGCAATTAACAAGCCAACCAAAAGATGTCAGCATTTGTAAATTCAGAAGATATCAAATTCACATAAGGACAAAAAAGGCATAGTTGTCAGACCCGGCCGAGACATTAACCCGGCCAAGGGCTCGGGTTACTGGGTCACTGGTTCAACCATTGGGTCACTAGTTGAACCATCAATCAATTATTTTAATATAAAAATATATTTATATTAATAAAAATTATTTTTTAATAAAAAAATTTAAGATTAACATGATAATAAAACACATAACCCCATCCGGTTCGGACTGGGTTGACCGGTTCATGGGTAAACCGGATGGATTGATCGGGTTATTCCGGGTCACTTACACGTCCAGTTTTATGTTAGAACCGGACCGGCTTGGCCTTCGGGTCCCGGTTCAACCGATCGATTCGGTCCGGTTCTGACAACTATGCAAAAAGGTCCACCTAGTAAATATAAAAGGAAGTCTGGAGAATAACTCCAGCAAACAAGGTCAGTTCTATGCTGAGAATAATGGACAGTGAAAGCGCACAAAAGCAAGCGAGCGCACGCATGTGAGAGAGAGAAAGAGAGAGAGAGAAAGAGAAGAAGAGAGAGAAAGAGAGAGATGCTACAGGGATGTCAACCAAAATGAAGTTCAGGAAAATGAATTATTTACAATGACAATCAGAACATTTCTTAAAACAGAGATGTGTCGTTGCTGCAGTACCATTATAATTTTCATTAAAATAGTTAAATTAAAATAAAATAAAATATAGTAGGACCATAATTATTTTAACTCTCAAGGGCTAACAACATGGCTCAATAACTTTAAAATTCTCAAGCAACAACAACAAAGTCCACCCTACGAACACACAGATCAGACTTATGCCAAGAACATAACTGGCCATAACATCCCAACCAATAAAACCCAAAGAAATCCAGGCCCCTAGCCAGCTGGACATCAAATGAACCTTAGGCAGATTAGCTTAGTCCACAGAAAGCTCTCTACCCAAAGTTCCTATGCTTCTTTAGGCCATCATAGCAAATCCACTGTGATACAAATGACATCATCTAGCAATCTTGCTGTCGTGTTAATCTCTAAAGGATTGTGCAGCCCATAACTAAATCATGAATTTAAAATTTGGGTAGCGGTTGGGCCAATTTGGATCAGTTTTGAATTGATATTCCTGCTCTGCCTGACCAACTTGCACTCAATAAGTATACATTAGCACCTGTTTATAAGCTATCACATCTCAATGGGTGATCATGCCTACCTCACTGCGTAAAGCAAGAATTCCTAGACTCAAATATCACATTGAGCTCCTCCCTTCAATAGGAGTAGAATGAGTTAAAAGGAACACCATAATTAGATAATTTTTATGGTTAAAGGGATGCACTCTAGGACGCTTGAAAGGATAAGTTTCCGAATTACATAACCTCCTATCTTTATCTAACCTCATTCACATGTGTGAGGCATTATAACCAATCTAACAAAATTTAACCTTAATTTACAAGTCTTGCCCCATCTGTAACTATCCTGCTTTACACATCAAGTTATGATACATAGAAGTTTCAAATGTTTTAAAAGCAACCATCAATCTAATGTCAACTGTCAACATTGATGTAACAGTCCAATATTCTTAGCCAAGGCAACTGCAGGCAAAAAAGGAACCTGTCAAAAAAACTAAAAGGCCCATCAATACAGCCAACTGATTGGCAAGGACTACAGTTCCTGATAATCACATGCCACGTCTATGATGCATGCAATGTCAAAGTCTACAGGCATGATAAAAGGATGCATGCCTCTATTCCTTTTATACCAACCTGTATGGCAGTGCATTGGTCTGTATCAATGTGATGTGCACTAGAACGAACAAATACATAGCACGAAAAGCTTTACCCTGTTCTTCCAGGGCCAGAAACTTTCATGATCATCTCTCAAGCAGCTTTAACCTCCTCTTTCATTTTTCTTTTTAAAAATTTGAAGGTCTGATGTGCAAATTGAAGACAATATGAAAAACATTATTTTCTACACAGGAACAATCAAGGCAGATCATAGTGTACAAGCTTCCAACACTACCAATTGTATAAATATGACATTTGCAGTTCACTAGTACATTGTACGTGCCATGCATGCGATGAATTCTTTGGTATAAGCCTGCAAACAATTATTTAGTACAATAATCACACTTACATGCATATATACATGGAAAAATATGCACACATACATACAAACATCATGCACACATATATACATACATAAGCCAATCTTGGTTACGCAAAATAAAGTCAACATCAAACAGTATATTTTTGCATAAAAATCATCAACATAGAGGAAAATTTAACACATTGTTTGCTTGTTTATAATTATGTTAAGACATATAATTGTATCGTTCCATCAAATAAGAATTTATAACATAACAGCTTTAAATCAAAGAATTGCTTCATGGGTCATTAGTCATATATTCTTAATAAGAATTTATAACATAACAGCTTTAAATCAAAGAATTGCTTCATGGGTCATTAGTCATATATATTCTTAGTTCAAAAAAATGTTGCTCATTGGACATGAATATGTATAGCTACTTCAATTTGAAATTAAATAAATTTTCACTCCATCGCCTAAATAACCATGCTAGCACAAACAAAACACCAACCAAATGTGATATCCAATAAAACCAAACTAAGATTCATAATTGCACCAGCAATTAAACTACGAATAAGACCCTTTTGCACAACCGATTCCACTTTAACTAACCAAAAGCCAGAAAAATAGCTCCTTTTCAATAAAAATATTGTGAGAAGTATAGCTATAATTGACCTAGAATAAACTATTCCATCCTATATGGTGACCGTAATTTATTCCAGCATAAAGCATTAAGAGCAAGCTAGCACATTTAATACAAGCTCACTTTTTCTATAACTAATCATTAGGATTTGCAATCCAACTTGATTACATGATTGGGTCTAACTATATTGTTTATGGGCAAATATAGCCATAGAATTTGAGTGGGCATGGATGGGGTTAGCTTGTTTCCCAATTCAATGAAATATAATTCAGTCAAATTAAAACCAATTTAACATCACAACAATCTTTAGATGCTCAATTTGCATTCCTATATTTAAATTTAGATAGCCAAAGATCCTTTTTTTTCTTTATTTCTCTTTCATGTTCTTCATTCCCCATTCTATTTGCTTCTTGATATTGAAGCCTAGAAAAATAAAATAGAAGGCCAAGAGGGAAATTAGCTATGCTACTCCTCAAGATCAGAAGTTCATCTCTCTCTCTCTCCCCCCCCCCCCCCCCCCCCCCAAAACATTTAGCAAACATAGAACACATGCCATATCCAGTTTTGCACTTCCTTTTCTCAAAAATATGGCCTGACAATATTAATCCTAAAAAATATTGCAAGTGAAGTAATTTTGCATATTAATAACTAAGTTCAAGAGTAGTAACAAAAAGTATTCCATTATATTCAATTATGCACTTTGGATACATACAAAAAAAAGTACACAAATCAAAAAAGGTTATTTTATGGTACCCAAAAAGGGGATTATTTTAGTCTTATATTTGATGCTACTCAACACAACATGCACATGAAGTAGAAAACCATTTTAGCTTTGAATACTAAAGTAAGACAGATTGTAAGAAAGATAGGCATATTATCTTATGCAAATACTGATAGAGATATAGACTAAAAGATATGTTTTATGTTATGTCTTTACATTTTTAATGAGAATTCATTTTGAGCAATGTGTGTCATTTACTATATATATGTGCATGTGTCTAGTATTTACAAAGAGTATTTGATCTAGTGTGTAGAGTACGGCTTACACACAGAAGACTAGATCATCGGTTCTTTTGGAATACAAGTTTATTGTTCACAATTTTAGATAGAATTAGACACACCATCAGTAGAACTGTAGCACAAATTTTTAGTAGGTCTGTCTTGACTACGGGGAATGGTTTATTCTAACTATTTGTGCTAGTACACTTTGTGTGTATTGAACAGGACCCAGTTGAGTTGATTATTTTATACTGACTTTATAAAATAATTTAAAACTCATGAATATTATGATTACTTATGCTCTTAATCTGAATTCTATTTCTAGACACGTGTATGTAGTGATTATTGCTTTGATTACACATAGAGTGAGATTCTATATGAGTCAATAAACTCAATGGTTGGGCAATAACATTATATATATGGTGAACATTAATAGTTGAAGGAATCCACGTCCTGTTAATTTGGATTGATGATATCCCCTTAAGAAAGCTTATAAGTTTTGATCGTATCAAATCTTGCAAGTGGATTTTGAATCCGATACATCAAATAAGTTAAGTGGATAAGTCTCAAGGATAATAACAGCCAATTAAATTATATTGTCAGTATTTAAATTTAATTGGTGGATATCTGTAATCTTAACATGGGAGATAATAAGTATTTAATATTAAGGCTCGAAAATATAAATTCGAATGTGATTAGGAGTACAATTATAATTCTTTAGTGGAATGAATTATAATTTACGTAATTGAATCCTAACCCGGGATAGGATTAGGAGATTTAATTACGTGGGAAGTCCTTTTCATATTTGCCTATTTGGTCCCTGTTGTAGCCCTATAAATACCCTCTCAATTGGTTGCTAGGGTTAACGTTTTTGAGAAAAAAGAAAAGCAAGAAACCCTAGGTCGGCCGAGAGAGATCCCATCATCTTGTAAGAGAAGAAGGTATTTCGAGAATACGGCGGAAGGCTAAAAGGTTAAGGTCGAGCAATCAAATCGAAGAGTTCCAACGTTCAAGTCTGAAGGTATAATCTTATACTCATAGATTAGAACGGTAAAAGATTTTTTGTATTACTCATATACGCTATAGCCGTGATCTTGGGGTATTCCGCGTTCCCCAACAAATACAAGTGCTCCCATAGCAAATATTTCAAAATCCCAAATCTCGCTCCTCAGATACCACTTCAATATATTCTCATGCCAACAAGTACCAAATGTTGAGGCAATGCAATGTGCATCATGAAAAACCTTAATTGGCATCGGTATGGTATATGACATTTTGGCCATTACATTTAAAATCACGAATCAAGAAGCAACCTTAAAGGTTCCTATACTTCGAAAATCCAAATTAAGAATGAAGAAAACAAAGATTAAGATGAAGATATACAAATTTAATTAGTTTTGACGATGGCCATTAAAAAGACAAGATTCTGCACATCATATATCTCAGATGTGCTGCAATGTCATCACTAATCAGGCTGTTACAATTAAATAAAAAACTCACCAAACTGATATCCCTTTCACAATGCATTTGTTCAAAAACTCTCAAAGCCCCTTACTGGATTATCAAAACAACATCCCAATATCAACAGAGAAAATATCTAGAAGACACACTATATGTTTCATATTACATATTCCTCAACCCTCTTATTCCCAATACCAACATCAACTCTGCTAAATCTTGAAAAGCTTTCACCAACTACTTTAATTCTCCCTTGCACATTGGCATGTTACCATGATGTTCAGCACCTTGGAATCAAATAGTGCTCTTACAAGCCCTGAGCTGCTATGTAACAGACCAATAAACCCCAGTTGAAATGGCCAAATCAGGCCTCTGAACCACAACCAAGTGCTGTTTTAAGGGGTTTCTTTACCTCCTCCTCCACCATTTCAAGATGGGAACAAGCAAAAATAGAATGGTGGAGCTTTCTACTACCTGATTTTGTATGATCCAATCTGAGATTTATGAATATCTAGGGCTAGTACAGGCCACTATCTTGGTAGGCATTTCTCTCTGGCCCTTATTTTAGTGATTTAAAGTTTAAACATCAAAGATATTTTGACCTAAAATCTGGGGCATGAACCTCAGACTAAAATCACAAAAGTTTGGGTTTCAGGTTGATTCCCAAAAGGCTAAAACCTTCCCCCACAAACTAATTGGCCTCCAGTACCCTAACTGTTTATTTTGACATGCATATGTTTTCTATCTTTAATTGCAAACCATGTAATGCTGCTTGATAAACTGGAAATGAAAAAACTTTTACATCCATCGAATAGGATGATGCGCTCAAATCACTTTTTGCAAAAACATAGCATTACAGACATGACAAAAAAATAATTTTGGAGACTGAAATAGACCCTAAAATGGGTGGACCAGCCATATCAAATTGTATGGATCAATACTCTTTGTAAGTGCAGTGTGGAATATAAAGGAACCAACTAATGAATCTTCACAAGGATTTGCCTAAAAGGCCGATGCTGTATCTGTGGAAATGGAATCGCCATTTAGTTTCTCCTTTCAATCACTCTTCAGCCATAAAAAACTCCTGGTTTGCAATAATAGGCCATCGATCTCCATAAGTATGAATATGACCTCCAACGCTATTTAGGTAACCGCCATCCTTTAGCTAATTACAGTACTATGAGTTTTCAGGATTACAATTCAAAAGACAATATAAATTAGTATCATGGTGACCATTTATTTCAAGTTAAAGGCCTGTGGAAGGTTGGTCCAAAACAAAACAATTACTCCATGTCAAACAGCTATCAAATCAAAAACAAGAGAACCAAGCATGGGAAGATCCCTAATTCTCCTTTACAACCAGTCAACAATAACGCTTAATGTTGCTCAATACTCGATATAATCTCCCTTCAAGCAATCCATCCTGCACACAATCCTCAAAACAACACAGAAAAACTAAATGTTTCTCCTCGATAAATCACAACTGTTGCAAGTTTGAGTCTTTCTTGGATCACCACCACCTAAGAACTCATACAATTTCCGACAAACAAACACAATGCCAACTATTAATACTCCATTGACACTCTTCCATTCTTCAGACAAAGAAAGCCCTAGGGGAAGACGATCACCAAAAGAAAGAAACGGTATGAAAAAACACTAAAATCCAACCAGAAGATTGGAGCAACGGGAAGGTCAAGAAAACCACCTTTTGCTGCAAAACCTCCGGTGGGTCGAAGATCTCCGACATCCCCACCGTACCCACATCTTCTCTGTACGACAGCTTCTCCGCATACCCCAAAGACATGGTTCTCTATCCTCTCCTCTTCCCTACTCTAATATCTCGCTGAACCCCTTCTCTCTCTAGGGTTCTGGATTCTTCTCAGACGGGAAAACTCCGGGAGGAGGAGAAGACGAAGGCGAATGCCTTCCGTTTCTTTTTCTCACCAGCAGGAAAGCCGGACTGCGGCTGGCGAATTTATATCGCAGAACAGGTCTGGTCACCGCCCCTTGGGCGTAAGGGAACTTTGACCGCATTCCACGCTCCCTCGGCCTTCGTGTCTTTGCGCTGGCATTCCTTCTGGAAGGTTTTGTTGCCGGTTCCTGGGAGTCGGATGCGCAAGGTTCTGCTGTCGGTTATCGGAACGGCGACGCATGGGACAGAGAGGTATGATGGCACGTGTGAAGGAAGTGGTTTGGGTCGCCGGCATTGTTACGTTTTTGCCGGTTCCTTTTGCCGTGTTTTCTAAGAGGAGGCAAGGCTGCCGCTTCTTTGTTGATGAGAAACGATTCTAATTCGATTGCTGAGGATCAAGACGATAAAATGTTTAAAACCATGAAGAACGCTTGGAAGAAAGAGCAATCCATTAGGGGAATTCCAGCATTTATAATTAGTGTCCTTGTTATGAATTTTAATCGACATCATCTCCTTTTTTTCCCCACCTACACCTTGACATGAAACTATACATTTCATAGAATTTTTGACTAGTTTTGGTTTAATAATGGTGTTAACTGGCTTAGTTGATTTAAGTCACTTAGGGCTAGTTTGGTCGTGAATTTGGGTTAAATTTTTTTTTTAAAAATTTGATTGAATTATTTTTTTTTTTGAAATGATTTTAAAATCTGAATGAATATAAAAAATTTCGGAGCAACATTTCAAATTTTATCATACGATTCGTTGCTATCTTTCTTCGAAAAAATAATTTTTAAAAAAACCTAAACATAATTGAACTTGGGCTTGCCCTGCACCAATATTTGTCCGATTGTAATACTGAAAGAAAAAGTTCTTCTGTATTATACGTGGCAATTGATCACATGCGCGTATGACCACACGAGTGATGCGAAAAAGAAAAACTATAATCGGACAGGCACAACTATATACGCACATGGCCAATCAAAAAAATATGCATAGTATATATGTTATGCACCGTATATGCGCAGTGCACAAAAAGCTTTTAATTTTCAATGTTTGAGACTGGTCACGAAAGGGCAATACACATTTTGGAGTTATCTTGGCCAACTGGTATCTATTTGCCTAACAAAACCGATGGCGAGCGGTCATGCTCCTTAACCATTGCTCGGTTCAGTGTACAACGTGACATAACTGCTTATTTTTAAGATTGAACTTTAAAAGCATGACAAGCCTACTAAAACTCATAATCAAATTGTCATCTAAATTATTTCCACATAACATCGTAACAAAAGTAGCATCAGTATACCTACAACCATGTAGATAATAGATCAAATATCTTTAAAATAAGTAATAACATAAAAAGGTCTATAAAGTTATCCTTGATAGCAAAAGAGAAATAAGAAAACTAGTCCATCATCAAATAAATCCTAGATATCTACATCTCACTTCCAGTGCCCAGTCCTAGGTCAGGATTCACCATGAAAGCATCCTCATCTGAAAAGAATAAAAAGGAAGTAATGAGCTAAATGTCCACTAAGAATTTTACACTTACCCATATGAATATGTAATAAAAAATAAATAATAATATAATCATATCACATATGCTAAGATAAATGATGCTATGAATACCATGCATAAAATAAATATAGTGTAAAATAAATCTCTTCTTCATCTTTAATCTTAACATGGCATCGGATTACATTACCTAATGCAATATCATCAAGCCTCATCAACATTAAGCACACATATATCAATACATAGGCATGCTAATAATATGTTATGTCAAATCTCATGCTAGTAGTGTATATCTAACAACCTAACCTAATGATATCTATACGCCCAACTTGGTTCATATACTACTACCTTGCATCATAAACCTAGTCAACTTATAAGGATCTTATATCGGCTTTCGCGGCTGTCGATCCTGTCTCAATGCCACATGTTTAGGCTAAACTGGATTCCCTTCAAGTTTGGCAGAGCTAATATCACATATTAGCAATATATGGGTCAGATGTTATAAACCAAGTCAAGTCATACCACAAACCACAATCAATTCCACATCGGACTTCCATGATTATCTACCCTATTCTCAATGCTACCTTTACAGTATCACAGTGACTAGCCCACATGCCAAGCATCTTACCATCTTATCACATATCAATACCATAAACTCATCATAATAACATAATTGATACACCATAAGCAAATATGTCACGCTTCAGACCAAAAATTTGAGCTAGGGTGACAACCCGTCACATACCAAGCATGCAAGGCATCCTCAAATTATGACACATAAATCAATAAAAGGCAATAATTATATATATTCAATCCAAATTCATAACTTAAACAAACCATACTTATAAGGTTTGGGCTACAAGCCCTACACACAAACATCACTTGGGTTACATCAACATAATGGAACTAATTTATTAGTAGAAGCTCCATCTAACCCATAATTCCTTCTTGTGGCTCTGAAAAATATTGTGAGATTTATATGAGCTCACACTCAATAAGTAAGCCTACTATAATATAATATAATTCATTAATCATTTCAAAATATTATCAAATCAACTCGGCTTTATTAATAAAAAACTTCCAATTTTAAATACACTTGCCATATTATCAGAATATGCATATAATTTTCTCAAAGTAATTTTGGAAGCTAAATCATACAATAAATGCCAACATATGCAATGTAAACAAACCCACTGTATTTATATAATTACCACTCCTTATGTATTATGTGTCCCACGGCCCTACAACACCCAACTGGTGTATCACTCTTAAATGTCCCCTAAGAAGAAGGGTCCTGGTACTAGCGTTATGCCATGTATCAAAAATAATCACAACACACCCTACAGATGTGTGTCCTCCATATATCTTCCTCCGTGGAGGTAGGTTCCGTATCACTTGGCATTTCACATCATTTCACATCATTCATATCATATGAGAACCGCAGTGACACATATAAATATATCTCAATATTATCATCATATTTGCATGTCACACTTCATGCATCAATATAAGCATAACTTCTCATATTTGCATGTCACACTTCATGCATCAATATAAGCATAAGCTTCTCACATCACATATACAATAGTTTGAATATTATTAACAATTACATATAAACATATCAATAGTACCATTATATTTTGCAAAGTCAAAATAAGCATATAATTCATCTTTTGCACATACATATAAAGCCATTACTTTGCAAAATATTACCAGCTGTAATAATCATAGCAAATACTCATTTGTATACTCGTGGTACTATTACCAAATTAAATATCTAAATTTCATTTGTCTTATTTCATAAATATGCATACAGCTATAAATCCAAAGATTTATATATTAAATAATTTATGAAATCATGATAATATGCTTACTTACCTCAGTACGCTATTTGGACATCTGGTTACCTACAGCATTAATTTTCACAATTAAATCCCTAAAATTTGAATAATAAAGTATCCCTTAAATTCTACCCCAAACTAATCTTGGGCCCAACTTTGGCCTTGAATATCTCTCAATATATACGCCCAAATGAGAAAATAAAAATACCCCAAGAAACTAGGATCAACACTGATATGGGCTATATTTTCTTTTCCTCAATCCCGGTCCAATACAGAGCCCAAAAATCAGCTTTCTCGCTCTGTCTCTCTCACCCTCTAGCATGGACAGTGGCTTACCAGGAGCATGCACGCGCGAGGATGAAGGAGAGGTTTGCCCTCGATCTCCTTTTAAGCGCCCTCGCGATGCCTCGGCTCAAGGGAAACGAGAACCCATTCGTTATGCGGAGTTTCAAAAATCTAGACGTCACCTAAATGTCAACGTTCCAGGTGTCCCCAAATTAATTACCGAGGTTATATTCTCCCTTAAATTAATTACCGGGGGTTACATTCTCCCTTCTTTATAAAAATTTCGGCTTCAAAATTGATACATTTTCATTAAAAATATAGAATCCAAATTTTTCTATTCCATAATCAACTAGATTTTATTCAAAAGTCAACTGTCATCCATACATCATTTATCTATATTAAGATATAAATAATTGTGGATATTTCTTTTTCATTTCTTCCTTAAGTTTCCAAGTAGCCTCTTTCTCATAATGATTACTCCACTATACCTTGATATAGGGAATGGTACGTCGTTTCAGAATCCTTGCGGTCCACGACATGCACAGGATGCTCCTCATATGACAAATCTTTCTTCAACTGTATAGGTTCATACTCTATTACATCGCTAGGGTCAGGAATATACTTCCTCAACATAGAAACATGAAACATATTGTGTACCCCAGATAGAATTGATGGCAGTGCCAGGCTGTATGCTACCTCTCCTACTCTGCTCAAGATCTCAAAAGGTCCAATATAACGTGGACTCAGCTTTCCTCTAATCCCAAATCTCATCACATCTTTGGTTGGTGATACCCTTAAGAAGACATGGTCCTCAACCTGAAATTCCAATTCCCTCCTTCTAACATCAGCATAGCTCTTCTGCTTGCCCTAAGCTGTACGAAGACGCTCCCTGATCAATTGCATCTTTTCAATTGTTTGCTGAATCAGCTCAGGGCCTAGCAATTTTCTTTCCCCCACATCATTCCAACACAAAAGGAGATATGCACCTCCTACCATACAGAGCTTCAAATGGAGCCATCTGGATATTAGTCTGGTAACTATTATTATATGCAAACTCCACTAAAGGTAAGTGGTTATCCCAAGCTCCACCCAAGTCCATCACATAGGCTCGCAACATGTCTTTCAGAATCTATATGGTCCTCTCTGATTGTCCATCTGACTGAGGATGATAGGTTGTATTAAAGTTTAATTTGGTTCTCATAACTTTATGAAGACTTTTCCAGAACTGGGACACAAACCTGGTATCCCTATCTGATACAATAGATACAGAAACACCATGGAGTCTCACGATCTGCTCAATATACAAACTAGCCAATCTTTCACTAGAGACCCCAACTCTGAAAGGTAGAAAATGAGCTGATTTTGTTAGTCTATCCACAATAACCCAAACTGCATCATTACTCCTGGGAGTTTTAGGCAGACCAGTCACAAAATCCATTGTAATCTTTTTCCATTTCCACTGAGGAATCATAGAGATTGAAGAGGTCCCACAGGCCTTTGATGCCCGGCCTTCACTTGCTGACAAACCAAGCACTTGGCCACATACTGAGCAATCTCCCTCTTCATACCCTTTCATCAAAAATTTTCCTTTAAGTCTCTGTACATCTTAGTGCCACCTGGATGCATAGTATAAGGAGAGTAGTGAGCCTCCTTCAAAATTTCGGTTTTTAGCTCCTTTATGTTTAGCACACAAAGTCTACCTTCAAATTTCAGGGATCCATTCTCCATTACATAAAATTCATTCTGAACTCCTGACTGCACAGCTTCTTTAATCCTTTGTAAATCTGGATCTTCTTTCTAGGATGACTTGATCCTATCAACTAGGGTTGGCTGGAGTACAAGTGCTGCAATAAGCCCATCAGACCATTGTACTCTCAATCCAACCTCCCACCTTTCAAGATCCCTCAATATGTGAGGCTGGAAAGTAATCATAGCAGCTAACTCAGAAGAGGATTTCTGCTCAAGGCAATAGCTACTGCATTGGTCTTCCCATGATGATAGTATAGGGTCAAGTCATAATCCTTCAGTAGCTCCAACCACCTCCTTTGCCTCAAGTTTAGCTCCTTCTGTATGAAGATGCATTTTAGACTCTTATGGTCTGTATACACATCACACGACACCCCATATAAGTAATGTCGCCAAATCTTCAGAGCAAAACCACAGCAACTAATTCCAGATCATGAATAGGATAATTCTGCTCATAAGGCTTCAATTGTCTGGAGGCATAGGCTATCACCTTCTCGTTCTACATCAGAACACATCCCAATCCTTTCCGAAAGGCATCAGTATATAGAGTAAAACCTTCAGATCCTGTCGGAAGAACAAGAATGGGAGCTGTCACTAGGCGCTGCTTTAACTCCTGAAAACTTTTCTCACACTCCTCTGTCCAGTCAAACTTCACTCGCTTTTGGGTTAAGCGAGTTAGGGGTAGAGCAATGCAAGACAAGTTCTCCATAAATTTATAATAGTACCCGGCTAGCCCTAAGAAGCTTCTGATTTCTGCCATATTGGAAGGTCGGCTCCAGCTAATGATAGCTTCAATCTTTTTCGGGTCCACAAATATGTCATCTTTGGATATTATATGACCCAAGAAAGATACTTGATCCAACCAAAAATTATACTTCTACAGCTTGGCATAAAGTTTCTTCTTCTGAAGAATCTGTAGCACGATTCTCAGGTGGTCCTCATGCTCCTTATGGCTCTTGGAATATATCAAGATATCATCAATGAAAACCACCACAAACTGATCCAAGTATGGTTTAAAAATTCTGTTCATTAAATCCATGAATGTTGCTGGGGCATTAGTTAACCCAAACGGCATCACCAAGAACTCATAGTGGCCATATCTGGTTCTGAATATTGTCTTAGGCACATCCCCCTCCATGACTTTGAGTTGATGGTACCTTGACCTGAGATCAATCTTTGAGAATATTCGGGCTCCTTGGAGTTGATCAAACAAGTCATTAATCCTCAACAGAGGGTACTTATTCTGCACTATTACCTTATTGATTTCTCGGTAATCAATGTAGAGCCGAAGACTGGCATCCTTCTTCTTAACAAATAAAACTGGAGCACCCCAAGGAAAACACTGGGTCTGATAAATCCCCGATCTAGAAGCTCCTACAACTGATCCTTCAGTTCCTTTAGCTTAGCCGGGGCCATGCGGTAAGGGGCCTTAGATATAGGTCCAGTTCCAGGAACTAGATCAATGGAGAACTCGACTTCCTGATCTGGAGGCAAATCAGTCAAATCATCAGGGAAGACATCAGCGAATTCTCGGGCTATAGGAATATCCTCCAACTTGGTCTCTTCCTACTGAATGTCCTTGACTACAACAAAAAATCCTAGACCACCATTCATCAGATACCTTCCAGCTTGCAGCGCTGATACGAACACCGAGGCGATATGTTTCTAACCACCAGTAAAACTGAATTTAGGCTATCTTGAAATTTTGAAGTTGACAATCTTTCTGAAGCAGTCTACTGAAGCATGATAGGAGGCCAACCAATCCATTCCAAGGATAACATCAAAGAACTTTAATGGAAGGACAATTAGATTAGCATTTAACCTCCTATCCTCCAAGACAATCGGGCAGGATTTGCATACTGTGTCAACCTTCATAATATCTTCATTAAGTAAAGCAATATACAACTCTTGATCCAGAGAAACGGGTGTCAATGATGCATTCTTGTCAAGATAGGTGTCAGATATGAAAGAATGTGTGGCACCCGGGTCAATTAAGGTTTGAGCATAAGCAGTGCCTATTTTAATCATTCCTGTCACCACAGAATTAGAGGCGGCAGCATCCTGCTAAGTGAGGGTAAAAACCCTTCTCTGGGTCCTCGATGGATGCTGCTAATGTTGCTGGCTCATCCCTTGATTAGAAGAAGGCTGATGATCCTTCCGAAGAGGACATGTGGCTATCTTATGATCAGTTTTTCCACAAAGGAAGTAGGCACCAGGCAGTCTACGATAAGGCCTTCCAGGATGGAAGTTCCCATAGTGAAGGAAACGAGTCTCCCTATTAAGTTGTCCTGCTGGGGCCTGTTGTGCGCCTCTCTTCATGGCATGAACTGGGGATTGGCCAGAATTAGGCCCTTTCCTCTTCCTCTGCTGTTCCCAATCTCTCTGGACTACATTTATATCCCTCTCAATCACCAAGGCCTTATCGTAGACTGCCTAAAGCATTGACTGCTTGCCTTAGTTTGGATCGCAGTCCCTCAGTGAATCTTGTGATCTTGGCCATTTCATTGGTCACTATATTTGGAGCAAATCGGGCCAACCTGATGAATTCAGCTTCATACTGGGTCACAGAAAGATTCCTTTGCTCAAATTTGATAAACTCTGATTCCATTTGTCTCTACACACTCCTGAGGAAGTATTTATCGAAAAATGCCTCCCTAAACTCTCCCCAAGAAATAACCTATCCACCCCGTCGCTGTTCCTCAACTAACCACCAATCATAAGCTTCCCCCTGGAGAAGATAGGTAGCAAATCCGATCCGCTCCATCTCCTGGCTACCATGGGCCGTAAAAGCCTTCTCCATGTCTCGCATCCACCGTTCAGCATCAATAGGGTTGGTGGTTTCAGAGAAAGGGTAGAGGCAAACTTTTTCAAATCAGCAAAGCTGCGACCAACCCCTACCCAAGTTGAGGTGGAGTAGGCTGGGTTAATGGTGCAGATTGAGTAGGTAAGGTTGGCTGAGTTCGTGAAGCAGGAGGGGTAGGCTGGGTCTGCGAAATAGTGGGAGCAGGCTGAGTATATGGAATAATGGGAGCAGGCTGAGTGGACAAGGCCTGCAGTATATGTTGTTGCATGTCCCACATCGACTGCGCCATACCCGAGAGAACCTGAAGCATCTTGGTCTGGAGTCGCTGGTGATCAGCCCCGACTTGAGTGACAAGGCCAGCACCTTCAGTAGTTTCCTGACCTCCCAGTTGACCAGCATTACCAACCTGGGAGTCCTCATCATTTTATTGACTTCTAGTGCGACTAGCCATTCCTATCTCCTGATAAATTAGTTTTTTATTAATATCATGATAAACTTTACATTTCAGGCTTTCAAAGCGTAATACCTGAAATTCCTATAAAGTTATAATTGTCTCAATGTCATCCTAGTATTTTCCTAGAGTGTCATCATGTATGTATCCCTAAGGTCATAACCTAGGCTCTGATACCATTAAAACTGTCATGCCCCAGACACAAAAATTTGAGCTAGAATGATAACTCGCCACATGCCAGGCATGCAAGGCGTCCCCAAATTATGACACATAAATCAATAAAAGGCTATAATTATATATATTCAATCCAAATTCATAACTTAAATAAACCATAATTATAAGGTTTGGGCTACAAGCCCTACACACAAATTACATCAACATAATGGAACTAATTTATTTAGTAGAAGCTCCATCTAACCCATAATTCCTTCTTCAGTCTTGTGGCTCTGAAAAACATTGTGAGATTTATATGAGCTCACACTCAATAAGTAAGCCTACTATAATAAAATATAATCCATTAATCATTTCAAAATATTATCAAATCAACTCGGCTTTATCAATAAAAAGCTTCCAATTTCAAATACACTTGTCATATTATCAAAATATGCATATCATTTTCTCAAAGTAATTTTGGAAGCTAAATCATACAATAAATGCCAACATATGCAATGTAAACAAACCCACTGTATTTATATAATTACCACTCCTTATGTAATATGTGTCTCACGGCCCTACAATACCCAACTGGTGTATCACTCTTAAATGTCCCCTAAGAGGAAGGGTCCTGGTACCAGTGTTATGCCATGTATCAAAAATAATCACAACAACCTACATATGTGTGTCCTCCATATATCTTTTCTTGTGGAGGTGGGTTCCATATCACTTGGCATTTCACATCATTTCACATCATTCACATCATATAAGAACCGCGGCGACACATAAATATATCTCAATATCATCATCATATTTACATGTCACACTTCATGCATCAATATAAGCATAAGCTTCTCACATCACATATACAGTAGTTTGAATATTATTAACAATTACATATAAACATATCAATAGTACCATTATATTTTGCAAAGTCAAAATAAGCATATAATTCATCTTTTGCACATACATATAAAGCCATTACTTTGCAAAATATTACCAGCTGTAATAATCATAGCAAATACTCATTTGTATACTCGTGATACTATTACCAAATTAAATATCAAAATTCTATTTGTCTCATTTTATAAATATGCATACAGCTATAAATCCAAAGATTTATATACTAAATAATTTATGAAATTATAATAATTGGCTTACTTACCTCAGTACACTAATTCCAAACTATGGTTACCTACAGCATTAATTTCCACAATTAAATTCCTAAAATTTGAAAAAAAAATGTCCCTTAAATTCTATCCCAAACTAATCCCGGGCCAACTTTGGCCTCGAATATCTCTCAATATATACGCCCAAATGGGAAAATAAAAATACCCCAAGAAACTAAGATCAACATTGATCTGGGCTATATTTTCTTTTCCTCAATCCTGGTCCAATACAGAGCCAAAATCAGCTCTCTAGCTTTGTCTCTCTCACCCTCTAGCATGGATAGTGGCTTACAAGGAGCAGGCATGCGCGAGGATGAAGGAGAGGTTTGCCCTTGATCTCCTTTTGAGTACCCTCGCGACGCTCGGCTCAAGGGAAACGAGAACCCATCCGTTAGGTTCGAAAATCCAGACGTACATCAGAAGGAAACGTGCCAGGTGTCCCAAATTAATTACCGGGGTTACATTCTCCCCTAAATTAATTATCGGGGGTTACAATATATCAACCCCGAATCATGATATCATAGCACTATATAAATCATAAATATAAAATCAAACATGCTAAAAGATATATGCAGAAATTCATTGTATAAGTTATGTATGACATGTAACATATTAAATAAAAGTAAGTGTAACTCCTACCCTGATCGCTTATCCAATGTCGCTACTATATCCACTAATAACCACCAATCAATTTAATGATTGCTTATAATTATAATCATAAACAAAAAATTAATTTACTAAAATTTAACTCTGTCAAGGCCAGTCCCAAGCCCATGTAAAGGAGGAGGGCTGCGTTAGGTAGTTGAAAGCCAGCGTAAAACTCCGTCAGAACCCTTAAAACATGAATCTGGTAAATTAAACTATGTGAAGGGCTAGGACATTCCAGACGCATTGCATCTATCTCTGAATGTTTCAAAAAATAGGCAAGGAGCGCTGCACCGATACTCGAATGCGGTGATAAGTGAGCAAGGGTTTCTGCACTATGGACAAGTACGGGTAAAAAAAGTTAGTCCATGATAGTTAGCTTAGAGTAGCAACATGAAATACTAACAAGTAAAACTATGGAGATAATGGACACTGTGATTAGGAAAAAAGTAATATAATATGCTTACAAGAAACTAAATGGGTAGGTGAAAGATCTAGAGAAATAGAGAATATATGATATAAATTATATTATACTAAAAAATTAAAAAATAGAAATATAGTAGGAATAATTGTAGACAAGAATTTTAAGGAATATGTTGTTAAGGTAACTAGAAAAAGAAGATAGATTATATCACTAAAACTTATAATTAAGAATAATATAATTAATATAATTAGTGTATATGCAACATAAGTAGAATTAGACCAACAAACTAAGATACAATTTTGGAAGGACATAAATGATATAATGCAAGAAATACTATAAGAAGAAAAGATATATTTAGGAAAATATTTTAATGGATATGGGTAAACAGAGGGATGGATATAAAATGGTACATGAAGGATATGGATTTGAAGATAGGAATGAAGCCGGAGTAAGCTTATTAGATTTTGTAGTAGCGTATGATCTAACAATAGTAAATACTTGTTTTAAAAACAGAGATGAATATTTAATAACATTTAAAAGTGCATCTAATAAAAGTCAAATAGCCTTTTTCATAACTAGAAAGATAGATAAAATAATATGCAAAAACTGCAAAGTTATTCTATGAGAAAGTTTAACTTTACAACATAGGATAATAGTAGCAGATATATGGATAAAAAAAAAATTTTTGAGTAAAATATAAAACTAATAATTCCAAAATTAAATGATAAAATTTGAAAGAAAAAACTAGAATTATTTAAAGAAAATTAGTAAGAGTAATGACTTTGAAAATAGATAGTGATCCCAACTTAATATGAAAAAAAGAACTAAATGCATAAAAAATGTAGCAAAAGAAGTTCTAGAAGAATCAAAAGGAGTAGGACTAGTAGAAAAAGAAACTTAATAGTGAAACGAGGAAGTTCAAGTTGCCATCCAGCTTAAAAGAGTAAACTATAAAATTTGGCAAGAGGCTATGAATGAAGAAAGTCTTAAAAAGTATAGGGATGCCAAGAAAGAAGCTAAAAAAGCGGTAAGTAATGCCAAACTTAAAGTTTATGATGATTTATATAATAGACTAAATATGAAAGAAGGTGAAAAAACTATATATAAATTAGCAAAACTAAGAGAAAAGAAAATAAAAGATCTTGACTATATTAAATATATTAAGGATGAAGATGAAAGAGTCTTAGTAAATGAAAAAGAGATAAAAGAATGATGAAAAAGTTATTTTAAAAAATTATTAAATAAAAAATTTGATAAATTTAAGGGTAGAAGGATGTGTTAACCAAGGAGTAATAAATGAGCATAAATTTTTTCGTAGATTTAGCATGCTTTAGGTTAAAAAGGCTTTGAGTAAAATAAAAAATGTAAAGGCATTATTAGGACCATATGCGATCCCTGTTGAGGTTTGAAAAGGCTTAAGAAAAATTAGAGTCATATGGTTAACCAATTTATTTAACAGGATTATAGCAACTAAAAGAATGTCGAATGATTGAAGAAAAAGCATATTAATACCCATATACAAAATAAAGAAGATATTCAAAACTATCCAAATTATAGAGGAATTAAGCTAAGGAATCAAACAATAAAATTATGGAAGAGAGTAATAGAAAATCGATTAGGAGCTTAAACTTTGGTGTCAAATAATCAATTTGGGTTTATGCCTAAAAGATTAACCATGAAAGCTATTTATTTATTAAGAAGATTGGTGAAAAGATATAAAGAAAAGAAAAAAGACCTTCATATGATCTTTATTGATTTAGAGAAAGCATATGATAAAGTACCTATAGAAATAATATGGTTGGTTTTAGAGAAAAAAGGAGTTATCAAAAGGTATATAGAATTAATAAAAGATATGTATGATAGAGCAATAACTATTGTTAAAATAATAATAGGAGAAACTAGTGAGTTTTTAATTACTGTAAGTTTACATCAAGGATCTGCCTTAATTTCGTATCTTTTTGTATTAGTTATAGATGAATTAACCAAACATATTCAAAATGATATCCCATTATGTATGTTATTTGCAGATGATATAGTATTGATTGATGAAACTAAATCTGTAGTAAATGCTAAGCTAGAGATTTGGAGAGATGCTTTAAAATCTAAAAGTTTTAAAATTAGTAGAACTAAAACTTGAATACATAAAATATAATTTTAGTGGGAGTAGAAATACAAATGAAAAAATAGTAAAAATTATTAGCCAAAAGATATCAAGGAGTAAAACATTTAGATATTTGGGATCAATCATCCAGCAAGAAGGTGAAATAGGTGAAGATGTAAATCATAGAGTTAAAGCAGGATGGATTAAGTTGAGGAGTGCTTTGAAAGTATTTTATGATCGGCGCATCCCTTTAAAATAAAAAAATTCTATAAAACTGTTATTAAGCCAGCTATGCTATATAAAACAGAGTGTTGGGCAATATTGAAACAACATATGAATAAATTAAGTGTAACAGAAATGCATATGTTTAGATGGACATGGGATAAAACTCTAAAAGAAGAATTAGAAATAAACATATAAGAGAAATGATAGGAGTAGCTCAAATTAAAGATAAAATAAAAAAAATCTATTACGGTGGTTTGGACATATACAACGTAGACCTTTAGATGCTTCAGTTAGAAAGAGTGATCTTTTAACAATTCATGGTAAGGATAGAGGTAGAGATAGACCTAAACTAACATGGATAAAAATAATTAAAAAATATATAACTATTTGTAATTTAAACGTCGACTTAGTCCTGAATAGAGCAGAGTGAAGAAACAGATTCATGTAGCCGACCCCATGTACTTGGAAAAAAAATTAGATTAGTTGAGTTGAGTTGTATTCCTTCTGGCCCACATATTTAAAATTATCTTTATACCCATCTTACTTATACTTAAATAGGTTAATCATAGTTTAATTAGATCTATACCCTTCTAATCCATTCACATAGTCTATTAAATTAGCTCTAATTAGACCTACATTTGCTTAATTAGGTCAATTGAAGCTCAATTATGTTATTAGGTAACTTAATTAGAGTTCAATTAGATTAATTAAGGTCTAATTGGATTAAGCCCAGCATGAGTTGGCTTGAACCTAACTCAATTAATACAAATGCAGCAATTGGGTTCTATGATTTGACTTAATAATGATTTGGTTCACTAATTTGGTTCAAATTGGGTTTTGGTTCACTGAACCAAGCTCAATTGGAAATCTGGTTCATTGATTCGGCTTGGTATTGTCTTTTGGTTCACTGATTTGGCTAGAACCAAGTTCTGATTCAGTGAACCAGTTAAATTAGTTTCTGATGCACTGAACCAGTTCAATCCTGGTTCAATTCCAGGCTTAATTCTGATAAGGTTTAGGTTCAATTGGTTGATTTAGTTCACACTAATTGAACCGGATTGATTCAATTCATCTAAGTAATCCTCAACAGGCCAGATGGGTTCGGTTAGCTTAACTAGATTGAATCAACCTGGTCCAATCTGCAGTGAACTCAACCCAGTCCTAAGTTGAATTGCTTAATTAAATTAACCTAGTTGGCTGAATTGGTTTAGGTTCAGTCAAATTCAAAGATAGGTGAATCAATTGGGTTTGATTCAGATATTTTGGTCGGGCCCAAATCAAATTGCTAATGGATGGTTGTTTAACTTGGTTGGGTTTAACCAGCTAGGGTCTGATCTAATGGCCTGAACCGAGCTTGGACCAATTAGCCGGTTCACGATAACTCAAAGAAGACCATCAATCATCTTCGTCCTCCCCGCTGCAACCATGGCCGAAATCCCACCCAGAGTCGGCCATGGCCGACTCGATCTGACCAACCCCTAGTACAAGCGGCGGTGGCCGGTGGCTTCCCCTCCGGCGATGCCTACTGGCGATCTCGTCGGAGGATGCCAGCTGAAATTTAGCCAGCCGCAAGGGCAGCACAATTCCAGCTACACAGTTCCTTGGATCCAGCCATGAATCAGAGGCTTCATAGCCTTTAGAACATGCCAAATAGCGGTGTTCCCTAGAGCAACGAAACCGAGAGGCCAGTGACCTCCGGTGAATCAGATCATCGAAAATAGCTAACTTGAATAGGGTTCCATCTAGATTACAAACTGAACTACATAGAAACAGAGCATCGGCCGGGATCCAAGCTTACGGATGGCCGTCTGGCTGTCGACGGCGGCGTCCAACAACAAGGACCTGCGCAGCACCCTCTGGCAGCCCTCGATTACCAATCCCCAGCTTCGATTAAGGAACCTAAAGATCAAATCAAAGAGGATCAGATCAAATATAGAGGATCAAGCGTCTGATCAGAGGAAATCATCGCTACACCTTAGATTTCTACCTCCCATCTCCGGCACCATAGAGACCGGTTGTTGACGTCAAACCACCGTCCTCGAACGTTGGTGAGCATCCGATTGCCTCTTCCAATGAATCCGAGAACCTCTAATGAGTTCCTTGCACCTAGGGGCTGTAAACAAGTTTGGGAACCCAAGATTCCGATGAAAACCCTCTGAGTCAGTACTACTCTGAGTAAGAGCCGTGAGCTTGAGAAAGCTTGAAAGAGAAAAGAAGAGAGAGGCTTAGAACTATCCTCTCCATAAGCAAGAATGAGCGTTAAGCTTGAAAGAAAAAAAGAAGAGAGAGGCTTAGAGCCATCCTCTCCATAAGCAAGAATGAGCGTTTAAGAGTGCAATGAGGCTTAGAGTTTGTCTGGCTTGAGTGGTTGAAGCTTCATAATAATGACTTTGATGGGTAAAGTGTCAAAACTGATGTCTATGAGGCATGGGGTGCTACCACTTATCAGAGCATTAATGATGACAGCAACAGTGGAGCTTATGTGATAAACGCGTAAATAATTATCATTAAACCTAGTAATTAATAATTTAACGTATCTATTATTATTTAATATTTTAATATTTTATATAATATTTTAGATAAAACCTTATCAATTTAAATAGCTCGATTTTAGGGATTTAACGATGCAAACGGCACTCGAATCGAACTTAAAACGAGCTCGAAATTGATTTTATAATGATTTAGTATGGATTTCAAAGCAAAAACGGCAAACACATTGCCGACTTCATTAGATTTCTGTTCTCTCAACCGATTCTTCTCCGATTCAAATTCCAACTGTTTCCTTCGCCAATTAAAGAATAAATTAGATAGGAAGTTATTGAATGAATTACATTCGTCTTAAAGGAATTTGGATTTTATTACGATTTATTCAGGATTTTCTTCATTGCTTCCGCGTCTCTATTTTGAACTAGAATTCTTCGCCGCGTCTTCTCCGCGTCCGGGACCTCTACAAAAAGCAGCAGAGAAGCGTCGTTTGGGAGGATGTCTAGGAAGCAGTCGTTCGTGAGATCCATTCAAAGTCCGAGCTTTGTTCCCAGGCGTTCCAGCCATGGAGATGCCCCATTCCAGGCCGTGAGAAGGAGAAGCTCTGTTCCAGGCGTCCTCTATTCGTTGGAAAGAACTCCGTGGAGAGAATTTGGGGAGTCCCGAGGAGCTCTCGTGTGGATCCGTCCATCTGGGAGATATGTTCCAGCCGTGTGGAGGTTGCTGTTGAAAAAGAAAAGGCTCTACAATCGTGTTCCTCTGTTCACAGAGGTTGTGATCCGTCCGTGGTTCATGGATGTCTGTTAGGAGGCATCTGCCGAAAGTCTTCACTCCGGTTTAATCTCTCCGTCTTTGGTTTGATTTAGAAAGAATTTATTCTTCTGTTGCCTTCTTAATGTCATAACTTTTTAATTGAATGCTATGAAATAAAGTTTCTATTCATGTTTAGATTTTATTAAATTATATTTAAGTGAAAGTAATTTAGACTGATCTATTCTTAAAAGTGACGGGCCGTGATCTATGGGTACGGGCCGTGCTCTTATAAGATAGACCATATCTTGATTATTTTGCACTACTAATTATCTATTTAGTTAAATTTATAAATTTATTTCAAGATAATCGCTAAAGTCCATATGGAATCGATCCCTTACTCTCGCTATTCTAATAGTGAAATTAAGGTGTTTTAATCATTACGCTACGACACGCATCAGATTTTTGGCGCCGTTGCCGGGGACTTAAGTGTGTTATTTTGAAAAAAATTATAAAAATTAAAACATATAAAATATATAAAAAAATTAGATTACTTTTCTCTTAATTTTTGAATAGTTATTATCGCTTTATTTTATTTTCTTAATTGTTAGAATTGCATATTTTCTTTTTAACATAAAAAAATTATTACTTTCCTTTTGGCCACAAATCCAATTTTAACCTAATCAGATTTTCCTTTTAATTAACTTACTAAAAAAAACCTGAAAGAAAACCCTAAGACATCTTCCATAAAACATAAATAATTTAACAAAAAAATTATAAAAATAAAAATAAAAATAAATAAAATAATTATTTTATTTTATGCTTAGATTGACTTAGGTGGATTTATTTTCTGTAAAACTTAAAATTCTTTCATTGACATCTCATAATTTATTAGGAAATTAGAAACCTAATCATAAAAATCTAAAAAAAATAAACAATTAGATTAATTTTGTTTGATAATTTCAAGAGTTGGACATCTATTTGTTGCATAGCATTTTCATAATTAACTTTAAGGGCACAAACCCTTAATCAAGATAAGGGGGGGATTTCATCACCCTTCCTTAGCCCATAAACCATATCCTTCATTCTACATTAACCCAAACCTTTAACTCTAAAATTAATTAGACATCAGCCCCTAAGGACTTCGAGCTGTCTAGATCTAGGGTAAACCTAGAATAGAGAGTCTAATCTTTGCTAACTTAATTGATAAGAATTATTAAACCCTAATTAAATTATTCATTCCTCGTAGTTCTAGGAATCTTTTAGGGTATTTTCTTTAGAATCTTCCTCTTTTTCTTCTATTATAATAATAATAAAAAATATTAAAAAAAACTGAATTACTGTCTGCTTTAGAGTCATTGGTAGGGTGTATGCTTGGTCGCCGATCGTTGCAACCTAACCTTATAACCTTAGATCCTAAGATAGAAAGAACTATTAGAGCAAACAGACTCAGAATTATGGATCCTAATAACGAAAATAATCAACCACGATAGTTAAAAGAGTATTTCACTCCTTCAAGGTTTACCTACTCTCCCTGCATTCAAGTGCCTCCAGTAGAAGCTATCCAATATGAAATTAAGTCAAGTGTAATCCAAATGTTACCATCTTTCTATGGACTTACAAATGAGGATCCCTACAAACACTTAGATGAATTCTTAGAAATTTGCTCAACTGTCAAGATTCAAAATTTCTCTGATGATGCACTTAGTCTTAAGTTATTCCCTTTTTCCCTAAAAGATAAAGCCAAGTATTGGTTAAATTCATTGGACACTGTTATAATTTCAACTTGGAATCATCTTCAGAGAGAATTTCTTAAGAAATATTTTCCTATAGGAAAAACGAATCAAATTAGAAAAGCCATAACAAGTTTTTCTCAGACAGATGGAGAAATGTTCCATGAGACATGGAAGAGATTCAAAGAACTGATTAGAAAATGTCCACATCATGCTATACCCAAATGGCAACTGGTTCAGTGCTTTTATGATGGATTATCAGAAAAGCACCGACAAATGGTTGATGCTTCATGTGATGGAACATTTATGTTAAAAAATGAACATGAAGCTTGGCAACTCTTTGAGACATTGAGTGAAAATTCATTACATAATATGTCAGTTGCTCGTCGAGACCCTCCCATAGAACCTAAAAGAGGTGGAATATATGAAATATGTCATTCTACATATATCTATACTAAGGTAGATGAATTATCCCATAAACTTGATCGGATTCTACAAGTTGGAAATATCTCTTCCTCATCTACTCAATTATATGAGGCCTGCATAATTTGTTCGAGTCCAACCCATTCTATAGGTGAATGTCCAGCTGCATACCAATTTCCTGAACTTGTTCAAGAGCAAGCCCACCAAGCCCAAACCCGATTAGCTTCTAGAACAGGAAATGATCCATTTTCAAATACTTACAATCCTGGTTGGCGAAATCACCCAAATTTTTCCTGGAAACCTCAACCTATAGCCAATTCATCGATCAGACCTAATTATCAAGAAACCAATTTTAGAAGCATGCCATATTCACAATACCCAAACATCCCACAACCTCCACCGAATAATCAGCCTACTTTTGAAGACAAAGTGTTACAGCATTGAAAGGGCTAGAAATGAATACCCAAATCCTTCACTCCCACACACAATCTATTGCAAAACTAGAAATTCAGATAGGTCAATTAGCCACAGCATTCAGTAGAAGGGAGGAGGGTAAGTTACCTAGTCAGCCTATCGATAACCCGAAAGGACAATTCATGGCTGAGGGTTCCAATAGTCCTGATAAATTTCCAGAACATGCTAAATCAGTCATGACTCTAAGAAGTGGAAAAACATTGAACCCACCTGAACCAACCCAGAAATTAGAAGTGGCTAAACCAGAAGAGAGAAGAAATGAAAAAGAAAGGAATTTAATGATCAAGCAATCATACCTAAAGCCCCATTCCCTAGTGCTTTAGAATCTCCTTTTCCTTCAGATAAGAAGAATATAAAGATGAATGAGATGCTTGAGTTATTTAAGCAAGTTCAAATAAACTTACCTCTTCTCGATGCTATCAAGCAAGTTCCGGCTTATGCCAAATTTTTGAAGGATCTATGCACACAAAAACGGAAAGCCAAGACACAAATACCAAAAAAGATCCATTTGACTGAGCAAGTCAGCTCAGTTGTTCAGCAAATAACCCCACCCAAACTAAAAGATCCTGGTACCCCAATTATATCGTGTGTCATAGGAAACTTCACAATCAAGAAAGCATTATTAGATTTGGGTGCGAGTGTAAACCTTCTCCCAAGTTCAGTGTATGAGTTATTTGGATTTGGAGAATTGAAACCCACTACAGTAACACTACAATTGGCAGATAGATCAGTCAAAGAACCTCGTGGAATATTGGAAGATGTATTAGTAAAGGTGGATGAATTTATTTTCCTGTCGACTTCCTTGTGTTAGATATGGAATCTAGCGGTAATCCTAACCAAATTCCCATCATCCTTGGAGACCTTTTCTAGCTACCGCTAATGCATGCATAAATTGTAGAACAGGTGTGATGGATGTATCTTTTGGAAACAAGAAGATGAGATTAAATATTTTTAATGCTTCCCAAGGACCACCTGTGTATGATTTAAATGAAGTAAATATGATAGAGGAAGTAGTAGATAAGAAATTCCAAAGTTTGATTGATTCGGATCCTTTACAAACATGTCTTACACATTTTGGAATAGATGACTTTGATATTGATGAGTATACCAAAGAGATAAACATGTTATTAGAACCACCTAAGTTCGACACCATCCCGCCTTGGACTATAAAATATGAACCACTTCCAACTAAACCAAGTCCTTTAATACCATCCTTGGAAGAACCACCCCAACTAGAATTGAAACCTCTTCCAGATGACTTAAAATATTTATTCCTTGGACCCAATGATACCCTTCCAGTAATCATTGCATCTACCCTAACCTCTGAGCAAGAAGATAAATTGGTAGATGTACTTAAAGAACATAAAGAGGCGATTGGATGGACAATAGCTGATCTTAAGGGAATTGACCCTTCCGTTTGCATGCACCACATTCATAGTGAAATTGAAGCCAAACCACATAGAGACATGCAACGAAGGCTAAATCCAAACATGAGGGATGTTGTTAAGAAAGAAGTAGTAAAATGGCTTGATGCTGGTATCATTTATCCAATTTCAGATAGCCAATGGGTCAGTCCAATCCAAGTAGTACCTAAAAAATCGGGTATTACTGTGATTAAAAATGAAAAGGGCGAATCAATTCCTACTCGCACATCAACTAGTTGGAGAGTGTGTATAGATTATCGAAAGTTGAATGCCGTGACTAGGAAAGACCACTTTCCTTTGCCTTTTATCGATCAAATTCTAGAACGGCTAGCGGGACAAAGTTTCTTTTGTTTCTTAGATGGATATTCAGGATACAATCAAGTCCCAGTATTTCCTGCAGATCAAGAAAAGACCACCTTCACTTGTCCCTTTGGAACATTTGCCTTTAGACGCATGCCGTTTGGTCTTTGTAATGCACCAGCCACGTTTCAACGATGTATGTTGGCCATATTTTCTGATATGATTGGTCAATTTTTGGAAGTATTTATGGATGATTTTTCAGTCTTTGGTGCATCATTTGATAGCTGCCTCGAGAACTTGACTAAGGTACTGAAACGATGTATGGAAATGAATTTAGTCCTAAGTTGGGAGAAGAGCCATTTTATGGTTCGTGAGGGAATTGTGCTTGGACACATTGTTTCAGAGCGAGGTATTGAGGTTGATAAAGCCAAGGTTGAATTGATCTCAAATCTATCACCCCCAACCTCAGTTAAACAAGTACGATCTTTCCTTGGTCATGCTGGTTTTTATAGACGCTTCATCAAAGATTTCAGTAAAATTTCTCGACCATTGTGTAATTTGTTGACCAAGGATAGTTCTTTTAATTTTGATAAAGATTGTCTAACAGCCTATAACATCCTTCGAACTGCTTTGACCACTGCACCCATTATCAAGCCCCCAGATTGGACCATACCTTTCGAAATCATGTGTGATGCTTCTGATTATGCTGTAGGGGCAGTTCTAGGACAGAAACTCAATCGAGAACCCCATGTAATTTATTATGCTAGCAAAACTCTTTCAGATGCACAAATGAACTATACTACCACTGAAAAAGAATTACTAGCAGTTGTGTTTGCCCTAGAAAAGTTTAGATCATATCTGTTAGGGTCTAAGGTTTTAGTTTATTCAGATCATGCAGCGTTGAGGCATCTTATATCAAAAAAGGATACAAAACCCAGACTGATTAGATGGATCCTCCTACTACAAGAATTTGATCTAGAAATCTTAGATAAGAAGGGTTCTGAAAATATGGTAGCAGATCATATCTCTAGGATCTCAGTGGAATACAATAAAGAAATAATCAGAGATAAGTTCCCTGATGAGCAATTATTCTCAATTTTCCATAGCAGTCTTCCCTGGTTTGCCCACATTGTGAATTATTTGGCAACAGGAAAAGTACCTTCCCACTGGACAAAACAAGAAAAAGATAGATTTTTCTCACAATCAAATATTACTTTTGGGAAGACCCTGAATTATTTAAGTACTGTTCAGATCAGGTGATTAGGCGATGTGTTCCCGAAAGTGAATTCAAAAGTATACTTAACTTCTGTCATTCTCTTGCCTGTGGAGGACATTTTAGTGGAAAGAAAACTGCAGCAAAGGTACTGCAAAGTGGGTTTTATTGGCCAACTCTTTTTAAAGATGCACATGAATTTAGCCGTAATTGTCTCCAATGTCAACAAACAGGAAATATATCTCGAAAAGACATGATGCCCCTAAACCCTATCTTGGTTGTAGAAATTTTTGATGTATGGGGTATTGATTTTATGGGCCCATTTCCTTCCTCTTTTGGATTTGAATACATTCTAGTGGCAGTTGATTATGTGTCAAAATGGATTGAAGCCATGGCAACTCGAACCAATGACCATAAAGTTGTAATCAAGTTTATTCAGCATAATATCCTTAGTCGTTTTGGATGCCCAAGGGCTATAATTAGTGATGGGGGTACACATTTCACGAATAGACACTTGAAGGATTAATGAATAAATATGGAATTACTCATAAGGTAGCTACACCTTATCATCCCCAAACTAGTGGCCAAGTTGAAATATCAAATAGAGAAATTAAACATATCCTTGAGAAAAAGTGAGACCTGATAGGAAAGATTGGTCAGAACGTTTGGATGATGCATTATGGGCTTATCGTACTGCATTTAAAACTCCCATAGGAATGTCTCCTTATAGGCTCGTATTTGGAAAAGCCTGTCATTTACCTGTAGAATTAGAACACCGTGCATTTTGGGCTATCAAGCAATTTAATTATGATATGAAAAATGCAGGTGTCAATAGAAAACTCCAATTGAATGAGTTAGAAGAGCTACGAAATGATGCATATGAGAGCTCAAAAATTTATAAAGAACGAACCAAAGCATATCATGACAAATTTATTAGTAGAAAATTTTTGAACCAAATCAAAAAGTATGGCTTTACAATTCAAGATTACACCTTTTCCCTGGAAAACTTCGTTCACGATGGAATGGACCTTTTATAGTAACTCAAGTATTTCCCCATGGAGCTGTAGAGCTTAAAGACCCAAGCAAGGAAATACATTCAAAGTAAATGGCCAACGTTTGAAACCATATATAGAAGAAATTAATGATGGAGAAATTGTTGAATCAATTGATCTTGTGAACCCAACACATATAAGTAGCACAGTCTGGCTGAAGACTTTAAACTTAGCGCTCTTGGGAGGCAACCCAGTTTATTAGTTATTTTTAACTTTCTGTTCTTTTAGTGTGTTCTTTTAGTATGACCAGAGAAGAGCAACAGAAGCAGATTGAAAGAAGATGGCAACAATGAAACTTCCAACCTTCAAATACTCTACCAGGTAGTATCTTTCCTTGCAATTAATTAATTTTTCTTCCATTAGGGACAATGGAAATTAAGTTGGGGGGGGAGGAAAAAGAATAAATAAATCCTCGAGTAAAACTATAATCAGATGTGTGTACCAAATTCTGTCTCGATTTGAAGTTAATCAAGCAGTCTATTAATGAATTAATGGTTAGATTATTTTTTTTGAAATACTGAGGAATAAATTATTAAGAAAACCTAATAAAAGGTAGGGTTTAGCCAGAAAAATTTTTAGAATAATTTCAGACCCTTCTGACCACTGATCTTAATAGTACAATCTACTTAATAAGGGTATGGGTGAAAATGTTATTCAAAAAAAAAAGAAAAAAAAATCTCTCTTAAAGTTAATAAATTAGGTTCTTAACATTTTCACTGAGTAACCGGGCCCCGTCACCTAAGAAAGTGATGTTGTTCGCGTAAAAAGGTGAGATGTAAAAGAACCTAAGTAGAGTCAGTCCTACCTAAAGCCTTTTTGACTCGAGTAAGTAAGTCCGAGGGGTGTTTTACACCTAATGCCCTAAAACCAATTGGTTTGGGAGCCATTGGCCTAAAGCTCGCTACAAGGGTTAATTAGAAAGCAAGGGGTTAGGACATTGCACTGACTTTACATATAAATAAATAAATAAATAAGGAAACCAAAGTACAAAAGACATTACACCCAACCCAAATTAAGTTAGAAGACTTAATCAGAGAAGTGAAAGTTGGTAAAGAAAGACTTCTATAAATTCTTATGGACTACACTTTATCACTAAATGGGTAAACTTAATAATCCAATGAAGTACCTCCCTTATGATCTAACCAGAAATTTTTAAGAAGAACTGTAAGATAACTATCAATTCTTGGACTAGCTTGGTACATATTTCTAAATTTCTTATTTGCTCGAGGACGAGTAAGATTCAAGTTGGGGGGAGTGATAAACGCATAAATAATTATCATTAAACCTATTAATTAATAATTTAACGTACCTATTATTATTTAATATTTTAATATTTTATATAATATTTTAGATAAAACCTTATCAATTTAAAGAGCTCGATTTTAGGGATTTAACGACGCAAACGACACTCGAATCGGACTTAAAAGAGCTCGAAATTAATTTTATAAGGATTTAGCACGGATTTCAAAGCAAAAATGGCAAACACATTGCCGACTTCATCAGATTTCTGTTCTCTCAGCCGATTCTTCTTCGATTCAAATTCCAATCGTTTCCTCTGCTAATTAAGGAATAAATTAGATAGAAAGTTATCAAATTGAATGAATTACATTCATCTTAAAGGAATTTGGATTTTATTCATGATTTATCCAGGATTTTCTTCGTTGCTTCTGCGTCTCTGTTTTGAAACAGAATTCTTCGCTGCGTCTTCTCCACATCCGGGGCCTCTACAAATAGCAGCAGAGAAGCGTCGTTTGGAAGGAAGTCCAGGAAGCAGCCGCCCGTAGATCCGTTCCAAGCCCGAGCTTTGTTCCCAGGCGTTCCAGCCGTGGAGACACCCCGTTCCAGGCCGTGAGAAGGAGAAGCTCTGTTGCAGGCATCCTCTGTTCATTGGAAAGAAGTCCGTGGAGAGAATTTGGGGAGTCCCGAGGAGCTCTCGTGTGGATCCATCCATCCGGGAGATCTGTTCCAGCTGTGTGGAGGTTGCTGTTGAAAAAGAAGAGGCTCTGCAATCGTGTTCCTCTGTTCACAGAGGTCGTGATCCGTCCGTGGTTCATGGTGTCTATTAGGAGGCATCTGCCGAAAGTCTTCACTCCGGTTTAATCTGTCTCTGTCTTTGGTTTGATTTAGGAAGAATTTATTCTTCTGTTGCCTTCTTAATGTCATAACTTTTTAATTGAATGCTATGAAATAAAGTTTCTATTCATGTTTAGATTTTATTAAATTATATTTAAGTGAAAGTAATTTAGACTGATCTATTCTTAAAAGTGACGGGCCATGATCTACGGGTACGGACTGTGCTCTTATAAGATAGACATATCTTGATTATTTTGCACTACTAATTATCTATTTAGTTAAATTTATAAATTTATTTCAAGATAATCGCTAAAGTCCCTGTGGAATCGATCCCTTACTCGCTATTCTAATAGTGAAATTAAGGTGTTTTAATCATTACGCTACGACACGCATCAACATGTCAGGCTGTAGGCCGTGTCCCGTCAAAGTAGGTGGTTGCAGCTGGTTGGCAGGTGTTATTTTGGTTTGGACAGCTGTCGCAGGCTGTTGCAGGGCGTGGCCAACCGTTACGGCGCTTGCCGGACATGTCCCCCACGTCACCTTTTTTGCAGGGCCCCAAGGTGCAGCCGTTGGGGCAGAAGATGCAGTTTGGAGTTGAAGCCAATTGTCCCTTGTAGAGCATTGATTATAGAGTGCTTCCATGGCACTGTTTATGCCCTTGGATGAGCTTCAGAAAAGGCCGAGGGTGAACACTTACATGGCACTGTTTACTTACATGGCACTGTTCATAACGAGGCCGAGCACAGTTCATGGTGGCCGAGCACTGTTCATGGTGGCCGAGGCCGAGATGGCCGAGGCTGAGATGGCTGAGGCTGTTTATGGCCAAGGCCGAGGCTGAAATGGCCGAGGCTGAGATGGCCGAGGCTCTTCATGGCCGAGGCCGAGGCTGAGATCGCCGAGGCTAAAATGGTCGACGCTGAGATAGCCGAGGCTGAAATGGCCGAGGCCGAGGCTGAGAGGTTGTCATGCTAAGGCTGAGGGAGTGTCTTCTTAAGGCTGAAGGCTGTCATGCCGAGGCCGAGGGGTTGTCATGCCGAGGCCAATGGGGCATCTTCCCGAGGTCGAGGGGCTATCATGCCGAGGCCAAGGGGGCATTTTCCCGAGGCCGAGGGAGGGTCATGCCAAGGCCGAGGGGGGGTCATGCCGAGGCAAAGGAGAGAGAAAAGGTGGCGGATGGGGAAAAGGCCGAGTTGCCAAGTCTGGATGCTATCATTGTAGTCCATGGGGCCCACTGGCCCCATCAGATGCCCCCCACGCTCCTTGAGCTTGTGTGCCCTGTGTCATCTAAGCGAAAGGAGTGTAAAGCTTTTTACCTTCGCATCTGCTCTTTCATGTCAACTTCAACTGTGATTCCTTCCATGTGGGGAAACCTTTTCCTTTTGCGGTGCCTTGTATAGACATCTCCATGCTTCCCTTGACTGGCAGCCAGTAGTCCTCTTCCGATGCGGAGCTCGGAAGCGGATGCCCGTCAACTGTAAGTTGGAGAGTCGGTTTCTCCTAACTGTGAGTTGACTTTGGGTCTTCTTCTTTTGTCAGGAAATTTGGAGGTGGATGCCCATCAACTGTGAGCTGGAGAGTTGTGTTAGGGTCCCCGGTTAAGGACTCCAAAACATTCACCAACTCCTCCGCGCGATCCGCTCCAACACCACAATCGATCCTCCCGAACCGTTTCCAGTAACACACGAGCATAGTAATTAGGATCTAACACACAAGAAATGAAGAATGCCTTATTGTTATTACGAAGAACGTGGTCTCAGGATTATTAGTCCTTCGAACCACTAGAACACAAGAACACTCGTACAAGGGTTATTAGCCCAAGCACACCCAAACTTCAGAGGTTATCAGCCCCCAAGTTTACTGGCATAAACATGCCTATGCCTGGCCAACATTCATAAGCTCTCTAAGCTTACAAAACACAACAACACCCCCTATTGCTCCTGAGGAGTGCTTATATAGGCATCCTTAGGAGCTTCCAAAATCCTACCAACCCAATCAAATCTTCAAGACTCTAAGGAAACAATTCAAAACAATTCCTAGAATCAAGGAGATTTGACGATACATGCCTAGAACAACTTAACTGAAAAGGAAACTAATCTTCTAGAGTTTAGGAGAAACATCCTAAATCTAGAAGATATGATTTATTCAATCACTCCCTATAAGGAAATCAATCTCTGAAGATATCTCCATAATGCACTTGATCTCGCCGCCGTCCGCCGCCCTACACGGTAGCGCCACCGCTATTCTCCTCCATGGGTGGTGATGCTCCTCCGACTCCCCAGGCCATGCTCGTTACATCCCGCTCGGTCACCGCTAAGACTGGTGGTGCTCCATCGCCGGAGGTGGCTGCTGTGGGTAGCCACTCTTGATCATCTGCTACTGGTTGGCTAGGCTGGTGGCCAAAGTCTTGCTGTGGTACTTTGTCAAGGCAAGTCTGGGTGCTAGCCCTGGGCTTGCCATGGCATGGCTGTGGTGCTTCGGCCGCGCGCGCTATGGGCATGTCATGTGCTTCGACCATGCGCACTGTGGGCATGTCAGGGGCGCCCATAAGTGTCACTGGGGCCGCATCTCGCAACTTATCCTCCCCATCGTGGCCGTGTAGGCCATGATCTTCGCTTGGTGTTGGAAGATTATAGAAAAATTATATGATCCAATCCTTTTGATTTTGATGATTACTAAAGCCATTGAGTTTATTAAAGGATGTAATGAGTTTATGTAAATGAGCAACAAATTTATTTTGAACAATCAATGAGAATGCTCAAGTTTAACTTTAATCAATTTTGAAAGTGACTTTAAGCTCAATATTCAAACTTTCAAAAAGAAATGTTATAATTCATGTTTTATTCAATGAGTTTTTGGAATAGTTCTTGAATCAATTCTAAATGTCAATTTTATTGATTCAAGTCAAAACAATGAATTAAAATGAATCTGGAACGATTTTAATGTCAATCAGAAAAGTTTCTGATTTTTGATACGTTCCGGAGCCGACTCCTGAGTTTCAGAGTCGACTCCGCTCAGTGTACAGAAATGTGCATCTGTGTCGAGTCGACCCACGAAATTGTCGAGTCGACCCCTGATTCTGTCGAGCCGACTCCCTGACTGTGCGAGTCGACTCCGCTCAGACACCAGAAGAGTGTTTTTCTGAGCACTTCGCGAGTCGACCCCAAGCCTTTCTCGAGTCGACTCCCGACTTCAGGAGTCGACACTTTACTTTTGGCGAGTCGACCCCTAACCTTTATAAACATTTCTATTTTTGGTAAGACGAGCTCGAGCCGACTCGGGAAAAGCATGAGTCGACTCCAGCAAATCTGGGCGAATTTTTACGATGACACTCAGCTCCAACGGTAAGATTTTTGAATAACGGCTATTTTTCCTTGTCTCTAACGGATATATTTTTGCAGAATCTATAAATAGAGGAGCTCTTTTCAAATCAAGAACAAATCAAAAAGAGAGAAAAGAATATCTTTCAAAAGAGGGAAAAACAGAGCATATTGGAAAAATCTTCTAGCTCAAAGTAGAGTGATTCAAAAGGAGTGAAATCCAAGAGGAAGTTTCGTCTGCTCCAGATCTCAATCCACAAAAGTCAAAAGAAAATCCAAAGCTTTTCAAAGATCAAATCGAAGGATTTTCTTTCAACAAAAGGAGAAAAAGCTTCATCTCAACTCCAAAGTCTTCAAACGGTCAAGAATCTTGCTGAGGCCTGATTCAACACTTCAAGAGGAGTTAAAGAGGAGAAGGAAGAAAGCCAAAGCCACACCATCTGCAATCTTATCAGGCTTTTCTAACCTTTTATTTTGTACTTCATTTGTATATTTGCTCAAGGGAGCTTTCATTATTAAACTCTTATTTTATTGTTTGCTGATTCAATCAGTGGATTGAATCAGTGGAGGTTGTATACCTCGTTGCAAGCCGGAGTGCTTGTGTTGGGTTAGTTGTGAGCCCGTGAAAAACAACGTGTAGGGTTTTGTGCTGGTAAGCCCGAGTAAAACCAGCTGGGTTCGTTGTGCACCCGGAAAACAACAAGTTTGAGTTGTGAGCTTGGAAAACAACTCGGCTGTAATCTAGAGAGATTATAGTGTGGACCCAAGTGAATCTTGGGAGTGGACGTAGGTGTTGGTTGCACCGAACCACTATAAAATTATCTTGTGTTTGCCGTGCTATATTTTCTCTCTCTCTATCTCTCTTTATTAATTGCTTGTGCATTGCTTCTTAGTTAATTTCACTCACTTGCACATCTTGAGCAAATCTGTTTAAAACATTTAAAAAGTCTTAAATTTTTAAGAACCCAATTCACCCCCCCCCTCTTGGGTTGCCATCTGGGCCAACAATTGGTATCAGAGCAAGTGCTCATTTAGAATTTGATCTCACGATCAAGGGCTAAAGATCCTTATGGCAACACAAAGTGGTTCATGTTTTGCTGAAGGTCATTCTACGAATAGACCTCCTTTATTTAATGGAACCAACTATTCATATTGGAAAGCTAGAATGAGAATATTCATTCAAGCTTCTGACTATGAATTGTGGGGAGTAATAATAAATGGACCTAGTACACCCACACACCTTATTGATGGCACTATTGTTCCTAAGCCCGAAAGGGATTGGAATGATAATGATAGGAGAATGGCACAACTAAATGCTAAGCCATTAATATTTTATATTGTTCCTTAGACTCAAATGAATTCAACCGAATCTCAACATGTAATTCCGCAAAAGAAATTTGGGATAGGTTGGAAATAACACATGAAGGAACAAACCAAGTAAAAGAATCAAAGATAAATATTTTGGTTCATAAATATGAATTATTTACTATGGAACAAAATGAAACCATCACATGCATGTTCACTAGATTCACTGATATTGTGAATGGTTTAAAAAGTCTTGGAAAAGTTTATACTAACTCTGAGCTTGTTCGCAAAATCCTTAGGTCACTTCCAAGGACTTGGGAAGCCAAGGTGACCGCCATACAAGAAGCCAAAGATCTGAACATCCTACCATTGGAAGAGCTTCTTGGTTCGCTGATGACTCATGAGCTTCAAGTTAAACAACATGTCAATGAGGATGAGTCAAGAAAGAAGAAGACCATCGCCCTCAAAGCTGCGGAAAAGGAAATAAGCAGCAGCGATGATGAAGAGGATGATGATGATGAGACAGCCCTCCTTGCAAGGAAATTCAAGAATTTATGCAAAGAAGGAGGCCCTTCCACAAAAAGAGATTTGTTTCAAAAATGGAAGGAGAAAAAGAAAAGGATAAGAAAAAGGAAAAGGACAAAGAGAAAGAGCCCTTAGTATGCTATGAATGTAAAAAGCCAGGGCATTTTAGATATGACTGTCCTTTACTTAAGAAGGCCTACAAGAAAAAGAAAAAGGCCTACATGGCAACTTGGACTGATAGTGAAGAGTCTTCTTCCGAAGAAGAAGAACAAAAAGAAGTTGCTAATATCTGCTTCATGGCCAACGACGACGACAACGACAATGAGGTAAGTACCGAAACCCCCGATGATGAATTTACATTTGATGAAATGTTTGAGGCTTTCAATGAACTTATGATTGATTTTAAATCTTTGAAAAAGAAGTATAAGTTTTTGAAAAATGAAATATTAGCTTAGCTAAAAGTAAAAATGAATTAGCTTTAGAAGTTAAGAACTTAACTAATGAAAAAGAAGAACTTAGCAAAGAAAGAGATAATCTTAATCAAGAAATAGATTTGTTAAAATCTGAAACTAAAAACTCAACAAAAGATTTAAAAGATCAATTAGAAACTTTAGCTTTAGAAAAAGAACAGCAAGTTAAAGAAAATGACTCTCTTAAGAAAGATGTTAAAAATATAAAGACATTGTTGAGAAATTCACCTTAAGTTCAACTAAACTTAACATGATTTAGATAGTCAAAAAGCTGTTTTTGACAAAGCAGGTTTAGGTATAACACATTAAGGAAACAAAAATCTTTAAAGAATATTTTTGTAAAAGCCAACCAAAGTAATATAACTTGTTTAAATGTAATGAAAAAGGTCATAAATCATTTGAATGCAAAACATTAAATAATAACAACAAGTTAAATGTTAAAGCAAAGAAAATATGGGTTCCGAAAGGAACAATTTTTGTTGCTACTAACCATGAAGGACCCAAGAAAGCTTGGGTACCTAAACATAAAGTTTAAATTATGTTGCAGGAATGTCTTGTAGCCAAAAGATCAAAGAAAAAGTGGTACCTTGATAGTGGCTGCTCAAGACATATGACGGGTGACAAAGATGAATTCATCACCCTAGAAGAAAAGAAAGGTGGAGTTGTTACGTTTGGCGATAACGGTAAAGGTCAAATTATGGGCCTTGGTAAAGTCGTATAACTCCATCTACATTTATTGATAATGTACTTTATGTTGATGGTTTGAAGCATAATCTAATAGTATAAGTCAATTATGTGATAAAAACTTTAATGTTTCATTTAAATCTTCTGTATGCACTGTAACTAATTCTATTGATGATAGCATTGTATTTACTGGTTATAGACATGGCAATGTTTACTTGGTTGATCTAGAAAAATTATCTTTGAGTGATCATTGCTTAATTGCTGACAATGCTAACATAAATGAAATTAGTTGGTTGTGGCATCGTAGATTAGGTCATGCAAGCACACACCTTATTTCAAAACTAATTAAAATGGATTTAGTTAAAGGATTACCTAAACTAGATTTTGAAAAAATAAAATATGTGATGCATGTCAATTTGGAAAACAAACTAGAAGTTCTTTCAAATCTAAAAACATTGTTTCAACTTCTAGGGCACTAGAGCTACTTCACATGGATCTTTTCGGACCAACTAGAACCACAAGTCTAGGAGGAAAGAAATATGGTCTAGTGATTGTAGATGATTATTCTAGATATACTTGGGTAATGTTTTTAGCTCACAAAGATGAGACTTTCTCGATATTCCTGAAATTCTTCAAGAAAGTCACAAATGAGAAAAACACTACTATAGTATCTCTAAGAAGTGATCATGGAACAGAATTTGAAAATCACTTATTTGAAAGTTTTTGTTCTGAAAATGGAATTAATCATAATTTTTCAGCCCCTAGGACTCCACAGCAAAATGGTGTAGTTGAAAGAAAAATAGGACTCTAGAAGACATGGCCCGTACCATGCTATGCGAAAGTAACCTACCAAAGTACTTTTGGGCGGAAGCTATTAACACAGCATGCTACATCTTAAATCGAGCCCTAATAAGACCAATCTTAAAGAAAACACCTTATGAATTATGGAATGAAAGAAAACCAAATATAAAATACTTTCATGCATTTGGATGTAAATGTTTTATTCATAATAATGGTAAAAACAATTTAGGAAAATTTGATGCTAAATCTGATGAAGGAATCTTTTTAGGATATTCAACAACTAGTAAAGCTTATAGAGTATTTAACAAGAAAACCTTAGTAGTTGAAGAATCCATTCATATAGTTTTCGATGAGTCTTTAGCATCTAGTTCTGAAAAGCTTGATGATGAGGAAGATACAAACATAATTGAAAAAGATCTTGAAAAACTTAATATTGAAGTATCTTCTGATCATGAGCAAGAAGCTAAAGATGATGATTCACATAAGGACGATGATGTCAATATTGATCATAATGATATAGATCTTCCAAGAGACTGGAGATATGCTCATAGTCATCCCAAGGAATTGATTATAGGCGATCCATCTCAAGGAATAAGAACTAGATCATATATGAGAAATATTAGTAATCATCTTGCATTTGTATCACAAATTGAACCTAAAACTATAGAAGAAGCTGAAAAAGATAATAATTGGATGTTAGCAATGCAAGAAGAATTAAATCAATTTACAAGAAATAATGTTTGGACTTTAGTTGAAAGACCTAAAAATCATTCAGTAATAGGATCAAAATGGGTTTTTAGAAATAAACTAGATGAAAATGGCATAGTAATTAGAAACAAAGCTAGATTGGTTGCTAAAGGATATAATCAAGAGGAAGGTATTGATTTTGATGAAACCTTTGCGCCTGTAGCTAGATTAGAAGCCATTAGGCTATTACTTGCATTTGCATGTCATATGAATTTTAACTTATTTCAAATGGATGTAAAAAGCGCATTTTTAAATGGATTTATAAATGAAGAAGTTTATGTAGAACAACCACCAGGTTTTGAAGATCACGAATTTTCAAATCACGTTTTTAAATTGCACAAAGCTTTATATGGTTTGAAACAAGCACCTAGAGCTTGGTATGATAGGTTAAGTAAATTCTTAATAGAAAATGATTTTACAAGAGGAAATGTTGATAAAACTTTGTTTTTGAAAAGAAAAAGTAAAGATTTACTTGTAGTACAAATATACGTGATGACATTATTTTTGGTGCTACTAACGATTCTCTTTGTCAAGAATTTGCAAAGTTGATGCAGGGAGAATTCGAGATGAGCATGATGGGAGAACTCAACTTCTTCCTTGGACTCCAGATCAAACAAAGCAAAGAGGGAATCTTCATCAACCAAACAAAATACACAAGAGAAATCCTAAAGAAGTTTGGTATGGAATCAATGAAACCCCTCGGAACTCCAATGAGTCCTTCATGCAAGCTGGACAAAGATGAAGAAGGTAAAAAGGTTGATCAAAAGTATTATCGAGGTATAATCGGATCCCTTCTTTATTTAACAGCAAGTAGACCAGATATTATGTTTTCTGTATGTTTATGTGCTAGATTTCAATCAGAACCTAAAGAATCACATTTAATGCTGTTAAAAGAATACTAAGATATGTAAGTGGAACAAAAAATGTAGGTTTATGGTATTCTAGAGACTCCACATTAAATCTAATTGCATATTCGGATTCTGATTATGCTGGATGTAAACTAGATAGAAAAAGCACAAGTGGTGCATGCCAATTTCTTAGGAAGTAACTTAATCACATGGTTTAGCAAAAAGCAAAATTCAGTTGCATTATCAACTACTGAAGCTGAATATGTAGCAGCTGGAAGTTGCTGTGCGCAAATCCTATGGATTAAGCGACAACTTGAAGACTATGGTATCACACTTGATAAACACCCATAAGATGTGATAACACTAGTGCAATTAATCTAACAAAGAATCCAATTCAACATTCAAGAACTAAACACATAGAAATCAGATATCATTTTATAAGAGAACATGTAGCAAATAATGAAATATGTCTTGATTATGTTAACACTGAAGAACAATTAGCTGACATATTACTAAACCTTTAAATGAAGAGAGATTCTGTTATCTTAGAGGAGAGTTAGGTATTTGTGATCCTTTAGAATGAATTTGAAACCCCTAAGGAAATTTTATCTAAGATTCTTTCAAATCCTGATCTTTAAGGAAATCTTATCTAGAATTCATATCTAATTGATTCACTCATATCCAATGATTATTTATCAATTTTTATGATCATATTCCGGACACATTTCAGAAATTTCATGTTTTTGGTCTGAAATGGTCTCGGAGCCGACTCGTGCGTATCGGAGTCGACTCCCGGTTTCGACTGAAACTCTCGGGTCGACCCCTCTTGGCGCGAGTCGACTCCATGTCGGGATGGCCTTTCTGTGACTGTCCGGAGTCGACACCTGGGTTTGCGCGAGCCGACTCGAGTGGTCCCAAGTTGATTTATCTAGGGCAGAGTCGACTCGCCGCTCATTTCATTCGACCCAATCTTCAAAATACTCTCTCCAACTTTCCAAACCTTCCAAACTTCCAAAATCCCTGATTATCACTCCAATCATCCAATGGCACCCAAAACTAGAGGATCTAGTCTTGCGGCGGGCGGCATCAAGCGGAAGCGTGCCGTGAGGAAAACGGTGAAGCGTCCGGTGCGTGAGCCTTCTCCAAGCACGGACTCCACTTCATCTGCTTCTACTCCGACTGCTTCTCCTGCTGCCACTTCTTCCCAGGTAGATCGTCTAGCGGATAGGATCATTACAACGGGTAGGAAGGTGGATTTTGAATTATTTGAGCTGAGGGTTTCTTGTTGGGAGACAACTGATTGAGATGGGTTGGGAGAAAATTTGTTCTCTAGAGTGCCCGACTATCCCTCTTTGGTAAAGGAATTCTACAAGAATCTGTCTAGAGGAGATCACGGTATTAGCAATGTGAGAGGAGTCAGGCTATCTGTTACTGCTGAGATTCTTCTAGATTGTTGGAATTACCCTTATCTGGCACTTCCACCTTTTCTTCTGATGACCGCGCCCCAGCTTTATCAGATTATTAAACCGGGATGTGGTTGGATTTGAAGAGGTTTTGCTAATCAGCTTTCTTTAGAATTGAGATTATTACACAATATTTGCAGTAGGATACTCTTTCCTAAAACTGGTAGATTTGACTATGTATCGGAGAGATATCTTTGTAATGGATGCCATTGTGACAGGCAAGCCTATAAATCTTCCCAGCATGATACTATGGTACATAGCAGACTGTGGAGGGAAAAGAAAATCTAGTCTGCCTTATGGAATGATCCTTACAAAGATTTTTCTGAGCCAAGGTGTGTGATTTCTGATAATGAGCCTATGAAGAATCTAAGACACACTGATTTTTATAGCTGGCAACAATTCATCGGATGGGATTTATCAAAAAGAATGGAAAATGGGAAAGGAAAGGAGTGACAGAAGATAGAGCTACAGATACTGAGGCTGCAGGACCCTCTGTTAGACATCCTTCACCTGCACCTCCGAGCCCTTTGATTTCTGCCTCTGCTCCAGCCCCAGTTCCATCATTTGATCAAGCCTCATCATCTTCTGCCAGTTTTTCAGATCAACAACTTATGCAACTCAAAGTTTATTTGATGATCAATCTGAAAACTTAAAACTGAATTTGAGAATAAATTTATGAATTTGAGAGAGACTCTTTATTCATTGATGATCGTATCTCTAAGATAGAGTCTACTCTCAGCTCTTCTTCGGCATCCTTAAGTGGTGATCTCAAAAATATTTTTGAAGAACTTAAGGATATATGCGGAGATGGAGAGACATATGCCAAGTGCAACGCGGAGCTTCAAGACAAGATTCAGAGTGCGTGCACCTTTGTTGATGAGAGACTCAAGGATTATGTAAAAATTCAATCTGAAGGAATGAAAAATATAGTAGATCATTTAACTAGATTGTAAGAACTCATTTTTGAGTTATTAGAGTTTCAATCCTTGTTATGTACTGAAGTTTTTATTATGCTTTCATTTTGAAATCAATGTACTGAACATTTGATGTATTAGACCTTTAATGAAATGAATTCTCTATTTCCTTATTTCAATGAATGAATGAAATTTGAATGAATGTTTATGATTCTCTACCTTTTTGTTGATAACAAAAAAGGGGGAGAATTTTATAGTTCTATGATTGTGATAATCAATGAGATAAACAATGAGATATTTAATTAAGTTTCATAGGGGGAGCTACCTCATTAAGGGGGAGCCTAAGCCTAACTATGAAAACAAAATAAATTCACTAATCAATCATGAACAAACTCAATGTTTTTGTCATCATCAAAAAGGGGGAGATTGTTGGAAGATTATGAAAAATTATATGATCCAATCCTTTTGATTTTGATGATTACTAAAGCCATTGAGTTTATTAAAGATGTAATGAGTTTATTAAATGAGCAACAAATTTATTTTGAACAATCAATGAGAATGCTCAAGTTTAACTTTAATCAATTTTGAAAGTAACTTTAAGCTCAATATTCAAACTTTCGAAAAGAAATGTTATAATTCATGTTTTATTCAATGAGTTTTTGGAATAGTTCTTGAATCAATTCTAAATGTCAATTTTATTGAATTCAAGTCAAAACAATGAATTAAAATGAATCTGGAACGATTTTAATGTCAATCAGAAAAGTTTCTGATTTTTGATACGTTCCGGAGCCGACTCCTGAGTTTCAGAGTCGACTCCGCTCAGTGTACAGAAATGTGCATCTGTGTCGAGTCGACCCACGAAATTGTCGAGTCGACCCCTGATTCTGTCGAGCCGACTCCCTGACTGTGCGAGTCGACTCCGCTCAGACACCAGAAGAGTGTTTTTCTGAGCACTTCGCGAGTCGACCCCAAGCCTTTCACGAGTCGACTCCCGACTTCAGGAGTCGACACTTTATTTTGGCGAGTCGACCCCTAACCTTTATAAACATTTCTATTTTGGTAAGACGAGCTCGAGCCGACTCGGGAAAAGCATGAGTCGACTCCAGCAAATCTGGGCGAATTTTTACGATGACACTCACTCCAACGGTAAGATTTTTGAATAACGGCTATTTTTCCTTGTCTCTAACGGATATATTTTTGCAGAATCTATAAATAGAGGAGCTCTTTTCAAATCAAGAAGAAATCAAAAAGAGAGAAAAGAATATCTTTCAAAAAGAGGGAAAAACAGAGCATATTGAAAAATCTTCTAGCTCAAAGTAGAGTGATTCAAAAGGAGTGAAATCCAAGAGGAAGTTTCGTCTGCTCCAGATCTCAATCCACAAAAGTCAAAAGAAAATCCAAGAGCTTTTCAAAGATCAAATCGAAGGATTTTCACATTCAACAAAAGGAGAAAAAGCTTCATCTCAACTCCAAAGTCTTCAAACGGTCAAGAATCTTGCTGAGGCCTGATTCAACACTTCAAGAGGAGTTAAGAGGAGAAGGAAGAAAGCCAAAGCCACATCCATCTGCAATCTTATCAGGCTTTTCTAACCTTTTATTCTTTTGTACTTAATTTGTATATTTGCTCAAAGGGAGCTTTCAATACTTAAACTCTGAATATTTTGATTGTTTGCTGATTCAATCAGTGGATTGAATCAGTGGAGGTTGATATACCTCGTTGCAAGCCGGAGTGCTTGTGTTGGGTTAGTTGTGAGCCCGTGAAAAACAACGTGTAGGGTTTTGTGCTGGTAAGCCCGAGTAAAACCAGCTGGGTTCGTTGTGCGCCCGGAAAAACAACAAGTTTGAGTTGTGAGCTTGGAAAACAACTCGGCTGTAATCTAGAGAGATTATAGTGTGGACCCAAGTGAATCTTGGGAGTGGACGTAGGTGTTGGTTGCACCGAACCACTATAAAATTATCTTGTGTTTGCCGTGCTATATTTTCTCTCTCTCTATCTCTCTTTATTAATTGCTTGTGCATTGCTTCTTAGTTAATTTCACTCACTTGCACATCTTGAGCAAATCTGTTTAAAACATCTAAAAAGTCTTAAATTTTTAAGAACCCAATTCACCCCCCCCCCTCTTGGGTTGCCATCTGGCCAACACTTGGGATCCTTTCATTCCCCCTTCCATTAAGTGTACCCTTGTCCTCAAGGGTAAATTGTGGGAACCTTAAGGCTATGTCATCATAATCCTCCCAGGTTGCTTCCTCTCTAGGTAGCCCTTTCCATTGCACCAATACTCTCCAGATCTTCCTTCTAATCCTCCCACGTAGCACCATTTTGTATTCAAGAATTGTTGCGGGCTGTAGTAGCATTCTACCTTCCTCATCGAAGGAAGGCAATTCCTCTACAATCAAGCTAGGATCGCCAACTCGTCTCTTGAGGAGAGACACATGAAACGCTGGATAAAGTCTTGAGGTTGGTGGTAATTCCAGCCGATACGCAACTTCTCCGACACGGGCAGCCACTTTAAATGGCCCATAGTACCTTTTCTCTAGCTTGTAGCTTACCTTTCTCTTCATTGTCTTTTGGCCATAGGGTTGAAGCTTCAAGTACACAAAGTCCCCGGGCTCAAACCCTTATAGCCTTCTCCTTTTATCATAATATTTCTTCATGCTCGATTGGGCCTTCTTAAGCTTCCTCTTTGCCTTGGCTAGTATCTCGTCTCTAGTGATCAAGGCTTCCTCCACTTCCGCATTCTTAGCCGTACCCCTCTCATAAGCCACCAAGGTAGGAGGCTTCCTTCCATACACCACTTCAAATGGGCTAAGTGTGATGGAAGAGTGGTATGTTGTATTATACCAATATTCCGCCCATGATATGTAGTCCATCCACCTTGCTTGCTCATCATGGCAATAGCATCTCAAGTATTGTTCCAATATACGGTTGACCACCTCTATTTGGCCATCGGTCTGCGGATGGTATGAAGAACTTGTCTTCATTTTGCTCCCTTGCAGTGCAAACACTTCCTTCTAAAAGGAGCTCATGAACACCCGATCCCGGTCCGTAACAATGGTTCTAGGGAAACCATGGAGCTTCACCACGTTGTCCACAAAGGCCTTAGCCACACTCTTCATTGTAAATGGATGCTTAAGGGGGATGAAGTGAGCATACTTACTTAAGCAATCCACGACCACCAAGATCACTTCGTATCCTTGACTTGTGGGCAAGCCCTCCACAAAATCCATGGACAAGTCTTCCCATATAGCTTCCGGTATGGGCAAGGGCTGTAAGAGACCCGTAGGGGCCTTCGTATCATGTTTGATCTTTTGACACACGTCACATTCCGCCACCTACTTCTTCACACTTCTCTTTAGGCCCTTCCAATAGAAGAAATGCTTGATCCTCATATAGGTCCTAAGCCATCCTGAATGACCACCTTCTTTGCTATGGTGGAAGTGAGTGAGAATCTCCTTCCTCAGGTCTGGTACGTCGGGCACATAGACATAGGACTTGTAGTAGATAAGCCCATCACGCCATTTGAATCTGGTCACCCCATTACATGGACTCTCAAGCTTCTCTATGATCTCTTGAGACCTTGCATCCAACTCCACGGCCTCTCTAAGCTTGTCCCATATCCTCCATTCAGCTCCACTCAAGGCCATATGTTCAGCCTCATCTTCATACAAAGTCCACATCATTGGACTTCCCTCCTTCCTTGACAAAGCATCAGCCACCTTATTCTCCTTGCCGGGCTGATATATAATGTCATACTCGAATCCCAGAAGCTTCACAAGAAACTTCTGTTGCTCTAGCATCACGATCTTTTGTTCTAGCAAGTGTCTTAATGCTTGTTGATCGGTCACTATAGTGAACTTTCTTCCCAAGAGGTAAGGTCTCCACACCTTCATCGCATGCACAACCGCCAACATTTCTCTTGCATTAGTGCTCCATGCTTTCTTCATTGGCCCTAAGGCCTTGGAGATATAAGCTATGGGCCTCCTTTCTTGAGCTAGTACCGTCCCAATCCCTTCTCCACTTGCATCAGTATATACTTCAAATGGTTTCTTGAAGTCGGGCAAGGCCAAGATGGGTGTCTTGGTCATGGCTCTCTTCAAGTTCTTAAAAGCTCTCCTTCCATCTTCGGTCCACTCGAAGCCCTCCTTTTTTAGCATGGAGGTAAGTGGCTTGGCTATCAATCCATAGCCTTGCATGAACCTTTGATAGTAGCCCGTCAAACCAAGGAATCCTCGTAGAGCCGACACATCCTTGGGTAAGGGCCAATCCACCATAGCTTCCACCTTCCGCTGGTCCACTTTTACTCCTTGGCCCGATATGATGTGGCCAAGGTACTCCAGCTCTTCTTGCATAAAGGCGCATTTGGAAGCCATAATGAAGAAGTGGTGCTCCTTCAAGATCATCAATACTCGCTCCAATTGCTCCAAGTGTTCCTCCACATTCTTCGAGTACACCAAGATGTCATCGAAGAATACTAATACAAACTTCCTCAAGAATGGCTTAAATATGGCATTCATAGCCGCTTGGAAAGTTGAGGGGGCATTGCACAGCCCAAAGGCATCACTAGGTACTCATAGTGGCCGGAATGAGTCCTAAATGCCGTCTTGTGGGTATCTTCCTCTTTTATCCAGATTTGATGGTATCCGGCCCTTAAATCCAGCTTGGTGAACATATGAGCCCCATGCAACTCATCAAGCATCTCGTCCACTGTTGGTATCGGAAATCTATCCCTCACTGTTGCCTCATTCAATGCTCGGTAGTCGGTGCAAAAACACCAACTTCCATCCTTCTTCCTCACAAGCAACACGGTGATGAAAAGGGACTAGTGCTTGGTCGAATCAAGCCACTAGCCAACATCTCCTCCACTTGTCTTTCGATCTCACCCTTTTGAAAGTGAGCATACCGGTATGGTGGCACATTCACCGGTTTGCTCGCATCTTTCAGCACAATGCGATGATCAAATTCCCTACTTGGTAGTAATGAAGTAGGTACCTCCAATACTTCCTTGTGTCTTTCTAAAACCGTCTTCACACCTTGGGGCAGCTCCTCATTTCTATCACTATGCTTCTCTTCTTGCCCTTCATCTCCTCGGTTTTGGCCCATCACTATGGCGAAGCAATGAGCCCCACCCTTGCATAGTTTCTCAAACATATTGGCCTCGCAAGGCCTTGGCTCTTTTGATGCTAGAGCTGTCCACGTCCTCTTCTTCCCTCCAAGCTTGAACTCCATAGTCATCTTCTCATAGTCGGTGACGACCTTGCCAATGCCTCTTAGCCATGCATTGCCCAAGACAACATCTAGCCCCACCAATGAGAGTACGTGAAGATCAGCCGCTATACGGATGCCTTGGACATTCATCTTCACGGTTCGCACTACCATCTCGCACCTTAGCTTTTTTCCGTTTGCCACCTTCACATCGAATGCTCTACTTCTTCCCCATGCAATCCCACCTTAGAAAGGATGCGGGAATTGATGAAGTTGTGGGTAGACCCACTATCCACCAATAATGTCATTTCATGCTTGCCAACCCAAGCCATAAGTCGCATGGTTGAGGGCTTTTGTACGCCGGACATGGCATTGAGGCTCAACTCAGCTTCCTCACTTTCCTCATCGCTAGAGGACTCCTCATGCCCGTGCTCTTCCTCACTTGTCTCCCCCAATTGCTCCTCCTCTATCCCGATCATACACATGACCTTGGCTTTCTTGCATTGGTGATCACGGCTCCACTTTTCACCACATTTGAAGCATAAGCCCTTCTTTATGTACTCATCAAGCTCCTCACGACTAAGCTTCTTGACTTCCTTCCCTTTACTCCTTGAATCTCCCGTAGTCCCCTCCTTTCCTTTCCAAGACCCCGTGGAATACAAGGGTTTATAAACCTTGTTAGCCACTTGGTCCTTGACGTGTCTTTTCTCGAAGTGATGACTTTCTTCAAGGATTTCAGCCATCCTCATTGCTTCTTGCAGCCTAGTGGGCTGCTTCAACTTGAGCTCCTTGGCAATCCATGGTTTTAGACCATCCACGAAAGTGCCGATAAGTGCCTCCTCAGACCAACCCCTCACCAAGGTTTGGAGTTGTCGAAATTCCTCCACATACGCATGCACCTTGCCATCTTGCTTGAGCTTAGCTAGTTGGCCATGATGGTTGATAATGGGCGAAGGCCCAAATTGCATAAGTAGCTCCCTCTCGAATACCATCCACCCGAGCCTTCTTCCTTCCTTCTCATATTGGGCCCGTATCCATCTCCACCATTTGCTTGCCTTCCCATCAAGGAAGAAACATGTTGTGGCCACTCTCTCTGTTCTTGGTACTTCATATATATGAAAATAGTGGTCCGCCTTATCGAGCCACTCATGAGGGTCACCACCATTGAACTTAGGGAAGTTAATTTTTGGTCTCCTTGGTCCTCGGTTGTTAAACCAATTTTCATCATCATCTTCATAGTCACCTCCACGGTAATGTGGCCTTCTAGGTCCTCGGTGGTTAAACCGATTTCCTTCATCTTCATCATGATAGTGGTGGTCTCTTCTCGGTCTCTCATATCTTCTAGCATCTTCATGGATCCGGCCATAGGGCATTTCTTCCCCATACTGACTCCCACCGAATCTTTCCTCCGTCCTTGCATGGTTATCAACATCACGGTCAGACTCCTCCTCTCGCAGCCACCTTTCCACTACCTCGTGCTCATTCTCCACACGCCCGCCCAATCTAAGAGGTTGCCTTGGTCTAGGCTCTCCCCTTGTGGACTTAGAAATGTGAGTTTTCCTTCCATCAACGAGTTGCTCCTCTTCCACCCTTGGGGTTTGTCCGCGGTTGGCCCCATTCGCTCCTCCTCCAAGTCTTGCCAATATTGTTTGCAAGTCTCGTCTCATGTCGTCCACCGCCTTCATGTTCTCCTCCATAGCATTAGTGACGGAAGTGATGGCTCCTTGCATGTGAGTCATGTTGGTGGTAGTCTCCGCCATCTGCTCCTTCATCCAAAGAGTGGATGACTCCAAAGCTTCAAAGCGGTCTCGATTGGATGGAAAAGTACTTGATCCAGCTTCCATTGGAATATGGGCTGCAACAACAAGTCCAACATTGGGTTCTCTCCAAAATGAAGATCGAACCCCCTCCCACAAGGAACTTTGCACGGACAACTTCCGACCTTGGGTTCTCTCCAGAAGAAGATCGAACCCCCACCTCAAATAATAACTCCAACAAGAACAAACAACTTCTAACTATAACAATCTCAACAAAGAGAATCAAAGTAAGGTTTGCTCGTGATTACCCCGCTTGAAGCATAGAGATCTTCAAGCAACTCATCTCAATGAAAGCACCAATTTGTTAGGGTCCCTGGTCAAGGACTCCAAAACATTCACCACCTCCTCCGCACGATCCGCTCCAACACCACAATCGATCCTCCCGAACCGTTTCCAGTAACACACGAGCATGGTAATTAGGATCTAACACACAAGAAATGAAGAATGCCTCACTGTTATTACAAAGAATGTGGTCTCAGGATTATTAGTCCTTCGAACCACCAGAACACAAGAACACTCGTACAAGGGTTATTAGCCCAAGCACGCCCAAACTTAAGAGGTTATCAGCCCCCAAGTTTACTGGCATAAACGTGCCTATGCCTGGCCAACATTCATAAGCTCTCTAAGCTTACAAAACACAACAACCCCCCCTATTGCTCCTGAGGAGTGCTTATATAGGCATCCTCAGGAGCTTCCAAAATCCTACCAACCCAATCAAATCAAATCTAGATCAAATCTTCAAGACTCTAAGGAAATAATTCGAAACAATTCCTAGAATCAAGGAGATTTGACGATACATGCCTAAAACAACTTAACTGAAAAGGAAACTAATCTTCTAGAGTTTAGGAGAAACATCCTAAATCTAGAAGATATGATTTATTCAATCACTCCCCACAAGGAAATCAATCTCTGAAGATATCTCCATAATGCACTTGATCTCGCCGCCGTCCGCTGCCCTACATGGTGGCGCCGCCACCATTCTCCTCCATGGGTGGTGACGCTCCTTCGACTCCCCAAGCCATGCTTGTTACATCCCGCTCGGTCACTGCTAAGACTGGTGGTGCTCCATCGCCGGAGGTGGCTGCTGTGGGTAGCCACTCTTGATCATCTACTACTGGTTGGCTAGGCTGGTGGCCAAAGTCTTGCTGTGGCACTTTGTCAAGGTAAGTCTGGGTGCTGGCCCTGGGCTTGCCATGGCATGGCTGTGGTGCTTCGGCTGTGCGCGCTATGGGCATGTCATGTGCTTCGGCTGTGCGCGCTGTGGGCATGTCAGGGGCGCCCATAAGTGTCACTGGGGCTGCATCTTGCAACTTATCCTCCCCGTCATGGCCATGTAGGCCATGGTCTTCGCTTGGGATCCTTTCATGGAGTTGGCTGCTCCCAACTGTAAGTTTCTTGGGGCTTCTTGATGGCTGAAAGTAACCAGCAATATGTTGCAAGTGTATAATTTAAACAAAGGTATTACCCGATTGGCCGTTGGCCGCTGATACAGAGTTGAAGCCACTGAGGCTGAAATGAAGCTGTTAAGGCTGTGACGAAGCCGCTAAGTCAAAGTTGAGTCGCTGGGATGGGACCATGCTTGGGAGCTTTTAACCTCGGAGGGTGACCTAAGAGTTGAGAGTCATCAGGTGCCTTTTTAACTCCGAAGGGTGACCCGAGAGTTAAGTCGTCAGGTGCCTTTTTAACCCCGAAAGGTGACCTGAGAGTTGAGAGTTGTCAGGTGCCTTTGGTGCCGAGCTGGCCTCGGGTTTGAGTTCCGATGATACATCGGGCTTTGGTGCCAAGCTGGCCTCAGGCTTGAGTGCTAATGGTACGTTGGGCTTTGAGTGCCGACCGCAGTTGGGCTTGAGTGCCGATGGTACATCGGGCTTTTTGGATCCGGTGGTACACCAGTCTTTAGTGCCAATGGTACATTAGTCTTGAAGTGCCGAGCTGGCCTTGGGCTTTTTGGATCTGATGGTATACCGGTATTCGGTGCCAATGGTACATTGGTCTTGAAGTGCCGAGCTGGCCTCGGGCTTTTTAGAGCTGATGGTACACCGATCTTTGGTGCCGATGGTACATCGGGATTTTGAGATGCTAACACGAGGTTGGTCTTAAATGCTGATGCAAGGTTGGTCTTCCCTGCATGACATTTTTAAGTATCAATTAAAGAAAACTGTCTTAAGTGCAGCATACTTAGCTCTTGTAGCACCCTTGTTTTCCTTCTGCGGATTTAAGCACTTTCGCCCGCTGGTGGTCTGCCCCCCAGGGAATTAAGTTGGGACGGAGCCTGGAGTTGGTTGATGACTAGCTCCTCTCCGATATGAAGCTGGGGACCCATCTTTGGAGTGCAGTGAAGAGAGAGATGGGATCCAGGGCCGGGGACGCTGGAGCGGAGCCATGGACGAGGGTCGGAGTCGGACTCGGGAGCTAGAGGCCGCCGAGGAAAGCCCGGGCAACCAGCAGTCGTTGAAGACGAGCGGCCGGGAGAGTCCGCTAAAGGTGGACGGTTAGGAGAGGATGTTGCTGGGAGTTATCAGGATTCGAACAGCCTCCACATAGGTTCAAGGCAAGGGGCCCTCTAGCTTCCACGGTCTCTCTCTTCTAGGAAGTTTCATTACGTGCATGGGCGCACGTAATGCACGAGGCTGCTCTGGGAGCTCACTCGGACCTGGGATGCTGCAGAGAGGAAGAGAAGCTTGCTTGGCACTCGGGGATGTGGTGCTAGGAGCATGAAAACGAGAGCCTCTGGGGCTGGATCTAAAGCTAAGGCGCTAGCGCTGGGTCTGGAGAAGAGCCGATGCCTCGGGGCAGAGTCGGGAGCTGAAGCCATGGCCGGACCTTCCTCTACGTCACTGTCCGTAGGAGAGAGGGCTGCTTGGGCAGCGAGTGGTGGCTCTCTGAGCTTTAAGTCGCTGATGAGCTTGATGATGGTGGACCTCTTGCTGGGGAGATTTCCGGCAGTATGAAGGATGGCTGGCCTGAGCAGTGACCAAAAAGCGAGTGGAAGCCTTTGCTCGCTATTGCGTGGTCATGAGATGTTGCCTCTGAAGCTTTTGCTCAGCTTGTTGAGGGTGCCCCCAGCGTTACTGGTGGAAGCCTCCCGAATTCGTGTCATCACCATCTTTACGATCCATCATTTTGATAAAAAGGGGATGAGGATCTGCAAACCAGCATCGCTGACCCACCCCTTCCTAGCGCGCCAATCTGTTGACGCCAAACCACTATCCTCAAATGTCGACGAGCGTCCAGTCGCCTCCTCCAGCGAGCCCGGGATCCTCCGGCGAGCTCCTTGCGCCTGGGGGCCTGCAAACAAGTCCCAGGGACCAAAGATTCCGGCGGAGACCCTCCGACGCTCAAGTCAGTGCTTTGGGCAACAGCCTTGAGCTTGAGGAAGCTCGAAAGAGAGAAGAAGAGAGAGGCCTAGAGCCATCCTCTCCGTGAGCAAGAATGAGCATTTAAGAGTGTAATGAGTTCGTTACCTGGTCGAGGGTCCCTCTTACCCAATTTATAGATGCTTAGAGTTTGTCTGGCTTGAGTGGTTGAGGCTCCATAATGATGACTTTGATGGGTGAAGTGTTAGAACTGATGTCTGTGAGGCATGGGGTGCTGCCACTTGTCAGAGCATTTATGATGACAGCAACAGTGGAGCTTACCTCCATGTGACATGTCAGGCTGCAGACCATGTCCCGTCAGAGTAGGTGGCTGCAGCTGGTTGGCAGGTGCTATTTTGATTTGGATAACTGTCGCAGGTTGCTGCAGGCGTGGCCGACCATTACGGCGCTTGCCAGACGTGTTCCCCACGTCACCTTTTTTGCAGTCCTACGTGGACAACGATGGGTGATAAAGTTAGGCATGTGGGCTCCAAGGTGCAGCCGTTGGGGCAGAAGATGCAGTTTGGAGTTGAAGCCAGCTGTCTCTTATAGAGCATTGATTATAGAGTGCTTGCATGACACTGTTTATGCCCTTGGATGAGCTTCAGAAAAAAGGCCGAGGGTGAACACTTGCATGGCACTGTTCACTTACATGGCACTGTTCATAACGAGGCCGAGCACTGTTCATGGTGGCCGAAGCCGAGATGGCCGAGGCTGAGATGGCCGAGGCCGAGGCTGAGATAGCCGAGGCTATTTATGGCCGAGGCTGAGGCTGAAATGGCCAAGGCTAAGATGGCCGAGGCCGAGATGGCCATGGCCAAGGCCGATATGGCCGAGGCCGAGATGGCCGAGGCCGAGGCTGAGAGGCTGTCATGCTGAGGCTGATGGGGTGTCTTTCTGAGACCGAGGGGCTGTCCTGTCGAGGCTGATAGGGAGTCATGCCGAGGCCGAGGGGCTGTCATACCGAGGCTAAGGGGTTGCTGGCTCCAGACGGAGAAGAGAGAAAAGGTGGCGGACAGGGGAAAGGCCGAGTTGCCAAGCCTGGATGTTGTCATTGTGGCCCATGGGGCCTACTGGCCCCATCATCGGTAATGAGTCTGAGATGAGGAACTCGACGGTTCACAGCTGTTTGATGGTGTCCCACTGGTTGCACCACGATCTGCTGCCGGTTAGATGCCTCAGCTGAAGCAGAGCATCATCACCTGGTGCAGATCAGAGCTCCGGCGAGGTTTCTGTTGGGTAATGGGCCAAAATAGGTCATGAAAACCCTAATGGGCCTTGAAAGCCCATTAACCCCTTATGTATGTGAATGAGAAATTGCGGGGACATTTAGTCCCACATCGAAAAGAACAAGGAAGGAAGGTTCACTTATATGGAAACCTCCTCCTTAAGCTTGTGTTCCTTCGGCTCACCATAGAAGGAGAGCTTGAGGGTGATGCTTCGCATCACCCTCGCGCACGCGCACGCGCTCGCGCACGCGCACGCGCTCGCGCACGCGCACTCGCACTCGCACTCGCACTCGCACTCGCACGCGCACGCGCACGCGCGTGTGCGAAGGGCGCAATGGGCGCTTTGCTTCCAAGGGGCATAAGGTTGCTTCCAAAGGGCATAAGGTTGCTTCCAAAGGGCATCTAAAAACTATAAATAGGACTAGAGACCCTCTCATTCCAATCATCCAATTATCCATTCCGAATTGAATCAAATTCAATTCAGTTCTTCCTCTCTCTTAGGCATTTGCATACTTTCCTAAGGATAGTATAGCAATAGTGCATTGAAAAGAGAGTTGCATTCTTGGTTCGATTATTTTGGTGAATTGTAGTGCTGCTTTCATCAAAAGGAGACTGTTGTATCCTGGGAGACAATCGTCATACTGACCGTGAGCACCATTGCGGGACGAAATTGTCTTAAGGACATAGAGTATAACTCTAGCCTCAGTCTGATTCAAGTAGGTAGCCACCATCTGCCAGACATACCCACCAACAGTTTCCACCAAACTAGGGACCAAGGAAAAGAGTAGGAAAGGGAGAGAATAAGAGCCAGAGAACTAAAGGGGTTGGTAGTCGGCCGAGGTCGCGGCCGCGAGCACGTCGAAGAGCAAGGAAGGCAGTCACGGCCGATAGAGAAAGAACGCGGAAGGGTTCAGTGGCCGGTCCTCAAATGAATCAGCCCAAGACTGTTTCATCCGGTTCATTGTTGAACCGGGTGCACCTGCAACAGGAGGGATCACGAGAATCGATTTGAAGTTCCATGCAAGCTCACATAGACATGCATCTTGTTGCATCCAGTGTGTGCTAAGTTTCATCCATGCATAGATGATAGATACAAGAGGACCAATTGTTGGAAAAAAAAAACTATAAAGGCAAAGATTTTTTTTTTAAAAGGGAAATAGTGGAGAGAGAAGATTCCCACTAGATAGAAGCTAATTTACAAGAAAAAAAGGAAGACATAGGGCAAAGGTTGCCCCGTACAAAGTGCCCTGTCTTATCGACGGTCAAGATTGAAGATGCTGATTTATTATAAAAAAATTTTACATTCCTTTTATTTCATGCATGCCACATAATTATGATCCATAAGCGATTCCAAAATTTTCTTTTATTATCTCCAATATTACTCTTTCTTGATTTAGAATGATCCTGCTTTGATACCATATTGTAACGACTCGAGCCCCAGACCCGTTTCGTTACAAGAAAGCAAGACGGACAAGGTCCACACCAACTTGGACCATCACAGTCCAAAAAAAATCCAATTGATGCATTGTCCTTGCTTTACTACATATAAATCACTCAATTAACTTCCAATTTTTCGATGTGAAACTATTGAAAGGAGCATCACACCTTATGATCTTATCAAAAGAAAAAGTTTTGCTACATCAGTTTTTATGCAATAAGCACGCATTGAATAAACAATTGATCAAGTGAACCACACATATGGTACGTGATGTGGCTGATCCAACGCCGTTAGAGAACCATGAAGGAAGGAAACCGACGGAGCCCCCCCTTGGCCTCCAAAGGGCCCTTCGGCCACGATAGCATTTATAAGCTCCAAGGCCGACAGCTCCAAGGCCGACAGCTCCTAGACCGATAGCTCCTAGGCCGACGGCTTCTAGGCCAACGGCTCCAGGGCCGATTGCTCCAAGGCCGACGGCTCCAGGGCCGACGGCTCCAAGGCCGGCACTCTCCTAGCCGGCCCCGGCGTGTCCAAGCTAGGCGGCCCCGGCACCTCCCAGCCGGCCCCGACACTTTCCTAGCCGGTCCCCGGCGTGTCCAAGCAAGGCGACCCCGGCACCTCCCAGCCGACCCCGGCACTTTCCTAGCCGGCCCCCGGCGTGTCCAAGCTAGGTGGCCCGACACTCTCCCAGCCGGCCCCGACACTCTCCTAGCCAGCCCCCGATGTGTCCAAGCTAAGCGGCCCGACACTCTCCCAGCCAGCCCCGGCACTCTCCTAGCCGGCCCCCGGCGTGTCCAAGCTAGGCGGCCCCGGCACCTCCCAGCCGGCCCCAGCACTCTCCTAGCCGGCCCCGGCATGTCCAAGTTAGGCGGCCCCGGCACCTCCCAGCCGGCCCCGGCACTTTCCTAGCCGGTCCCCGGCGTGTCAAAGCTAGGCGGCCCCGGCACCTCCCAGTCATCCCCGGCACTTTCCTAGCCGGCCCCAGCATCTTCGTGCCCGCCGAGTCGGCCCCGGCCATCCCTGGCCGGCCCTCTCGGTCCCGGCATCTCCGAGCTGGCCGGGCCGGCCCCAGCCATCCCTGGTCGACCCCGCCCTGGCACTCCCTGGCCAGGTCCACCTACCCACTGGCCACGTCGTTGATGGGACTTGACCTACAGTCCTGACATATCAAAGAAGGAAGCAAGCTCTGCCATTGCTGCCATCACCTTAAATGCTTTGACAAGTGGTAGAACCCCATGCCTCACAGACATCGGCTCTGACACTTCACCCATCAAGGTCATCATTACAAGGCCTCAACTAGTCAAGCTAGTCAAACTCTAAGCACCTATAGAATGGGTAAGAGGGACCCCGACCAGGTAACACACTCATAACACCCCTAAATGCTCACAGAGAGAGCTCCTCTCTCTGAGCCTCTTTCTCTCTCTTTCGAGCTTCCTCAAGCTCACGACTGTTGCCCAGAGCACTGACTTGAGCGTCGGAGGGTCCCCGCCGGAATCTTCGGCCCCCGGGACTTTTTGCAGGCCCCCAGGCGCGAGGAGCTCGCTGGAGGAGGCGACCGGACGCTCGAGGCGGGTGTTTTGGCATCATCAGATTGGCACGCCAGGTAGGGGGGATGCGCTGAAGAAAAGAAAGCTCTATCTCCTTGAGCTATAAGTCTCTGTCCCCTCTAAGATAGCTATGGTGGTGATGCACATACCAGAGGTTCTTACCAATCGTGCTGGGGGGCATCCACATCGCACTGAGCGACAAAAGACCAGTCTCTCTCTCTCTGCCCCTCCTTCACTACCAACTTCAGCTGCCCTGATTAACCAGCTGGCCATCCTCAATCAGCAGGATCGAGCTTTGAAAGTAGCAGTTTATGAACTGCAGAAGCAACGCTCGGGGGCCACTCAGCAGCACCCCAAGCCTCTCACGTTGCCCATGATAGCTGCACCAGTTGGCTAGTGATCCGCTCGCGGAAAATCTCATCACAGAGAAGCTTATCACCATCAAGCTTCACCTAAGCACCACCGATCTCCGGCCTTCTGTTAGTCTTTCGATCGTCTGGGGAGGACCTTAATCATAAGATGAGAAAGCATCTGGATGAACAACACCGGCGGCTGGAAGAGCTCACTCAAAGGCTCAACAATCGGCCAGAGCAAGCCGAGAGGTGTTGTTGCAATTAATGCAAGGAAGAAGATGAGGACAAAAGGCTTTGACTGCTGCTTCAGCACCGAGGGCAATCAATCTCTTCAAAGAAAAAGCTAGGCAAAGAGCCCTCCCAGCAACTCCTCCGACCTTTTTACTCTCAGCAATGCCCTCGATGGACTCTCCCAGCCATTCATCTTCAATGACTACCAACTATCGAGGCTTTCCTCAACGGACTCTAGCTTTGTCCCGGTTTCCAGCTTCTTCCCGGCCTCAGGCATCTCGTCCTGGCCTCCAATGCAAGGGAAGGCCCAAGTAGAGGCAACGACACTTCCAATCCGACTAACATGACTCCCTGGGGGGTAGACCACCAGCGGGCAGAAGTGCTCAAACCCACCAAAGAAAAAACATGGGTGCTACAAGAGCTAAGTATATTGCACTTAAAACAATTTTCTTTCACTAAGACTTAAAAATGTCATGCAGGAAGGATCTACCTTGCATCAACATCCAAGGCCAACCTCGCTTTGGCATCCAAAAAGCCCTGGGCCAGCCAGGCATAAAGCCCAACCCCGGTCGGCACAAAGCCCTAGGCCAGCCAGGCATAAAGCCCGACCCCGATCGGCACAAAAAGCCCTGAGCCAGCCAGGCATGAAGCCCGACCCCGGTCGGCACAAAAAGCCCTTGGCCAGCCAGGCATGAAGCCCGACACCCGTCGACACCTAAAGCCCTGGGCCAGTCAGGCATGAAGCCCGACACCCGTCGGCACCTAAAGCCCTGCATCAGCCATGCATGAAGCCCGACGCCCGTCGGCACCTAAAGCCCTACACCAGCCAGGCATGAAGCCCGACACCCGTCGGCGGATAGAACCCTACACCAGCCAGGCATAAAGCCTGACCCCAGTCGGCACAAAGCCCTGGGCCAGCTAGGCATAAAGCCCGACCCCGGTCGTCACAAAAAGCCCTGGCCAGCCAGGCATGAAGCCCGACCCCAGTCGGTACAAAAAGCCCTGGGCCAGCCAGGCATGAAGCCCGACCCCGGTCGGCACAAAAAGCCCTGGGCCAGCCAAGCATGAAGCCCGACCCCGGTCGGCACAAAAAGCCCTGGGCCAGCAAGGCATAAAGCTCGACCCTGGTCGGCACAAAGCCCTGGGCCAGCCAGGAATAAAGCCCGACCCCGGTCGGCACAAAGCCCTGGGCCAGTCAGGCATAAAGCCCGACCCCGGTCGGCACAAAAAGCCATGGGCTAGCCAGGTATGAAGCCCGACCCCAGTCGGCACAAAGCCCTGGGCCAGCCAGGCATGAAGCCCGACCCTGGTCGACACAAAAAGCCCTGGGCCAGCCAGGCATGAAGCCCGACACCCATTGGCACCTAAAGCCCTGGGCCAGCCAGGCATGAAGCCCGACACCCGTCGGCACCTAAAGCCCTGGGCCAGCCAGGCATGAAGCCCGATGCCCGTTGGCACCTAAAGCCCTGGGCCAGCCAGGCATGAAGCCCGATGCCCGTTGGCACCAAAAGCCCTGCCCCAGCCAGGCATGAAGCCCGATGCCCGTCGGCACCTAAAGCCCTGGGCCAGCCAGGCATGAAGCCTGACACCCGTCGGCACTCAAAGCCCTGGGCCAGCCAGGCATGAAGCCCGACACCCGTCGGCACCTAAAGCCCTGCACCAGCCAGGCATGAAGCCCGACGCCCGTCGGCACCTAAAGCCCTGCAGCAATCAGGCATGAAGCTCGACACCCGTCGGCGGATAGAGCCCTGCACCAGCCGACACCAGTCGGCACCCAAAGCCCTGGGCCAGCCAGGCATGAAGCCCGACGCCCGTCGGCACCTAAAGCCCGACCCCGATCGGCACAAAAAGCCCTGGGCCAGCCAGGCATAAAGCCCAACCCCGGTCGGCACAAAGCCCTGGGCCAGCCAGGCATAAAGCCTGACCCCGGTCGGCACAAAGCCCTGGGCCAGCCAGGCATAAAGCCTGACCCCGGTCGGCACAAAGCCCTGGGCCAGCCAGGCATAAAGCCCGACCCCGATCGGCACAAAAAGCCCTGGGCCAGCCAGGCATGAAGGCCGACCCTGGTCGGCACAAAAAGCCCTGGGCCAGCCAGGCATGACGCCCGACCCCGGTCGGCACAAAGCCCGACCCCGATCGGCACAAAAAGCCCTAGGCCAGTCAGGCATGAAGCCCGACCCTGGTCGGCACAAAAAGCCTTGGGCCAGCCAGGCATGAAGCCCAACACCTGTCGGCACCTAAAGCCCTGGGCCAGCCAGGCATGAAGCCCGACACCCGTCAGCACCTAAAGCCCTGGGCCAGCCAGGCATGAAGCCCGACCCCGGTCGGCACAAAAAGCCCTGGGCCAGCTAGGCATGAAGCCCAACACCCATCGGCACCTAAAGCCCTGGGCCAGCCAGGCATGAAACCCGACACTCGTCGGCACCCAAAGCCTTGGGCCAGCCAGGCATGAAGCCCGACGCCCATCGGCCCCCAAAGCTTTCAAGGTTGTTGGATCTTCCAGTGTCAGGTACATCTACTTTTTCTTCTGAAGATAGAAGCCCAGCTCTATCTAGACTGCTTAACAGGGAATTTTTGGTTTTGAAGAGGTCTTTGCTAATCAATTGTCCTTAGAATTGAGACTTCTCACAATATTTGTAGTAGAATCCTATTCCCCAAGATTGGGAGATTTGACTATGTTTCCGAAAGAGATATATTTGTAATGGATGCTATAGTAACTGGTAAACCCATTAATCTTCCAAGCATGATATTATGGTACATTGCTGATTGTGGAAGCAAGAGAAAATCCAGTTTACCCTACGGCATGATTCTTACTAAATATTTCAAAGCCAAGGGATTATCATATCAGATAGTGAGCCAATGAGGAACTTAAGACATACCGATTACTATAGTTTGGCCACTATACATAGAATGGGTTTTGTGAAGAAAAATGGCAGATGGGAAAGGAAAGGTATGATGGAAGATAGAGCCGCAGACATTGAGGCACCAGGACCGTCAGTCGACATTCTTCGCCTGTACCTTCGAGCTCTCCTGTTCCTGCTCCAGTCCCTTCCCCTGCTCCGTTGGTTGATCAGACATCATCTTCGTCTGTCGGTTTCTCAGAACTTCAGTTGAGGCAGCTTAAAGGTCTTCTTGATGATCAGGCAGATAAATTGAAATCAGAGTTTGAAAACAAATTTATGAATCTCAAAGAAACTCTTTACTCCTTAGATAATCGGATCACCAAGATTGAGTCAACCCTTAGCACTTCATCTGAGTCTTTAAGTGGAGACCTAAAGAATATCTTTGAAGAACTTAAAGACATCTGTGGTGATGGTGAAACCTATGCAAAATGCAATGCTGAACTCCAAGACAAAATATTAACTGCTTGCACTTTTGTAGATGAAAGACTGAAGGATTATGTTAAGATTCAAACAGATGGAATGAAAAATATTATAGATCACTTAACTAGGATTGTAAGGACTCACTTTTGATGTATTAGATGCTTAGTCTTTACAATGTAATGAAGTTCATATTATGTATTACATTTTGATACTTTGATGTAATGAAAAGTGAATTTTGAATGCTCAATGTAATCTGAGTTTAAATGTACTTCTCCTATTATCAATGAATCTCAGATTTTGTTAAAACATATCTTGAATGAATGATTATGTTTGATGCATCTCTACCTTTTTGTTGATAACAAAAAAGGGAGAGAGTTTTATAACTATATATGCATGGGGGAGAAATTAATTAATTGAATGATATTAAAATGATTGAATGAATGAAATAAATAATTGAATGAATGGGATATTTATTTGAGTTTCATAGGGGGAGCTACCTCATTCAGGGGGAGCCTAAGCCTAACTATGAAAATGAAATAAATTCTTTAATCAATCTTGCATATTCTCAATGTTTTGTCATCATCAAAAAGGGGGAGATTGTTGGGGAGATTGTTGAGAAATTGTTGCCCCAATCTTATTGATTTTGATGATTACCAAAAGCCATGAGTATATTAAAAGATGCAATGAGTTTATTTATGAGCAATGAATTTTTTGAACAATCAATGAGAATGTTAAAGTTTGACTTTAATCATTTTGAAAGTAACTTAAGCTCAATGTTTAAGCTTTCAAAAAGAAATTTTATAATTCATAGTAATCAATGAGTTTTTGGAATACTTCTTGAATTAATTCTTAATGTCAATTTTATTGAATTCAAGTCAAAACAATGATTTAAAATGAATCTGGAACGAATTTAAAGTCAATCAGAAAATTTCTGATTTTTGATACGTTCCGGAGCCGACTCTGAGTTTCAGAGTCGACTCCACTCAGAGAACAGAAATGTCTATTGTCTCGAGTCGACCCGTAATTTCACGAGTCGACCCCCGATTCTGTCGAGCCGACTCCATGACTGTGCGAGTCGACTCCGCTCAGACACCAGAAGTGTGTTTTTCTGAGCACTTCGCGAGTCGACCCCAACTTTTCATGAGTCGACCCCCGACTTTCAGGAGTCGACACTTTACTTTTGGTGAGTCGACCCTTTGACTTTCTAAACATTTCTATTTTTGGTATCACGCTCGAGCCGACTCGGGAAAAGCATGAGTCGACTCCAGCAAATCTGGGCAGATTTTTTGATGCCAACTCAGCTCAACGGTAAGATTTTTGATTAACGGCTATTTTTCTTTGTCTCTAACGGCTATATTTTTGCAGAATCTATAAATAGAGAAGCCGTTTTCAAATCAAAGAGAGACGAATAGAGAGATTATTTCAAAGAGAAAAAGAAAAAAAATCGGAAAAACAGAGCTTCAGTTGAAAAAATCCGAGATTCAAAATAGAGTGAAAGAAAGAGTGTGAAATCAAAGGAAACTTCCTTCTGTGCTCAAGCTCAAATCCAAGGAAGCTTCAGAAGAAAATCCAAGTGCTATTCAAGAGCATCTCAAGAGATTTTCAACACTCAAAGAAAAGAAGAAAAGCCCAAATCAACTCCAACACATTCCGTGAAGAATCCGAGCTGAGGCCCGATTCTACACTTCAAAGGAGTTGAAGAAAAGAAGAAAAGCTCAAAGCCAACCAACTGCAAATCAGGCTTTTCTAAACTTTATTCTTTTATTTGTTTATCTGCTCATTAAGGAGCTTGTAATTAAAAACAATATTTCTATTCTTTGTGTCTAGTTCAATCTGGGGGATTGAACTAGTGGAGGTAGTCTTACCTCGGTCAAGCTTGGTTAGCTTGTGTTAGGGTTTTTGTGCTGGTGAGCCCTTGAAAACCAGCTGGGTTCGTTGTGCGCCCGGGAAAACAACAAGTTTGAGTTGTGAGCTTGTAAAACAACTCTGCTGTAATCTAGGTGATTATAGTGTGGACCCAAGTGAATCTTGGGAGTGGACGTAGGTGTTGGATACACCGAACCACTATAAAATCTTTGTGTTTGCCGTGTTCATTGTCTCTATCTCTATCTCTGTTTTATTCACTGCATTTATATTTACATTGCATTTGCCTTCATTCATCTTAAGCAAATATTTTAAAAGGCTAATTTTTAAAGAACCCAATTCACCCCCCCCCCTCTTGGGTTGTCATCTGGGCCAACAATTGGTATCAGAGCTAGTGCTCATTAGATTTTGATCACACGATCAAGAGCTAAAGATCCAAATGGCAACACAAGTTGGATCATTTGCTGAAGGTCATTCTACGAATAGACCTCCACTGTTTAATGGTTCAAATTATTCTTATTGGAAAGCTAGAATGAGGATATTCATTCAAGCTTCTGATTATGAGCTATGGGGTGTTATAATTAATGGACCTAGTACACCCACACATGTTATTGATGGCACTATTGTTCCTAAGCCCGAAAGGGACTGGAATGATAATGATAGGAAAATGGCACAGCTTAATGCTAAAGCCATGAATGTTTTATATTGCTCTTAGATGCTAATGAATTTAATAGAATCTCCACATGTAATTCCGCAAAGGAGATTTGGGATAGATTAGAGGTTACCCATGAGGGTACCAACCAAGTAAAAGAATCTAAAATTAATATTCTTGTTCATAAATATGAATTGTTTAGCATGGAACAATCTGAAACCATTGCATGCATGTACACTAGATTTACAGATATTGTAAATGGTTTGAAAAGTCTTGGTAAGACATATACTAACTCTGAACTTGTTCGAAAAATTCTTAGGTCATTACCAAGATCATGGGAAGCAAAAATGACAGCAATCCAAGAAGCAAAGGACCTCAACACTTTACCCTTAGAGGAGCTTCTAGGATCCTTATGACCCATGAGCTGACTATGAAGCAGCATGTAGAGGAGGACACAAAGAAAAGAAAGTGATTGCCCTCAAAGCTGCAAAAGAAGAAGAGAGCAGCAGTGATGATGATGATGATGAAGAGACTGCTCTCTTAGCAAAAAATTTAAAAGATTCATGAGGAGAAAGAAACCCTTCCACAAGAAAAATTTGGAGCTAAGTGGGAAGGAGAAAAGGATAAGAACAAGGACAAGGACAAAGAAAAAGAGAAAGACCCCTTGACTTGCTATGAGTGTAATAAACCGGGGCACTTTAGGAATGAATGTCCTAAATTGAAGAAAGCCTACAAAAAGAAAAAGAAGGCTTATGTGGCGACTTGGAGTGATAGCGAGGAATCTTCTTCCGAAGAAGAAGAACAAAAGGAAGTCGCAAACGTATGCTTTATGGCGGACGACAACGATGAGGTAAGTTCCGACAACCCTTGCGATGAATTTGCTTTGATGAATTTTTGATGCTTTTAATGAACTTGTTGATTTCAAGTTTTGAAAAAGAAATACAAGATTTTGAAAAATGAAAATTAACTTTCATTAAAGAAAAGGAAATCTTAATAATGAATTAAGAAACTTAAATCTGAAAATGAAATTTTAATAAAAGAAAAAGAATCAATTTCCAATGAAAATGATAAACTAAGAAAGAGGTTGAAAAACATAAAACATAGTTGATAAGTTTACATTAAGCTCAACTAAATTAGACATGTTATTAAATAGTCAAAAAGCAGTTTTTGACAAAGCCGGATTAGGATATAACACTTTAAGAAAACAAAAATCACTTGAAAAATATTTTTGTGCGTGCTGGCCAAAGTAATTTTACATGCTTTAAATGTAATCAAAAAGGACATAAATCTTATGAATGTAAAATTCTAAAACCTAATAAAAACTTAAATATTAAAGGAAAGAAAATATGGGTTCCGAAAGGAACAATATTTGTTGCTACTAACCATGAAGGACCCAAGAAAGCTTGGGTACCTAAACATAAAGTTTGATTTCATTGCAGGAATGTCTTGTGGCCAAGAGATCAAAGAGAAAGTGGTATCTTGATAGTGGCTGCTCAAGACATATGACGGGTGACAAAGAAGAATTCATCACCCTTGAAGAAAAGAAAGGAGGAGTTGTTACATTTGGCGACAATGGCAAAGGCCAAATCTTGGGGTTTGGTAACATTCAAATAACTCCCTCCACATATATTGAAAATGTACTTTATGTTGATGGTTTAAACATAACTTAATTAGTATAAGTCAATTATGTGACAAAGGTTTTAAAGTATCATTTGAATCTTCTTATGCACTGTAGCTAATCCCATTGATAATAGCATTGTTTTTATTGGAAATAGAAATGGCAATGTATACTTGATTGATTTAGACAATTTGTCTACTAATAATCATTGCTTAGTTGCTAATAATGCTAATATGAATGAGATTGGTTGGTTGTGGCATCGAAGATTAGGTCACGCAAGCACACACCTGATTTCAAAACTAATTAGAATGGATTTAGTAAAAGGTTACCTAAATTAGATTTTGAAAATAACAAAATATGTGATGCATGTCAGTTTGGAAAACAAACGAGAAGTTCTTTTAAATCTAAAAATATTGTTTCAACTTCTAGGCCATTAGAGCTACTTCACATGGACCTTTTTGGACCAACTAGAACCACAAGTCTAGGAGGAAAGAAATATGGTCTTGTGATAGTAGATGATTACTCTAGATTCACTTGGGTAATATTTTTAGCTCACAAAGATGAGACTTTCTCGATATTCATGAAATTCTTCAAGAAAGTAACAAATGAGAAAAACACTACCATAGTGTCTCTAAGAAGTGATCATGGAACTGAATTTGAAAATCACTTATTTGAAAGTTTTTGCAATGAAAATGGTATTAATCATAATTTTTCTGCACCTAGGACCCCACAACAAAATGGAGTAGTTGAAAGGAAAAATAGGACTCTAGAAGACATGGCCCGTACCATGCTATGTGAAAGTAAACTCCCGAAATACTTTTGGGCGGAAGCTATTAACACAGCATGTTACATCCTAAATAGAGCTTAATAAGACCTATTTTAAAGAAAACACCTTATGAATTATGGCATGATAGAAAACCCAACATTAAATATTTTCATGCATTTGGTTGTAAATGTTTTGTTCATAATAATGGTAAAAATAATTTAGGCAAATTTGATGCTAAATCTGATGAAGGAATATTCTTAGGATATTCAATAACTAGTAAAGCATATAGAGTATTTAACAAGAAAACTTTAGTTGTTGAAGAATCCATTCATGTAGTTTTTGATGAATCTTTAGCACTCGTTCTGAAAAATTGATGATGAGGAAGATACAAACATAATTGAGAAAGATCTTGAAAAATTAAATATTGATGTATCTTCAGATCATGAACAAGAAGCTAAAGATAATGATTCACCTAAGGATGATGATACTAACACTAATCATAATGATGTAGATCTACCTAGGGATTGGAGATATGCTTATAGTCATCCTAAGGAATTGATTATAGGTGATCCATCTCAAGGAATAAGAACTAGATCATCTATGAGAAATATTAGTAATCATCTTGCATTTGTATCACAAATTGAACCTAAAACTATTGAAGAAGCTGAAAAAGATAATAATTGGATGTTAGCAATGCAAGAAGAATTAAATCAATTCACTAGAAATAATGTATGGACTTAGTGAAAGACCTAAAAATCATTCTGTTATAGGATCAAAATGGATATTTAGAAATAAACTAGATGAAAATGGCATAGTAATTAGAAACAAAGCTAGATTAGTTGCAAAAGGATATAATCAAGAAGAAGGTATTGATTTTGATGAAACCTTTGCACCTGTAGCTAGATTAGAAGCCATTAGACTATTACTTGCATTTGCATGTCATATGAATTTTAACTTATTTCAAATGGATGTAAAAAGTGCATTTTTAAATGGATTTATAAATGAAGAAGTATATGTAGAACAACCACCAGGTTTTGAAGATCATGAATTTTCAAATCACGTTTTTAAATTGCACAAAGCATTATATGGTTTGAAACAAGCACCTAGAGCTTGGTATGATAGATTAAGTAAATTCTTAATTGAAAATGATTTTATAAGAGGAAATGTTGATAAAACATTATTTTTGAAAAGAAAAGGTAAAGATTTATTGTAGTTCAAATATATGTTGATGATATATTTTTGGTGCTACTAACAATCTTCTATGTCAAGAGTTTGCTAAGTTAATGCAGGGAGAATTTGAAATGAGCATGATGGGAGAACTCAACTTCTTCCTTGGACTCCAAATCAAACAAAGCAAAGAGGGAATCTTTATCAACCAAACAAAGTACACAAGAGAAATTCTAAAGAAGTTTGGTATGGAATCAATAAACCCCTCGGAACACCAATGAGTCCTTCATGCAAGCTGGACAAAGATGAAGAAGGTAAGAAGGTTGATCAAAATATTATCGAGGTATAATCGGATCCCTACTTTACTTAACTGCAAGTAGACCAGACATAATGTTTGCTGTTTGCTTATGTGCTAGATTTCAGTCTGAACCTAAAGAATCACATTTAATTGCTGTTAAAAGAATACTAAGATATTAAGTGGAACAAAAAATGTAGGTTTATGGTATTCTAGAGACTCAACATTAAATCTGATTGCATACTGATTCTGATTATGCTGGATGTAAGTTAGATAGAAAAAGCACAAGTGGTGCATGCCAATTCTTAGGAAGTAACTTAATCTCATGGTTTAGCAAAAAGCAAAATTCAGTTGCATTATCAACTACTGAAGCTGAATATGTTGCAGCTGGAAGTTGCTGTGCTCAAATCCTATGGATTAAGCGACAACTTGAAGACTATGGTATCACACTTGATAAGACACCTATAAGATGTGATAATACAAGTGCAATTAATCTAACAAAAAATCCAATTCAACATTCAAGAACAAAACATATTGAAATTAGATATCATTTTATAAGAGAACATGTAGCCAATAATGAAATTTGTCTTGATTATGTTAATACTGAAGAACAATTAGCAGACATATTTACAAAACCCTTAAGTGAAGAAAGATTCTGTTATCTTAGAGGAGAGTTAGGGATTTGTGATCCATTAGAATGAATTTGAAACCCCTAAGGAAATTTTATCTAAGATTCTTTCAAATCCTTGATCTTTAAGGAAATCTTATCTAGAATTCATATCTAATTGATCCATTCATATTCAATGATTATTTTATCAATTTTTATGATCAAATTCCGGACACATTTCAGAAATTTCATGTTTTTTGCTCTGAAATGGTCTCGGAGCCGACTCGGTGAGTATCGGAGTCGACTCCTGGTTTCGACTGAAACTCTCGGGTCGACCCCTTCTCGGCGCGAGTCGACTCCACTTCGGGATGGTTTTCTGTGACTGTCCGGAGTCGACCCCTGCTTTGCGCGAGCCGACTCGAAGTGGTCCCAGGTTGATTTATCTAGGGCAGAGTCGACTCGCCGTTCATTTCAAACTTTCAATCTTCAAAATACTCTCTCCAAAATATCTCCAGACCTTCCAAATCCCAAAATCCTGATTAACCCTTCCAATCGACCAATGGCACCCAAAACTCGAGGTTCCAATCTTGCTGCGGCCGGTGTGAAGAGGAAGAAGGCCGTGAGGAAGACGGTGAGGCGTCCGGTGCGTGAGCCTTCTCCAAGCACGGATTCACTTCATCATCTTCAACTCCAATGCTTCTCCCCACCTCCTTCCAGGTAGATCGATTAGCAGATAGAATCATAACAACGGGTAGGAAAGTGGATTTTGAATTTTTGAGGCAGAGGGATTTTTTAGGGAGACAATTGATAGAGATGGGTTGGGAGAAGATATGTTCACTGGATTGCCCTACTTATCCCGCTCTAGTAAAGAGTTTTATAAGAATTGTCTAGAGGAGATCATGGTCTCATAAGCACAGTGAGAGGAAATAGGATCTCAGTGACTGTAGAGCTTCTTTCAAGACTATTGGATCTACCCTTGTCAGGTACTCACATTTTCTTCTGAAGACCGAAGCCCTGCTCTTCTAGATTATTAACCAAGTTGTCGGTTTTGAAGAGGTTTTGCCAACCAATTTCCTTAGAACTGAGATTCTCATAACATTTGCAGTAGGATTTTTCCCAAATTGGGAAGATTTGATTATGTATCGAAAGGGACATTTTGTGATGGATGCTATTGTACGGGCAAACCATTAACCTTCCCAGTATGATCTTTGGTACATTGCTGACTGTGGAGGAAAAGAAAATCTAGCCTGCCCTATGGTATGATTCTCACAAGATTTCAGAGTCAAGGGATTGTTATATCTGACAGTGAGCCAATGAGGAACCTGAGACATACAGATTTATAGCTTGGCCACCATTCATCGGATGGGTTTTATTAAGAAAATGGAGATGGGAGAGGAAAGGATTATAGAAGAGAGAGCTACGGATGTTGAGGCACCAGGTCCATCAGTTAGACATTCTTCACCTGCACCTCCGAGCCCTCCTACTTCCTGCTCCTGCCCTACCCCTGCTCAGTTTTGATCAGCTTCATCCTCTTCTGCGGCTTCTCAGATCTACAATTAAAGCAACTCAAAGGACTTTTTGATGATCAGTCAGAAAATTAAATCAGAGTTTGAAAATAAGTTCATGAATCTAAAGAAACTCTATATTCATTGGATGATCGAATCACTAAAATTGAGTCTACTCTCAGCACTTCTTCAAGTCTTTAAGTGGAGATCTCAAGAACATTTTGAAGAACTTAAAGATATTGCGGAGATGGCGAAACCTACTCTAAATGCAATGCGGAGCTTCAAGACAAAATTTGACTGCTTGCACTTTGTAGATGAAAGGCTAAAGACTATGTAAAAATCCAATCAGATGGAATGAAAAATTATAGATCATTTGACTAGGATTGTTAGAACTCATTTTAATGTATTAGATCTTATCCTTGCTATGTATTGAAGTTATATTATGTTTACATTTTGATATTTGATGTATTGAATTTTGATGTCAATGTGAAAATGTATTTTATTATCAATGAATTCTTTTGTTAAAACAATGAATGAATTGTTTATGCTTCTCTACCTTTTTGTTGATAACAAAAAAGGGGGAGAGTTTTATATTTATGATGATTAATATGAATGAAAAAAATTAATCAATGAGATAATAATTTGAATGATTAAGTTTCATAGGGGGAGCTACCTCATTCAGGGGGAGCCTAAGCCTAACTATGAAAATCAAAATAAATTCACAAATCAATCATGCATAAACTCAATGTTTTTGTCATCATCAAAAAGGGGGAGATTGTTGAAAAATTATATGCCCCAATCCTTTTGATTTTGATGATTACCAAAAGCCATGAGTATTTAAAAGATGCAATGAGTTTATTTACATGAGCAATGAATTTATTTTGAACAATCAATGAGAATGTTAAAGTTTGACATTAATCATTTTGAAAGTAACTTAAGCTCAATGTTTAAGCTTTCAAAAAGAAATTTTATAATTCATAGATTAATCAATGAGTTTTTGGAATACTTCTTGAATTAATTCTTAATGTCAATTTTATTGAATTCAAGTCAAAAAAATGATTTAAAATGAATCTGGAACGATTTTAAAGTCAATCAGAAAATTTCTGATTTTTGATACGTTCCGGAGCCGACTCTTGAGTTTCAGAGTCGACTCCCTCAGAGAACAGAAATGTCTATCTCGAGTCGACCCCGTGATTTCGAGTCGACCCCCGATTCTGTCGAGCCGACTCCATGACTGTGCGAGTCGACTCCGCTCAGACACCAGAGGTGTTTTTCTGAGCACTTCGCGAGTCGACCCCAACTTTTCATGAGTCGACCCCCGACTTTCAGGAGTCGACACTTTACTTTTGGTGAGTCGACCCTTTGACTTTCTAAACATTTCTATTTTTAGTATCACGCTCGAGCCGACTCGGGAAAAGCATGAGTCGACTCCAGCAAATCTGGGCGATTTTTCGGATGCCAACTCAGCTCAACGGTAAGATTTTTGATTAACGGCTATTTTTCTTTGTCTCTAACGGCTATATTTTGCAGAATCTATAAATAGAGAAGCCGTTTTCAAATCAAAGAGAGACAAATAGAGAGATATTTATTTCAAAGAAAAAAGAGAAAAATTGAAAAACAGAGCTTCAGTTGAAAAAATCCGAGATTCAAAATAGAGTGAAAGAAAGAGTGTGAAATCAAAGGAAGTTCCTTCTGTGCTCAAGCTCAAATCCAAGGAAGCTTCAGAAGAAAATCCAAGTGCTATTCAAGAGCATCTCAAGAGATTTTCAACACTCAAAGAAAGAAGAAAAGCCCAAATCAACTCCAACTCATTCCGTGAAGAATCCGAGCTGAGGCCCGATTCTACACTTCAAAGGAGTTGAAGAAAAGAAGAAAAGCTCAAAGCCAACCAACTGCAAATCAGGCTTTTCTAAACTCTATTCTTACATTTGTTTATCTGCTCATTAAGGAGCTGTGTAATTAAAAAAATATTTCTATTCTTTGTGTCTAGTTCAATCTGGGGGATTGAACTAGAGGAGGTAGTCTTACCTCGGTTCAAGCTTGGTATAGCTTGGTTAGGGTTTTTGTGCTGGTGAGCCCTTGAAAACCAGCTGGGTTCGTGTGTCCCGGAAAACAACAAGTTTGAGTTGTGAGCTTGTAAAACAACTCGGCTGTAATCTAGGGTGATTATAGTGTGGACCCAAGTGAATCTTGGGAGTGGACGTAGGTGTTGGATACACCGAACCACTATAAAATCTTTGTGTTTGCCGTGCTTCATTGTCTCTATCTCTATCTCTGTTTTATTCACTGCACTTATATTTACATTGCATTTGCTTCATTCATCTTAAGCAAATATTTTAAAAGGCTAATTTTTTAAAGAACCCAATTCACCCCCCCTCTTGGGTTGTCATCTGGGCCAACATCCGGCACCTCCCAGCCGGCCCCAGCACTTTTCTAGCCGGCCCCCCGCATGTCCTAGCTAGGCGGCCCCGGTACCTCCCAGCCCGCCCCGTCACTTTCCTAGCCGGCCCCCGGTGTGTCCAAGCTAGATGGCCCGACACTCTCCCAGCCGGCCCTGGCACTCTCCTAGCCGGCCCCGGAACTCTCCTAGCTGGCCCCGGCGTGTCCAAGCTAGGCGGCCCGGTACCTCCCAGCCGGCCCCGACACTCTCCTAGCCGGCCCTGGCGTGTCCAAGCTAGGCGGTCCCGGCACCTCCCAGCCGGCCTCGGCACTTTCCTAGCCGGCCCCCGGCATGTCCAAGCTAGGTGGCCCCGGCACTCTCCCAGCCGGCCCTGGCACTCTCCTAGCCGACCCTGGCATGTCCAAGCTAGATGGCCCCGGCACCTCCCAGCCGTCCCTGGCACTTTCCTAGCCGGCTTCGACATCTCCGTGCCCGCCGAGTTGGCCCCGGCCATCCCTGGCCAGCCCTCTCGGTCCTGGCATCTCCGAGCTGGCCGGGCCGGCCCCAACCATCCTTGGCCGGCCCCGCCCCGGCACTCCCTGGCCAGGTCCACCTACCCACTGGCCATGTCGTTGATGGAACTTGACCTGCAGTCCTGACATATCAAAGAAGGAAGCAAGCTCTGCCATTGCTGCCATCACCTTAAATGCTCTGACAAGTGGTAGAACCCCATGCCTCACGGACATCGGCTCTGACACTTCACCCATCAAGGTCATCATTACAAGGCCTCAACTAGTCAAGCCAGACAAACTCTAAGCACCTATAAAATGGGTAAGAGGGACCCCGACCAGGTAACATACTCATAACACCCCTAAATACTCACAGAGAGAGCTCCTCTCTCTGAGCCTCTTTCTCTCTCTTTCGAGCTTCCTCAAGCTCACGGCTGTTGTCCAGAGCACTGACTTGAGCGTCGGAGGGTCCCCATCAGAATCTCTGGCCCCCGGGACTTTTTGCAGGCCTCCAGGCGCGAGGAGCTCGCTGGAGGAGGTGACCGAACGCTCGAGGCCGGTGTTTTGGCGTCATCAGTATGCATCAAAGCTAATTAAATTTTGGCATACTTGATCGTCCGTATGTCTTATACGCGCTTATTGCACTAGTGTAGCAAGTCTTTTCTCCCAACTAAATACGCAATCAAACTCTCTCATGTATACAATTAATGCCACCATCAAATAATCCCAATACCTTCTTTCATTATCTTAAATATTATTCTACTAGGTCTACAATATTTTCCTAAACAATAAGTTAAAACTCCAAAATCTTCCGGATGAAAGGATAAATAATGAATAAATAATCAACTATCTCCTGATTATCTCCATAAATTGCACAACCAGAGCTCTTCCTCTCTGAAACTTCCCTTGTATGCTGTTGTTGCCAGATCACCCCTCTCGAATGTTCGCGAGCGTCCGATCACCTTCTCTAGTGAGCCCGGGATCTTCCAGCGAGCCTCTTGCATCTGGGAGCCTGCAAAAAGTTTCGAGGGCCGAAGATTTCGGTGGGGACCCTCCGACGCTCAAGTCAGTGCTCTGGGCAACAGCCGTGAGCTTGAGGAAGCTTGAAAGAGAAAGAGAGAGAGGCTCAGAGAAGAGCTCTCTGTGAGCAAGAATGAGCGTTTAGGAGTTTTTTTGTGGTTCATTGTGATTACCTCCATTACCCGATCGAGGTCCCTCTTACCCAATTTATAGACGCTTAGAGTCTGTCTGGTTTGAGTAGTTGAGGCCTCATTATGATGACTCCGATGGATTAAGTGTCAGAGCTGATGTCTGTGAGATGACTTGGGGTGCTGCCACTTGTAAGAGCATTTAAGGTGATGGCAGGGCTTGCTTCCTCCTTTGGCATGTCCGGGCTGCAGGTAAATTCCGTCAGAGTGGGTGGCTGCAGCTGGCTAGTGGATCAAGTCCCATCAGTCGGCAGAGTCAGTTCGCAGGTGGGCCACTTGATTTGGACCGCTGTAGGCTAGCAGAATATGGGCAGATGTCCTTCACATTCACTGGGCCATCCTTACGAAGAGAGATAAAAGGTTGTGGAGTCGTCCGGTTGTCAGGCCAGGTCCCATCAGTCGGATGAGTCGTCCAATTGTCGGGCTAGGTCCCATCAGTCGGCACGGGTCAGAAGGTTGATAGATCTGACGGACGTAGGTCTGACTTGAGGAAGTCGGGGCTACCTCGGCCCGATTGGAGATGCCGAGGCCAAGGCGGAAGACTCGAGGCCGGGGCCGAGGAGGAGGTCGAGGCAGGGGCCGAGGAGCGAGGCTCGAGGCCGGCACCGAGGAGGGAAGCTCGAGGCCGGGGCCGAGGCGGAGGCTCGTGGCCGGGGCTGAGGTGGGACGCTCGAGGCCGGGGCCGAGGTGGAAGCTCGAGGCCGGGGCCAAGGAGGGACGCTGGAGGCCGGGGCCGAGGCCGACCTAGAAGATGCCGGGGCGAGGCCGACCTGGAAGATGCTGGGGCGAGGCAGACCTGAATGATGCCAGGGCGAGGCCGACTTGGATGATGCCGGGGCAAGGCCAACCTAGAAGAGGCCGGGGCGAGGCCGACCTGAATGATGCCGGGGCGAGGCCGACTTGGAAGAGGCTGGGGTGAGGCCGACCTGAATAATGTCGGGGCGAGGCCGACGTGGATAAGGTCGGGGCGAGGCCGACACCGAGTGCTGAGGCCGAGGGGAACAGGCCCGAGGCCGAACAGAAGCTGGCTCCATGCGAAGGAGAGAGAAACGATGGCGGACAGGGGGAAGGCCGAGTTGCTATGTCCGGATGCTGTTATTGTGGCCCATGGGGGCCCACTAGCCCTATCAGATGCCCCCCGCACTCCTTGAGCTTGTGTGTCGTGCATCAGCTAAGCGAAAAGAGTGTAGAACTCTTCATCTTTGCTCTTGTCCTTTCATGTTTGCTTAAGTTCTGATTCCTACCTAGTGGAGAGATCTTTTTCCTTTTGCCCTGCTAGCTAGCTGAGGGTAGCTAGCAATCATCTCCCAACGTAGAGTCTAAAAGTGGATATCCATCTGTGAGTTGGAGAGTTGGTGTCTTCCAACTGTGAGTTGATTTGGGGCTGCCAAGATAGAGCGCTGAGGCTGAGATAAAATTGCCGAAGCAGAAATAGAGCCACGGGGGCTGAAATAAAATTGCTTCGAGTATTTGTGTGCTAGTCCGGGAGGTGACTCGAGCGGATACGGGCTGTTAGGGATTTAAACCAACTCGGGGGCGTATCCTAGCCGGGCCGAGTGGTATCTGTTAGCCGCGATGCTGCCGAGCTCCTGTAGAACCATCTCGGGGTTTCGTGGCCGGCCCGAGGGGTGACTCGAGGTCGCTGGAACCATAAGTCTTGAACTGCCGCGGGGGTTTCGCGGCCGGCCCGGGGGTGACCTTATGATTGTAGGACCGTTGAGAGCCTTTTGAATGGTTGGTTTTGTTGGTTTTTCCTGTAATGCATTCAGGCACTAATGAAGAGAAACTTTTTCTCAAAGCATAGTGTACTTAGATTTTTCGTTGGAAAAATTTATCTCCTTCTGCTTCGTTTGGGGTACTTCACGTTTGTAGGGTTTGTCGGTGAGCTGGAAGGGGCTCTTTACTTATAGCTTGAGCATGCTCTTATTGATGAGCCTCAGAGAAATATGACGGTGGTGAGTCTCTTGCTAGGAAGATCTCCCACAGGATGGATGATGGCCGCAAATAATGCCATTGAGGCAGAGATAAAGCTGATGAGGCTATAGATAAAGCCGCAGAGGCAGAGATAAAGCCGATGAGGCTGCAATAATGCCACTGAGGCAGAGATAAAGCAGATGAGGCTGCAATAATGCCACTGAGGCAGAGATAAAGCAGATGAGGCTGCAATAACGCCGTTGAGGCAGAGATAAAGCCGATGAGGCTACAGATAAAGCTGCGGAGGCAGAGATAAAGCCGATGAGGCTGTAGTGAGGCCACTGAGGCAGAGATAAAGCCGATGAGGCTGTAGATAAAGCCATAGAGGTAGAGATAAAACCGATGAGGCTGCAGTAAGGCCGCTGAGGTAGAGATAAAGTCAATGAGGCTATAGATAAAGTCGTGGAGGCAGAGATAAAGCCGATGAGGCTGCAATAACGCCGCTGAGACAGATATAAAGCCGATGAGGCTGCAGTAATGCCGCTGAGGTAGAGATAAAGCCGATAAGGCTGTAGTAAGGCCACTGAGGCAGAGATAAAGCCGATGAGGCTGCAGTAAGGCTGCTGAGGCAAAGTTGTGGCTGTCAGAAACCTTTTGAACCCCGGAGGGTGACTTGAGAGTTGAGAGTCGTCAGATTCCTTTTAACCCCGAAGGGTGACCCGAGAGATGAGAGTCGTTAGGTTCATTTTAACCCCAAAGGGTGACCTGAGAGCTGAGAGTCGTCAGGTTCCTTTTAACCCCGAAGGGTGACCTGAGAGCTGAGAGTCGTCAGGTTCCTTTTAACCCCGAAGGGTGATGACCTTTGCTGCTAATGATGGAGTCGAGCTTCTCTACATAAACTTTTTAAGTATCAATGAAAGAAATATCGCCTGAGCATAATGTACTTAGATTTTGTAGTTGTTTGCTCGAGAGTCGTGCAGAGCCGACGGGGCCGACCTGAAGAGGTCGGGGCCGCCTCGGCATGGTTGGAGACGCCAGGGCCAACGGGGCCGACCTAAAGAGGTCGGGGCCGCCTCGGCATGGCTGGAGACGCCGGGGCCGATGGGGATGACCTGAAGAGGTCAGGGCCGCCTCGACATGGCTTGGAGATGTTGGGGCCAACGGGGCCGACCTGAGGAGGTCGGGGCTGCCTCGGCTTGCTAGAGACGCTGAGGCCGAGTGGGGCCAACCTGAAGAGGTCGGGCCGACTCGGCATGGCTGAAGATGTCAGGGCCAACAGGGCTGACCTAAAGAGGTTGGGGCCACCTCGGCTTGCTGGAGATGTCGAGGCCGAGTGGGGCCGACCTGAAGAGGTCGGGGCCGTCTCGGCATGGCTGGAGATGCTGGGGCCGATGGGACCGACCTGAAGAGGTCGGGGCTGCCTCAGCTTGCTGGAGTTGTCGGGGCCGAGTGGGGCCGACCTGAAGAGGTTGGAGCTGCCTCGGCATGGCTGGAAACGCCGGGGTCGATTGGGCCGACCTGAAGAGGTCGGGGCCGCCTCGGCTTGCTGGAGATGCCGGAGCCAAGTGGGGCCGACCTGAAGAGGTCGAGGTCACCTCGGCATGGCTTGGAGACGCCGGGGCCGATGGGGCCGACCTGAGGAGGTCGGAGCGCTGAGCTCACGAAGACGCCTTGTGAGGTTGATTTTGAAAGGGACTTTGGCGGACAGGGTCTGTTGGAGATGGCGCAGAAATGGGCAGCACCTTGTTAGCCATAGTGTCATCAAGCCTTGACTTTGAATTGCCTTGGGGGTTTGTGTGCCGCCCGAGGGATGACTCGCCAGGTACAGAGCCTTTAGGGTCTTAACCACTTCGGGGGCACCACCGTGCCGGGACCGAGTGGTGTCCCATGGGCCGTGATGCGGGCGAGCTCCTTTTCAACCACCTCGGGGGTTTGTGTGCCACTCGAGAGGCGACTCGCCGGGTACAGAGCCTTTAGGGTCTTAACCACTCGGGAGGCACCGCCGTGCCAGAGCCGAGTGGTGTCCCATGGTCCGTGATGAGGGCGAGCTCCTTTGAACCACCTCGGGGGTTTGTGTGCCCCCCGAGGGATGACTCATCGGGTACAGAGCCTTTAAGGTCTTAACCACTCGGGGGCACCGCCGTGCCAGGGCCGAGTGGTGTCCCGTGGGCTATGATGCGGGCGAGCTCCTTTGAATCGCCTTAGGGGTTTGTGTGCCGCCCGAGGGGCGACTCGCCGGGTACAGAGCCTTTAGGGTCTTAACCACTCGGGGGGCACCGCCGTGCCAGGACCGAGTGGTATCTTGTGGGCTGTGATGCAGGCGAGCTCCTTTGAACCACCTCGGGGGTTTGTGTGCCACTCGAGGGGTGACTCGCTGGGGCCTTTAGGGTCTTAACCACTCGGAGGGCATCACCGTGCCGGGCCGAGTGGTGTCCCATCGACCATGATGCTAGGAAGTTCCTTTTCTGAGATCTGGTACCTGGATGCAAGAAAGAAACGGTCGTGGAGCTGAAGGAGGTCCTTTATTGCTCATAATGTGAGGAGATACATCATTGATGACGTCCGATTTGATGACGTCCTATTATAGGCTTGAGAGCTTTTTCTTTAAAGAAATTGGTCTCCTTCTGCTGAGTTGATGACCCGTCCCCCAGGAAACTATGTTGATTGAAGATGGAGGGTACCAGTGCTGAATTTCGAGGGCAGCTAGAATGGAATCCGCAGGAGGTCTTGGGCTCGGATTGGCTCTGAGGTGACTAGGAGTTAGGATTTGGGTGGTAAGTAGTGGCACTCTTGCTGGTTAACGAGCCTGAGCCTTAAATTGCTGATGAGCTTGAGGTTGCTCTTGCTCCTGAGCTTGTTGAGATATGACGGTGGTGAGTCTCTTGCTAGGAAGATCTCCCATCAGATGGATGATAGCTGGCTTGAGCGGCAACCAAAGGAGCAGCGTAAGCTCTTGTTTGCTGCTGTGTGACCGTGAAATATCGCTTCCGCAGCTTTTGGCCTGAATTGCAGGGTGAGAGGGTGGCACGATGTTTTGCTTGAATGGCCTGAACTGGTTGTGATGGTGGAACAGAGAGCCGGCCTCTTGCTGGTCAGGTCGTTGAGGGGCCCCTCCGGCATAGCTGGCGGAAGCTTCCATTGTTGTCGTAGAGGGAGTGAGAGCTTGTAGCCTAGTGTCACAGAACCATGCTTTCTCCCCCTACATAGCGTGCCAATCTGATGCTGCCAGATCACCCTCCTCGAACGTCCACGAGCGTCCGGTCGCCTTCTCCAGCGAGCCTGAGATCTTTCGGCAAACTTCTCATGTCTGGAAGCCTGCAAAAAGTCCCGGGAGCCGGAGATTCCGGCGGGGACCCTCCAACGCTCAAGTCAGTGCTTGGGCAATAGCCGTGAGCTTGAGGAAGCTCGAAAGAGAAAGAGAGAGAGGCTCAAAGAAAAGCTCTCTGTGAGAAAGAATGAGCTTTTAGGAGTGTTGTTTGTGGTTCATTGTGGTTACCTCCATTACCCGGTCGAGGGTCCCTCTTACCCAATTTATAGACGCTTAGAGTCCGTCTAATTTGAATGGTTGAGGCCTCATAATGATGACTCTGATGGGTGAAGTGTCAAAGCTGATGTCTGTGAGATGACTTGGGGTGCCTTAGGGGTGCTGCCACTTGTAAGAGCATTTAAGGTGATGGCAGGGCTTACTCCCTCCTTTGGCATGTTAGGGCTGCAGGTCAAGTCCCGTCAGAGTGGGTGGCTGCAGCTAGCTGGTGGGTCAAGTTCCATCAGTCAACGGAGTCAGTCCGCAGGTGGGCCACTTGATTTGGACCGCTGCAGGATGGCAGGATATGGGCAGATGTCCTTCACATTCACTGGGCCATCTTTACGAAGAGAGATAAAAGGTGGCGGAGTCATCCGGTTGTCAGGCCAGGTTCCATCAGTCGGCGGAGTCGTTCGGTTGTCGGGCCAGGTCCCATCAGTCGGCGTGGGTTAGAAGGTTGATGGATCTGACGGACGTAGGTCTAACTTGAGGAAGTCGGGGTTGCCTCGACTCGATTGGAGATGCCGGGGCCGAGGCGGAAGGCTCGAGGCCGGGGCCGAGGCGGAGGCTTGAGGCCGGGGCCGAGGAGGAAGGCTCGAGGCCGGGGCCGAGACCGACCTGGAAGAGGCCCGGGCAAGACCGACTTGAATGATGCCGAGGCGAGGCCGACTTGGAAGATGCCAGAGCGAGGCTGACTTGAAAGAGGCCGGGGCGAGGCCGACCTGAATGATGCCGGGGCGAGGCTGACCTAGAAGATGCTGGGGCGAGGCCGACGTGGATGAGGCCGGGGCGAGGCCAACACCGAGTGCCGAGGCCGAGGGGAACAAGCCCGAGGCCGAACAGAAGCTGGCTCCATGTGAAGGAAAGAGAAAAGATGACGGACGAGGGAAAGGCCAAATTGCCAAGTTTGAATGCTGTTATTGTGGCCCATGGGGGCCCATTGGCCCCATCATATGCAATGACTTGGTGTAGTCGTTTTGAATCCTCACGGAATGCTGCAACGACTAAACGCTAAAATCTCAAAGGCCAATCATCCGTTACCAACTTAAATTGCTTTTATTCTGTCTTTATATTATGCATGTCTCGCTGCATCCTCTGTGCGTGTTTTTATTTTTTCCTACATTTTCATTTGATAATTAGGTCTTGTCAAAAAGGAGGAATTAATAGTTATCGACAGTTCCTCTCCAGGCAAGCATAACGTCATACAAATGTATACGTGAATGTGTGTACGTATGCGTGTTGAAAATTTCTGAGCAGTTGTTTAAATGGCCACTTGAAACCATCCTCCTTCTTGGTGATGCCTTCCTTATTTTTTCTTGATTCTTTGGTAGGAGCTAAATGTAGGCAGCTTATGGCAGTCTGATACCTTTCTTCTCCATAGGTAACATGAAAGCTCTGGTATGAGATTTCAAAGAGAGATCTATGACTACTTTTTCTAAATCAGAAAGTGTCTCATTCCCTCCAGTTCTGATATGATGTCCGGTTCCTAACCTTTCACTCAGGGGGAGCTTCTATTCGCACCGAAAAAATTGCTCTCCACGTTCCCCCGACTTAAAAAGAAAATACCCGAGTTGTTCCGTTATGTAATGACCGTTGTACTCTCGTTAAAATTTTTTTCTATACCTCATTCGGAACCAACCCCCCTTCCATCATTATTTGGTCCTTTTGGGCCAAGGAAAACACTTTGTACACCGGCCCCGGTGCAGCAACGCTGACGTGGGCTGCACCGCGTCTTCTGATTGGTCCATGTGGATCCGACGTGGATGATCTGACAGACGGTATGGCTGGGCTTTGACGTAACATTCTGAACGTGACGGACATTTAATGTTGTTCGCTTTTTTTTAAACTTTGCATGCGGACGAAAATGCCCTTTCGCTCCTTCATGGCGCCATTTTACGTTTTCTGTCATCTGTGCAAGAAGAACTCTGTTTTTTCCCCGGTAGAAAGAAAATACTTCAGCTTCGAGGCTAGCCGATACCTGGATACAGGAGTCAGGAGTCTGTGTAAAAAAACTTCTGGAGGAAATGTCAGCCGCAGCACAAAGTAAAAACTCTTTCTTCCCACACCCTAATTGAATTCGGAAGAAAATTAATCGCGACACCCCAGTTGAAATCTCACGACACCATAGCTCTGGGGCGATGACACCCGTCTTATAAATGACCACATAGAGAGAACCCGGCGACACCCTACTTCGAATTCTGCCGTTAATCCTTCGCGACACCCTAGTTGAAATCCCACGACACCCTAGCTCTAGGGCGACGACACCCGTATTATAAATGACCACATAGAGAGAACCCGGCGACACCCTAATTGAATTCGGCAGAAAATCAATCGCGACACCCCAGTTGAAATCTCACGACACCCTAGCTCTAACGAGACGACACCCGTGCTTATAAATGACCACATAGAGAGAACCCGGCGACACCCTAATTGAATTCGGCAAAAATTCAATCGCGACACCCCAGTTGAAATCTCACGACACCCTAGCTCTAGGGCGACGATACCCGTCTTATAAATGACCACATAGAGAGAACTCGGCGACACCCTACTTCGAATTCTGCCGTTAATCCTTCGCGACACCCTAGTTGAAATCCCACGACACCCTAGCTCTAGGGCGACGACACCCGTATTATAAATGACCACATAGAGAGAACCCGGCGACACTCTAATTGAATTCGGCAGAAAATCAATCGTGACACCCCAGTTGAAATCTCACGACACCCTAGCTCTAACGAGACGACACCCGTGCTTATAAATGACCACATAGAGAGAACCCGGCGACACCCTAATTGAATTCGGCAGAAATTCAATCGCGACACCCCATTTGAAATCTCACGACACCCTAGCTCTGGGGCGACGACACCCGTCTTATAAATGACCACATAGAGAGAACCCGGCGACACCCTACTTCGAATTCTGCCGTTAATCCTTCACGATACCCTAGTTGAAATCCCACGACACCCTAGCTCTAGGGAGACGACACCCGTTCTTTAAACAGACCACGAAGATAATCCCAGAGACACCCTAGTTCGAATTCGGCCGTTAATCCTTCGCGACACCCCTGTTGAAATCCCACGACACCCTAGCTCTAGGGCGACGACACCCGTCTTATAAATGACCACATACAGAGAAATCGGCGACACCCTAATTGAATTCGGCAGAAAATCAAACGCGACACCCTAGTTGAAATCTCACGACACCCTAGCTCTAACAAGACGACACCCGTGCTTTAACAAGGCGGGAATTTGACGTCACCGTAGTACTAATTCGACGACACCCTAGTCACTGAGCCATGAGCCATGCCATATTTCCGAGAAAAGTTTGTAAACGTGGGCAGTTCCTATGGGTTCGCGGGTCTCATTGATGTGATCGTGGCGATCCGGGTGTCCTTTCGTATTTCTCTTAGGTCGGCATAAACCCTAGAATCAATCGTCTGTTGCCCGAGAAGCCATCTTTTTGCTCAAGAAGCCATCCTTCGTCTCTTGCTCGAGAAGGCACTGGTCTCTTTTTCCCTCCTGAACTTGTTCCATAGTTCATTCTTCCGAATACGTCATTCATGGAGATGAGTGCTTTCGTTTGTGCACGAAGACCGCGAACAAAGAAGAAGCAGACAGAGAAAATGGCAGAAAAATGCAAGAACCTGGTACTTCGTTCGACTGAGGATGCGGCTCCTTCGGGTATGTTTAGCACTATATGAAATATTACGACATTCTATATTAAATTTCATGACATGTATGTATTCTGTCTTACCCCCTGTTTCCGTTGACAATAAAATTGTTCCAGTCCCCCCAGTGAAGGCTTCCCAGCTGTTCAAGAATAGCTGCAGGCCGGCAGTATACATTCAGAAGGTTTGGAGGATGGGGTTCTCTAGACGTCATACAAAACTGATTCGAAGGACACCATTTGGTGCCTTCGTCGACATGCAGACGTTCACAGTCGATGGGCGACTGCTAGCAGACATCATAAGATGTCACAATGGAGGCGACGAGTTCATGTTTTGCGGAAAACGAGTTCTATTCAGTGTCGACGAAGTCGCACTCATTCTTGGACTTCCAGCTCATGGGAAGAAGATCGACACGTCCAGCCAAATGTTCAATGGAAGTTTGTTCAGACGGTTTGGCCAGGGTTTAGATCTTCGCCAAGAAGGTTTGGAGAAGTTGATATTTCAACTCCGACCATCTAAAGTACAGGAGGATGTTGAGGACACCGTCCGACTTTGGATCGCATACATGTTGGTCATGTTTTTGGCTCCAAAGTCTAATCAGAGATGTCCACGGTATCTCATCCAGCACTTGGATGATTTAAGTCAACTGGGTAGCATCGACTGGGCATCGGCACTGAAGGAATTGATTGTTCTGGCTCTCCCAGAAATAGCTGCTTGCTTGCGTTCCGAGGAGCCGGTGCACTCAAAGAATGCAAAAAAAGTTAGGAGGCAGCCTACCTTGTTCGGATGCTCGGCAGCACTGGTGGTAAGGATTATTGAGACACATTATTAGTGTTGAGACAAAATTTATTTGTAATATTACTTTATTTAATATCAAAAAAAAATTCATGTTCAGGCGTGGTTCCTCGAGCATACATCAATGCGAGAGCCGGCATACCCTGATAAACGGCCCCGGCTGTTGAAGTGGTATGACCACCAAATTAAGATCTAATCGGTTTGGGTTGCCGATTTGCAACCTCAGGACTTGGTAATCTATTTCATAGCTCCATTGCTCTGACCATTTTATCAACTTAATGCGTCAATATGTTCAGTTAATATTAATTTGTTATCATCTTGTGTTGCAGATGGAGGGAGCTACTGAACCATTGCCAGAAGAGCTATGGCTTCTCCCTCAGCAGATAAAACCGTCCCCCCCTCAACAAACAGATACCTGCGCCCCTCAACCAATGGATAGCTGCACAAGATGCGCCGAGTTGACGAATGAATTGGAGTGTGTTAAGGATCAACTCGAAGATGTCAGGCGCAGGCTGTCCATTGCTGAGAGCCTCCTCAATTCACTGGTCAGAAAGGAAAGTTATGCAATAAAGGAGGAGGACAAGGGGGACGAGAAAACAGAGAAGGTGCATTCGTTGGAGTTGGTCCTCCGCGAGCCTGGTAACGTAAATAGTGAGGAGAAGAAGATGGAGGAGGACCATTCATCCGAGTTTCCAATTGAGACAGGGAATGCAAAATCAGAGGACGACATATTGGAGGGGGATTCATTGGCTGATAAAACAGAGCAGGGGAATGAAAATAAAGAAGAGTCCATATCCGATAATAAACTTGGCACCCCTGCGCCAAAGGATGACAAAAGGGACTTAGAAATAATTGGAGTGTCGTCGCTTGTTAGGAGGATTAAAAAAGAGCCGAGGAAGCGTAAGGCATCCACGGTCATCAGCAAAAGTTATGAGACAACCCGACCTAAAAAGTCGGCGAAGACAGTGGGCATTTCAAAGCCCAACACAACGGTCGAAGAAGACCAAATAATTATTCAAAATTTTTTGAGCGAGCGACAACAAACCGACGAGATCGTCTACACAAATATGTTTAATGGCGTTGCAACAAGAAAAAATCTTCAAGATCTCATTAACAATGAGATGATAATAGATGATGTAAGTATATCAAGAAACATGTTATAGTTGTTGATTTTAGAATTATATTAATCGTTTAACATTCCATTGGCAGATAATTGATTGCGGCCAGGAGTTTCTGATGCGAAACTGGGCAGAGCATCCTGACCGATATCATAAGTGCATAATTGCATCAGTTTTCGTATCTGCTCTATGTCTGACTTCCTCATCACCTGCGCATGAACTTGCTGGATCATCTGGGGCTGCGATATTTGACAATGTATCAGATGAAGATAAGTCCTAATTCCGGTTTCTTTTTACCATTGTAAACTCTGATAACTCGCACTGGCATTTGGTTGCTGTCGACATGGAAAGGAAGGTGTTCATGCACTTGAATTCAATGAAACGCAACCCGAAGTACAAGGCCAATGCAAGGAAATGGCATACAATTCTAGGCCACATATTCCATATCTACTGCGATAAGAAGGAAGCAATGGAGTGGCCGATAGAAGATATTTCGGATTGCCCAAGCCAACCAAGCGGATCGCTGGATTGCGGCCTGTACTGTCTGAGATACATGGAATGTCTTGCTCGACGGGACAATCCTGATATGAAGCTGGATTTTAGTGATGAGGAAGTCAGAGATTATCGGCGACACTTAGCTGCGACGATATTGAGAGAGGGCCTGAACAAAAAGATTAGCGACATTGTCGAAAAATGTTCTTAATTTTTGTATTCGTCTTTGAATGAACATTGAATGTAAATTATTCATATTAACACTGATTAATATTTAATGCAAATATTAAAAATTTTATCACTGCGAGCAGGAGTGTCCTCGATGTCTACGAGACATCCCAGACCAGAGCTTGCGAAACGACTCCGAAGATTTTAGCTCGACGACACCCTAGCTCATGGAAAACGACACCCTAGTCATGCGCGGTGACACCCGAAAGGTGGAAACATAAGAGACATCCAGAGCTTGCGAAACGACTCCGAAGATTTTAGCTCGACGACACCCTAGTCATGCGCGGCGACACCCGAAAGGCGGAAACATAAGAGACATCCTAGAGCTTGCGAAACGACTCCGAAGATTTTAGCTCGACGACACCCTAGCTCATGGAAAACGATACCCTTATCTTGCACGGCGACACCCGAAAGGCGGAATCCTACGAGACATCCCAGAGCTTGCGAAATGACTCCGAAGATTTTAGCTCGACGACACCCTAGCTCATGGAAAACGACACCCTTGTCTTGCGCGGCGACACCCGAAAGGCGGAAACATAAGAGACATCCCAGTGCTCGCGAAACGTCTCCGAAGAATTTAGCTAGATGACACCCTAGCTCATGGAAAACGACACCCTAGTTTTGCGCGGCGACACCTGAAAGGCGGAAACATACGTAGGTTTCCGTCTTTCGGGTGTCGCCGCGCAAGACTAGGGTGTCGTTTGCCTTGAGCTAAAATCTTCGGAGTCGTTTCGCAAGCTCTGGGATGTCTCTTATGTTTCCGCCTTTCGGGTGTCGCCGCGCATGACTAGGGTGTCGTTTTCCATGAGCTAGGGTGTCGTCGAGCTAAAATCTTTGGAGTCGTTTCGCAAGGTCTGGGATGTCTCTTATGTTTCCGCCTTTCGGGTGTCGCCGCGCATGACTAGGGTGTCGTTTTCCATGAGCTAGGGTGTCATCGAGCTAAAATCTTCGGAGTCGTTTCGCAAGCTCTGGGATGTCTCGTAGGATTCTGCCTTTCGGGTGTCGCCGCGCAAGACAAGGGTTTCATTTTCCATGAGCTAGGGTGTCTCGTATGTTTCCGTCTTTCGGGTGTCGCCGCGCAATGCTAGGGTGTCGTTTTCCATGAGCTAGGGTGTCGTCGCGCTAATTTCTTCGGAGTCGTTCGCGAGAACTGGGATGTCTCGTATGTTTCCGTCATTCGGGTGTCGCCGCGCAAGGCTTGGGTGTCGTTTGCCAGAACTAGGATATCTCGTATGTTTCCGTCTTTCGAGTGTCGCCGAGCAAGGCTAGGGTGTCGTTCTCCATGAGCAAGGGTGTCGTCGTGCTAATTTCCTCGGAGTCGTTCGCGAGCATTTCATTTACGACCAAGCAACCATAATTCAAAAGTTACGACACTCGTGTTTTATATATGATCTTGTGTAAGTTGACTCAATACATAAGCATCAAATTCATCCATTAAAGTTTCTGACGGCGGAACAATTATCTCCAGGTCCTCTTCAGTATTAATAGACTGCAAACAAGTCTGCCTGCTACTTGAAGCAGCTCTTTCCTTGGCCTGATTTTTCCTTGATCTTTTTGCCTTCTTCTCGACTGCACTCTTTAATCTGTTCTCTCTCGGGCGACCTTTCGTCCTAATTTGTTCAGGATCTTGAATTACCAGCTCTGAACGTGGTTTAGCTGCGTAGTTGGCATCCACGGCAGTTTTGAATAGAGGCGGTAGACCATCCATCACTACATTAAATGCATCTTCAGACATGGAGGCTATCTCTGCGAGCTTCGTCATCCGATGAGACAGCAAACTATATCTACAATCATAAACATAATATTAACGATAAAAATATTAAGACATTTCAATTAAAAAATTATCATTGCGTACCGTGAGTTTCGTGTGCTTTTATCATAACCCACAGTATTGCAGTCGAATTCGTCGAATTGGTATTTCATGTCCTTGCACCATCTCTTCAAGAAGTATTTATCTGGTAAACGAAATACGTCATTTTGATGAAGAACCAACAGGGCATGCCTACACTGGTACCCCTTGAACTGAAAGGATCGGCATTGGCATTGGACATCCTCAATATTTCTATCATATGACACGATATAATCTTTGATCATCTCCTTGCCAATTCCATCGACTTCAATCCTTTCATACGACTTGACGGAATATATACACGTGTTGCCAGCTTCGTTGATCAATTTTGTATTTGATGCAGCCATTTCAAGGATCTCATTCTAGAATTTTTTGAAAATGCTCCGTGTATACCTTCCTGCAGCTTGTCTCTCAAAAGGTGATGATGTCTTTAGGAAAGCTATCGTTTGCAAAGTCCTATTATCTTCCTCATTTTCGGCCTCGTATCATTTTTCCAAGGCATCTTCGTACTTACTTATAAACTCCGTTAGTGTTATCTTCGAATTTATAAACCCATCGAAGAAGTGATTAATGCCCTCGCTCCTTTGTGAAGATGACATCCCTGTTAAAAATTTTGTCAACCAAAAATTTAAAAAAAAAAGCGTTTAAATGAATCATGAACCAAAGCCATTGACATACAAACCTGCGAAGAATGTATCCTTGAGGTAAACTGGGACCCATTTTTCCCGACATTCGTATAGGACATTGAACCAATCTATAGACTTGCATTCTTTATATTTCTCCATAACATGTGCCCACCTTTCCTCGAATGAATTTATGGTCAATGAATCATATATTGCCTCATCGAAATCAACCATAAACTTGGGATTTGCCGTGCAAATGTGGCCAATCTTTTCTGGTATCTTCTTCAATATATGCCAAAGACAAAATCGATGTCGGGTATTAGGAAAAACTTCTTTGACAGCAGCCTCGATTGCCTTATCTTGATCAGTAATCATGGCAATAGGTGCTTGACCACCATTTGCGTCCAACCAAGTCTTAAAAACCCATTTATATGTCTCAGTACTCTCATCAGACAACAATGCGCATCCAAGCAAGGTTGACTGTCCATGATGGTTCACCCCAACAAATGGACAAAAAGGCATTTGATATCTGTTTGTCAAGTAAGTTGAGTCAAAGCTTAGAACATCACCGAAGTATGTGCATGCCAATCTTGACCTTGGATGAATCCAGAAGACAGACCTCAGATGACCATTATCATTGAGGTCTAAGGAGTAGAAGAAATTGGGATTTTTGAGTTGCATTTCGGCAAAATGAATTACCATCGACTGAGCATCTCCTTCTTTCAGCTTAGACTGACGTTCGCGACAAATGAAGTTACGAGCATCCTTCTCGGTGAAATCCAATTGTCCTCTGCCCCCTTTTCTCCTTGCTATGACAGAGTATATCTGAGTCGTCGGAACATTCACGGCATGTAAATTGCTGATCTCTGCCTTCTCTGGTGTGCTGATCCTCCTATGCGACCGTAGATAACCAGCTGATGTTATGGACAGCCCATGGTTATGTTCTAGAGAAACCTCATCCAAAATCCACTTACCACTTGTAGCATTCAGTCTTGCTTTTATGGATGCCATACAACCAACTTTCCCAGTATCCCTATGATTCATACTCTTCTCTGATTTTCTGGATTTTCCTTGCCTCCAACATGCCAGGTGCTTGAAGCAAAGTTGTTTTTTGTTGTTGGCCCTGCTACACACTGTTGTGATTCCAAAGCCAACTCGTTTCGCGTATCCATTGTAGAACGTATATACATCATCGGCTGAATTGAATTCCATCCCAGTTTGAGGAACTACAATATCATCCACTGCATTTGGATCAACGGGTGAAGCTGCACGGCGGGAGTGTTATCTTCTTCTTTCCGATCTACATTTTCAGCATCAACTGTGAAAATATAGGCACGCATTCATGAATAGCTACTCCTACGCGACACCCCAGTTGAAATCTACTGACACCCTAGCTCCAATGCTACGACACCCGTGGCTTAGAACTGACCACGCGGAGAATCCCTCCGACAGCACAGTAGAAATGAATTTCGGCCAAAACTCCTTCGAGACACCCACGTTGAAAGCTCACGACACCCTAGCTTTAAGGCGACGACACCCGTGCTTAGAACTGACCGCACGGACAATCCCCATGACACCCTAGGAGAATTGGTTTTCGGCCGAAACTCCTTAGAGACACCACTGTTGAAAGCTCACGACACCCCTAGCTTAATGCGACGACACCCGTGCTTAGAACTGACCACGGCGAGAAAGCCCGCGACAACCAAGTTACTAAAATTTAATTTTATTTATCAAAAAAAAAAAATTACATTAGCCCTCACTGGGGCTTGTCTCCTTCGGTCGCTGCGTCGTCGATCTGGCGATGGAGGGATGCTACTTTCCCCTCCAGGTGGCTATTGGCCCGACGCAGGACCTCTATCTCTTTTGTTGAAACATCCTGGTATTCCTCGACCACCAGCCTGAGTTGCTCGCTGATTGCGTGCGACTCAGCATAAACCACCGCGTCGATGGTGACGGTTGGGCGTCGGCTGCCATGGCTGCCAGTAGATCTCACCTCGCCTCTGGAAGCCATCTTGTGGTCAGTTCAAGCTGGAAAGGTGAGTAACGATGGCATTCCCCCATCCTTATTTAAGGTTCCCCTGGCGGGTGTTTCGATTGCCACGCGCCACCATCTCAGTGGTTGTTCACAGGAATCGAATCGGTGCGCCACCATGCCCCGCCCTCCACGTTGAGTTTCGAGGGATGGGGAACAGAACAGTTTCGGGAAGCAAACCGTCGTAAGTTTAACGTCGTCCTAAGAGAAAATTCACGACACCCAAGGATGATTTGGATTTCGGTCGAAACTCCTTCGCGACACCCCACTTGAAAGCTCACGACACCCTCGCATCAATGCTTCGATACCCGTGCTGAGAACTGAACATGGAGAGAATCCCCGAGACATCCCAGGGATGAGTTGGATTTCGGCCGAAACTCTTTTGCGACACCCCTGTTGAAAGCTCACGACACCCTAGCTTTAAGGCGACGACACCCGTGCGTCGAACTGATCACAGAGAGAACCCTCGTGACACCCCTTCTCGAATTCGGCCGAAACTCCCTCGTGACACCCCAGTTGTAAACTCACGACACCCTAGCTTTATGGCGACGACACCCGTGGGTTCACTGTTAATGCATGGGTGTCGTCCCCTTAAAGCTAGGGTGTCGTGAGTTTACAACTGGGGTGTCACGAGGGATTTTCGGCCGAATTCGAGAAGGGGTGTCGCGGGGGTTCTCTCTGTGATCAGTTCGACGCACGGGTGTCGTCGCCTTAAAGCTAGGGTGTCGTGAGCTTTCAACATGGGTGTCGCGAAGGAGTTTTGGCCGAAATCCAAATTATCCTTGGGTGTCGTGAATTTTCTCTTGGGACGATGTTAAACTTCCGACGGTTTGCTTCCCAAACCTCTGTTCTGTTCCCCATCCCTCGAAACTCAACGTGGAGGGGGGGCGTGGTGGCTCACCGATTCGATTCCTGTGAACAACCACTGAGATGGTGGCGCGTGGCAATCGAAACACCCGCCAGGGGAACCTTAAATAAGGATGGGGGAATGCCATCGTTACTCACCTTTCCAGCTTGAACTGACCACAAGATGGCTTCCAGAGGCAAGGTGAGATCTACTGGCAGCCATGGCAGGCGACGCCCAACCGTCACCATCGACGCGGTGGTTTATGCTGAGTCGCTCGCAAGCAGCGAGCGACTCATCAAGGCGGCCGAGAAATACCTGGCCGTTTTAACAAAAGAGACAGAGGTCCTGCATCGGGCCAATAGCCACCTGGAGGGAAAGTAGCATCCCTCCAGCATCAGATCGTCGACGCAGCGACTGAAGGAGATAAGCCCCAGTAAGGGCTAATGTATTTTTTTTTTGATAAATAAAATTAAATTTTAGTAACTTGGTTATCGCGGGCCTTCTCACCGCCGTGATCAGTTGGGTGTCGTCAATTTTTAACTGGGGTGTCGTCGCCCTAAAGCTAGGGTGTCATGGGATTTCATCTGGGGTGTCGCGAAGGATTTACGGTCGAATTCGAACTAGAATGTCGCGGGGATTATCTCCATGGTCTCTTGTTCAAGCACGGGTGTCGTCTCGTTAGAGCTAGGGTGTCGTGAGATTTCAACATGGGTGTCACGATTGATTTTCTGCCGAATTCAATTAGGGTGTCGCCGGGTTCTCTCTATGTGCACATTTATGAGACGGGTGTCGTCGCCCTAAAGCTAGGGTGTCGTGGGATTTCATCTGGGGTGTCGCGAAGGATTTACGGCCGAATTCGAACTAGGGTGTCGCGGGGATTATCTCCGTGGTCTCTTGTTCAAGCACGGGTGTCGTCTCGTTAGAGCTAGGGTGTCGTGAGATTTCAACTGAGGTGTCGCGATTGATTTTCTGCCGAATTCAATTAGGGTGTCGCCGGGTTCTCTCTATGTGCACATTTATGAGACGGGTGTCGTCGCCCTAAAGCTAGGGTGTCGTGGAATTTCATCTGGGGTGTCGCGAAGGATTTACGGCCGAATTCGAACTAGGGTGTCGCGGGGATTATCTCCGTGGTCTCTTGTTCAAGCACGGGTGTCGTCTCGTTAGAGCTAGGGTGTCGTGAGATTTCAACTGAGGTGTCGCGATTGATTTTCTGCCGAATTCAATTAGGGTGTCGCCGGGTTCTCTCTATGTGCACATTTATGAGACGGGTGTCATCGCCCTAAAGCTAGGGTGTCGTGGGATTTCATCTGGGTGTCGCGAAGGATTTACGGCCGAATTCGAACTAGGGTGTCGCGGGGATTATCTCCGTGGTCTCTTGTTCAAGCACGGGTGTCGTCTCGTTAGAGCTAGGGTGTCGTGAGATTTCAACAGGGGTGTCGCGATTGATTTTCTGCCGAATTCAATTAGGGTGTCGCCGGGTTCTCTCTATGTGCACATTTATGAGACGGGTGTCGTCGCCCTAAAGCTGGGGTGTCGTGGGATTTCATCTGGGGTGTCGCGAAGGATTTACGGCCGAATTCGAACTAGGGTGTCGCGGGGATTATCTCCGTGGTCTCTTGTTCAAGCACGGGTGTCGTCTCGTTAGAGCTAGGGTGTCGTGAGATTTCAACAGGGGTGTCGCGATTGATTTTCTGCCGAATTCAATTAGGGTGTCGCCGGGTTCTCTCTATGTGCACATTTATGAGACGGGTGTCGTCGCCCTAAAGCTGGGGTGTCGTGGGATTTCATCTGGGGTGTCGCGAAGGATTTACGGCCGAATTCGAACTAGGGTGTCGCGGGGATTATCTCCGTGGTCTCTTGTTTAATCACGGGTGTCGTCTCGTTAGAGCTAGGGTGTCGTGAGATTTCAACAGGGGTGTCGCGATTGATTTTCTGCCGAATTCAATTAGGGTGTCGCCGGGTTCTCTCTATGTGCACATTTATAAGACGGGTGTCTTCGCCCTAAATGACCACATAGAGAAAACTATGTGTCATAACCAGACTTTCAAAGCTGAAATATTTACAAAACAGTTATGACTCTCAGAGTGTCATAACTATTTCGTTCTAAGGTAGTTACCCGCGCATTAAACGCATTAACTAACTCTAACCAGAAAAAAAACTGTTGATATAATAAAGAAGTGGGAAGAAAGAGTTTTAACTTTGTGCTGTGGCTGACATTTCCTCCAGAAGTTTTTTACACAGACTCCAGTATCAAGGTTTTCCAGTCCAGTAGCTGAAGTATTTTCAGCCTCTAAGCTGGAAGAAACAGAGTTCTTCTTGCACAGATGACATAAAACATAAAATGGCGCTAAAGGGCATTTTCGTCCGCATGCAAAGTTTAAAAAAAAGCGAACAGCATTAAATGTCCGTCACGTTCAGAACGTTACGTCAAAGCCCAGTCATACCGCCTGTCAGGTCATCCATGTCGGATCCACGTGGACCAATCGGAAGACGCGGTGCAGCCCACGTCAGCGTTGCTGCACCGGGGCCGGTGTATAAAGTGTTTTCCTTTGGGCCAAATAAAGACCATTGTTGAATCACACAAGGCCAAATAGAGCTCTCTGTTCGGCCCAACCTCTCTTTAGCCATACGGGCCGAACAAGGGCCTTCTATTAATAAAGGACCTCTATTATGCCAAACAATGCTAAACAAAGAAGCCAAACATAATAAATTTTAAAAATAATATAAAAATAAAAAAAGGAATGAATGGAGATGATGATGAGATTGATGAGGGAAGGATGGAGGGAGGTTTGATTTGGAAACCTGTTTTTTAATTATTATTATTATTTTTTATTTTTTGTCTGATGGAAAGGAGATCGGGTGGGAAGCCGCCATCGTCGCTCGCCATCGGAAGGAAACGGAGCTTGATGCCGCTGTCGCACGCTATCGAAGAGGAAGGGAAGCCGGAGCCGGACGTTTGCCGCTGCTCATCTTGCCAATCGAGAAAGGAGAAGGGAAGAGAAAGAGAAAAGAGAAGAGAAGAGGAGCAGTCGAGTGGGATGAGGAAGAAGGGTACTTTAGCTTTTTATTTTTTATTTTTATTTTTTTGGAGGGAGGGGGGAGGGTGTAGAAAGAATATTGTTTCCCACACCTTTGAATTCGAAAACTTCAAAAAAAAAAAAAAAAAAATTTGATGGTTGTGGAGAGCAATTTTTGTGGTGCGAATAGAAGCTTCCTTACTCAGGTGGTTGTTTATTTGGATTTCCATCCCAAATGATTTTAGTGCTGCAGAAGCTAAGTTTAGTCATTATTGCTTCAACAAGGTGCCATTCTCTGCTGTTTGCTCTCTTCCTATGCCACCTTTAATCATGGCTTCCTTTAGGTAAAGGTTCTTAACAGATATGGTGTGCACCATCTTTCCATCGGTCTGTTCAAGACTTTGGATGCGCCCTCCCTTGGAGAAGCCCGGAATTTTCCATCTTCGTGCGAGATGAACGCATGTCATTCACACCATCTATTGACAAAGAAAATACCATTCTCATAATCATGAATGAGAGTCCTCATAACCCAGAGCTTTACTCAAAAAGAGATTAATTAAAAAGATCATTAGTTGAGCTCTGAGTCCATTTTATATTAATTGTTACGATTAATTCTGTATAAATATTTAAATTTTTTTAAAAGTGATATTAAATACTTATTAATATGATTTATAGATATAGTTAGAATGGAGTTACAAAGAGATTGGCCCTCAAAGAAGGAAGTTATGGTCATCTCTACAATGGTAGGATAGAGCACAAATGTGGGGCCTTTCACCTTTTAAAAGTATGGGTTCCTCTTTTCCATTTAGTTTCGTCATGTGAGCATCAGTCGGTTCAGACTCCAGACCAAACAACAGGTTCTCACTTTTCATTTACCACCAAATTATAGCTTGTCGCTAGATTTTTTTCCTTCTCAAAGTACCAAAAGAACTTGCCACATGGATGGGTGAGTACTAAAGTAATTGTATTGAGGTGTCCGATTAGAGAGATTAATACGAGATCATAATAATAAGTACGAAACAATTTGGTGCCCAAAATTCCATGATGTTCACTAGTTTCGGATCATGACACAAAGATGTGGCTCTCCTTTTACCGTATCACATCATTTCTTAGCCGCAATGATTTCTTCATAACCCTAGCAAGTATTCAATGTGATGGGTTCAAAATTATTTGCTTGCACCACTTCTTTGCATCACAAAAGATGTGGACTATTGAATTTTGCCATCAACGCCCTAGCATGCATGCTTGAAATTTACATAAATGTTGGATCATAAACGTAGTAGATATAATGTAGGTTAACCATAAAAATCATCAATTTTAACCTAATTTATTTATTAAACATATTAGAATTTCAAACTTGAACCTAGCTTATTTAATAAATAGATAATATGATCCAATCTACTTATCTTGCTAATTAATAATAAAAAGGTTAGATGCCATATATTTAATCTATTTAATATTTAACATGTTTAATTTATAAATATAAATGAATTGAATATATTGGCCAACTCGATTCGATGTGATTCAACTATGTACTTAAATAGGTTTAATAAGTTAAAGATATTAAATTCAAACCCATTTGATATATATATATATATATATATATATATATAAACAATCATTTATAATCTGAGCCTATTTAACCTAAATCCAAAATAACAAGTCAAATCTATTTCTGCGGCCCGTAATTAGGGGTGCAACTCGGGCTCATGAAACTAGGGTTTTTCTCAACTAACTCTAATCCTATTTATAAAATGTCAACCCTAACCTTAACCCTATTTGTAAAACCTCAATCCTAATTCTATTTTTAAAAATTGGGTTCGGATTGAGTTTCGGATAATTTGAACTGCTGGAAAAAAAAAATTTTTTCAAAATAAATAAACACCGAAGTATGGATTCCAGAAATGAAAAAATAAAATTCCTTGTCGAACGCATAAACTGGACTCGGGGCTTTAACATTGTATTAAAAAAAAAGTCTTATCTGAAACAAAGAAGAGGAAGATGTGTCGTAAACAAAGAAGGGGAGGAGACGAAAAGTGTAACAAAATGTGTGGGTGGTCAGCATTTATGTTTATCCTTCTTTTTCTCATCTGCGATCGACGGCCTTGCCCTTTTCGTTCTCAAGTTGGCCATTTCGTTCGATCCGACTGGTGGCCTCAATGCCCTCAATACCCGGTGTCGATAAGCTACTCTTCGTTTGAGTAACCCTCGGGTTCGGATTGTAGTCAATCCGAACCCGGGTCAATTGCAAATCGAATTGGATTAAACCTGGGTCTTTCGGGTTCAGGTTGGACAAATATAAGTTTAAACACTGTTGTAAATCGGGTTTGGTGGGCTGAATTCAATCAATCTGAATCAATTGTAAATCGGATCGAGTTAAATCCGAATCTTTCAGGTTCGGATTGAATAAATATAAGTTTAAACACTACTGTAAATTTGGTTAAACCCTATCCCTAATGCTAGTGGAACGCAAATGTTGAACCATGCAATGAATGGTTCATTGTCGGCCTCCAACCAAGCATCATCTCATTGATGTGATTAACAACGATAATTACAAGGTCAGAGGAGCAAGACTAATTAATGTGATAATTAAACACAGCTTTTTATGCATGCTTGGCATATGTCACTTTGGTGGTCTATAAACACAAATCGAAGTCCAAAACAATGATTTAATTGCTAGAATATTGAGAAAACAAGGGAGGAAAAAAAAAAAAAAAAAAAATGGATGGACCAAGTAAAAAAGATTTGCTCCCAAAGGGTGAAAGATATGGTGAATCCCTGGACCCAAATATAGTACACGACAGGGTCCATCTCTCCTGGATTGTTGTTTCTCAAATAGAAGTATGCGGGTCTCGCCATGGTACCCCACCTCCATGTGCATCCAGCTAAAGAGTCACAGATCAATCCCAAGTCCCAAAGTCCCAACCAAACAGCAGAGCTGGTGTTTGTTGGCTCTCAAGCTACGTCCACAACTATTCCACCATCCCCCATTTATATCTGAACGGATGAGGGTCACACATGACAAGGGAAAGCCAAATTTACCAAATCTCATTTGGAAAAGAAGCATCGCGACCTCACGGTATATATGATTCAAAGGCTTTTACATGCATCATTAAACAGCGTAAATCCACCATTTCTTTTTCAAAATTATATCAACAAAACATACCGTTCTGTACTCGTGATAGCAAAATATCTTTAAAAAAGAAAAAAAAGAAAAAAGTAAAAAGATACATCGATTTGGAGTTTTGGACACACAAGCAATGCAAAGCTAACAAGAAAACACCAACGAGAAATTAAAAGAAAAATACAATACAAATAACACAAAAATAAAACCTGGAAGAAAAAAAAAAACCTAGAAGTAAAGAGCGGCAGCTCGCGCTCTTATTCCCTCCCAATCAAAATACAGAAAGAGAATAAAAAGCTATGAAAAGGAAAAACAAAAGAAAGAAAAATCTAAGCTGCCATAACTACTGCCGCCACGGCCACGATCCATGACCCGACACGTGCCCTTCCGCCGGCTGCGCTCACATCATCCGCAGCTTTCTGATCGGCCGCCGGCGCCTCGTCCGGTCCCGCAGGAGCAGGCGGCGAAGCATGGTGGCGCTTTTTCGATTTGGTCGGGGCCTCTGCCACTGGCGCCAGAGCCGGAGCCGGCGCTGGCGCCTTCGTCTTCTCCGGCTTGAACAGCTCCCGCGGCTCCAGCACCTCGTCGATGGTGTACACCGCGAGCGGGTCCTCGTCGATGAGCGTACCCGTGATGGACGCCACCGTCACCCTCGTCTTGAGCGTGACTACCTCGCCGTCGTTCTGGACGGTAAAGTTATAGTTCTTCGAACGCCCGTCCGTCGCCAGAGTATTGACGACGCCATTGCTGGATTTTAGCATCTGGATCGAGTTGTAGACCGGGATCCCGTGGTAGAGGAGCACCGAGAGCTTGCCGTCGGTGGAGAGGTTCTTGAATTTGGGCACGAACGCCTTCATGGCCTGGTCGATCGGGCAGAAGACCGTCAACCCGCCTTCGATGTTGCTTTCGAAAGTCTTCTCGGCGTCGCCGGTGGCAACGAGGAGATCGGCGAAGGTCTTGCAGCCCTTCTTGGACATGAGAGTGGTGAGATTGACCTGGGCGGGCGCCGGAGTGGGGGCCTCCGCCTCCGGTGAGGAGAGGACGGAGCTGATCTGGATGACGGCGAAGTCGTAGGGGATTTCCTTGATTGACTTGACGAAGTTGACCGAAGGGGCGCCGTCGGCGGCATCCTCGGCGGCGAAGGAAACGCGGCCGGCGCGGTGGTTGGTGATGTTAACGAAGCCGGTGGTGCCGGGGGCGGCGCCGGTGGCCTGGAAGAGAGAGGAGGAGGCGGCTGTGCCGCCGTTGAGCTGGTGGAGCTTCTTGGCGCCGAAGTAGTCGACGAGGACGTGGAGGGAGAGGACGTTCTTGAGGGTGTAGAGGGTGAGGTGCTTGGCGATGAGGGGGGCCATGCCAGTGTTGCTGACGGCGAGGACGGTGATGGTCTTCCGGCGGTTGATCTCGCCGGCGAGGTGGGTAGCGGTGAGGTAATGGTTGAACGTGGAGAACTCTGGGTGCTCGGCGAGGATCTTGGTGATGTTGTGCCCGCGGGACACAGGGACGGAGCCGGAGAAGAGGAGGAGAAGGAGGCCGAGGGATAAGAGGAGCTGCATTGTCACAGTTATTCTTGCCTCGGCCGGGAGATATCCGGGATAATGGAGATATGGTGAGGATAACGGGAGGAGTAGGAGAAGAGGGGAGGCGGGGATGGGTATGTGAGAATGGGAGTGGGAGCAGATGGTACTACTGAAGTAATGCGGAGCGGACAGCGGTCGCTTGCTTGAGTCGTGGATCCAGCAAGGAATCAGTATCAAAATAACCTCAGTCTTCTGTATTATTACATAACGTGCCATTCACTTTTTAAGTTTACCATTCATAGCATATTCCCAAACCGTCCGTCGGTTCACGTGACTGGTCTCTGATCGCTTAATTCACAAAAGAAAAGTGGCCTTAGTATTTCTGAAAATATTGAAAATTTTTAATTATTTTAAATGTTCCTAGTTGAATAATTCTCTGGATTTTTTTTAAAAAAATCAATTCACATGTATTCATATTTACACTATTTATTTTCAAGTGACTTCAGTGTTAAATTTTTTATATATTGTAAATTAATGTTATTATATTAAAAAGGATAGCTCCTAGAGGGTTAGTTTTCAAAGGAATGGTTTTTTTTTTTCCGGTTATCAGCAAGAACTCATTCCAAATGAATTGGAATGAAAAAATATTTTTTTTGCAGAACGATGGAGATGAAGAAAATTATATCCCCATAAATGCAAATAAATAAAAATAAAAAAAATTTCATCGTACAAATCCTATTTAATATTATTATATTATTTTAATATCCTAAATATAACTTCTTACATAAATTCTAAACATTTTTAAGAATATATGTGCTTATTTTTTTATATTTATTAAGATTGTGAATAGATGTATTTATTTTTATAAAGTAGGTGACGATCACAAATTTATATTATATTCTTTGAAATTATGGATTCATATGTTACTTATAAATTAGCTTTATCAATTTATGGCTGTAGTAAATTTATTTGAACCTATTTTATTTATTATATTAAACTTCATATTTTATTTTTAAATTTTAAAATATAGTGAATAAAAATGAAAATGAAATAAATATTTTAATATTAAAAATATGATTGATATGGATGAAGATTATTTTTTATAAGAATAAAAATAGAGACCTTATTAAGGATCAAATAAGTCGGAATAGAGATCCCTATCGAGATGAAGATTTTCAGAAGGACAAGGACGTAGAAGTTTCTATCCTTATTGACAGGAATGGAGATAGGGATAGAAAACTAAAATAGTAACGATGATATAAATAAAGAATGGCTTCTCGCCTCTATTTTATTCCATTGCCATTCTTAAGAATAACGACCTTACCAAATTACATTTATCTTTGTATACAATATCAATTCTTAAACACAAGTCATACTCGAACATCTAAGAAGGTGAGTTATGGTGATAGCATACACCTTAGTGCTAAAAATATATGAAATTTGATTATTATTTTTTAAATTAAAATTTTTAAAATATTTCTTTATAAATCAGTTAAAAAAATTAATTACTATATAATTTTATATGGCAATCACATTCCAATCATATTTAGATATAAAATCTTGTGAGCCATTTTAATCTCTTAGGCCATATGGCATAAGTATCATCCATATACATTCAAAGATGCCTTCAAGCATATACATTTATCTTAATAAAAATATATATTTTAATATCAAAATATTAATTAAAATTTATTTTAATTCTTAAACTTTTTATTATTATAGTTTAATTCTTTTTATTTTAATATATAAAACTTTTTTATTGATATATTAGCTATTGCATTAATTTTAATTAATTGTATGCAATAATATGAGAAATATAATATCTTTGAAGCATGAAAAATAAGGCCGAGAGTGTAGTGCCAAAATAAATTTGGAGCAAAGTTTGAGAACCAGTGTTTTGAAAATCAAATCGAATCGATCGATCCAATCGGTCCAATCAGAAATCGATCATCAGTTCAGTCTGATTTTATTAAAAAAACCCATTGAATCGGTCAGATTTCAACCGATCCAATTTAATTTTTAATTTTTTTAATTTTTTTAAATTATATTTATATTTTATTATTTTACATTATTAAATTAAAATTTAATTATAATATTATGCGGTCCGATTAAATTGGTTCATTCGATAAAATTGATTGACTCGCAATCCAAATGTTACATCGATTTGTTGTTGGGTTTAATTTTTAAAATATTGTTGAGAACCGCAATTATGTTGTAACTTGTAACCTAATTTTTTAAACGGTATCTTTAAGTTACTCGGTTAGAATACTAAAAACGAGGGGAGTTTGTTGAGTAAAAGATCAACTACGAGGCTCTCTCCTCATCCAAGACAAACAAAACAGAGCGGCGTGCAGAGAGCACGTGCTTCTGGAATCTTCCTACCACGAACCAAGAAGACTTCCGAATCCGAAAGCATCCATCCAGTCCCTCAGCTTTGTCTTTACACGCCCAAACGTTGATCGGTGATCCTACGGTTTTAAATTGACTTTAAACCAAGCAACAAAACAACCTTTTCATCAGCCATAGCACCGAGGGCAATGCCGTAGTTTGAAGAAAGGCGCAGGGGCGGTATGAGCGGTGGAAGGGGGCGAGGTTGGAAACCTCGGCGTGGAGCGTCGGCCGTGGGTCCCAGACCCGGTCGACCCGCGGCTACGGACTCAAAAAGCTCGCCATGCGGTCGGTGGACAATTGCACGTGTAGGGCGATCGGGCGGTGGCGCAATCCTCGGGGCCAACGGCTCCACCGACACCGACGGCGCCTAGATTGCGGCGTTCCCCGTCTTGGATCCAGATTCGACGGTCGTGATCCTTCGCTGCATAAGTTTCCCCCAAGCATCGAACCGCGGAGCCCTAGAGATCGTTAGGTCCTGATAAAATTGGGATCGTCCATCTGTCTCCCACATCTCGACCGTTTAATATTTTCTAAAGCGTAACAGCAGAAGGAACGTCTAGATACTGTCTCCTCTGCAAATGGACATCTGGAAGCCACCCAGCTCGTGGCTGTCACATGAATGGCTGGTGGATTGAACTGCTCCCATCGTTTTAACTCAGCCATTATGGAATGTATATGAATCTCTTGTATATAATTTTTATGAGCATATGTCATGTTTTCATCTCATCATTCCATCAATATTTTAGGTTATATATGGATGTGAATTATTTTATGATTATGATAGAATGGATTTGACACTATATGGATATGAGTTATTTTATACTATGGATTCATGGATTTGATGTTTTTGGTGGTGCATTTTTGAAACATGTTTTAAATATTAAAAATACATATGAATTTGATGAAACAAATTTAGAAGATGGGCATGCAAATTATAGGAACATTGATCCGAGGTGCTAGCGTAAAACTAATCTCGATCATAGACGATGGCTAGACTAAGTTTATTAGATGTGATACAAACTTGGCTGATAATGCGTGGTGCTAATTTTAGTATGCTTTGAGTTACGATGACAATCAGGATTAACTTATGAAGCATGAGGTTTTACAATGAAATATATAATTTAGTTTAATAAATATATTATTTGATTATTATGTAGATATTTATTTATATGCATACCTATATGTGTAAGGATCTTTGCTAAACTATAAGTTTATATCATGTTTACCATATCTTTTTATAGAGCCCGAACAAGTAATCATAGAGCTTGATTTAAGGGACCAAGAGAAAGATATATAGAAATAATTAACTATACCTTGATAAATGTGATCAATAGTTTTATTTTTGCAAATAATATCATATATGTTGCATTTGGAATATGACATAATTTTTTAATTATAACGGTTAAGAGGTTTTGCAAGCAATTAGAGTCCCACGCTAAGCATATGCAGACAAGTCACGGGCTCTAGGTGTAACAAAGGCGCATGACCCATGAAAGAATTAACAAATAAAAAAATGAAAGTAAAAAGAGAAAAAGTTTACTTTAAAGCCTATGCGATTTGTTCTAAGTGCTCTGAGCGGGAGCCCACTTTAAATCATTTCAAGCGATTTCAGCGACTGGCAATGCTTCCTCTTGGACCATCCAAGCATCTGGCGCCGTAGGCTCCTACTGAGCTAAACAGACCTCGAACATCGAAGGCAAAACCATAAAAAGAGTCGTTTTTATAACTGGTGCAATTTTGCACTGGTTTTACGGTTAAAGAGTGGGTTTTAAAGATATTGCAGGAGAGGTGTTAAAGGGGAAAACGTCATTTCAAATGGCATTTTCCGGATGCCATTTCATCTCCCAAAGCTCGGCCATGTCAGCCATGGAGCTGACATAAAAAACCATGAAATCGCCACATGATATGGCAATTTCACAACAAGTGAAATCGCCACATCATGTGGCGATTTCACTTGGGTGAAGTCGCCACATCATGTGGCGATTTCACTTGGGTGAAGTCGCCACATCATGTGGCGTTTTTCTCCCATATTAAAACCGCGGCTGCCCTCTTCTCTTCTTCTTCTTCTTCCTCCTTCTCCCAGCCGTCCGCCTTCTTCTTCTTCCTCCTTCTCCCAGTCGTCCGAAACATTCCATCGTCCTGGTCAGCGGCAAACGGAGCTGCCATCCCCCTTCTTCCTCCTCTTCTCTCTTGCTGCATTCGCTTCCGGTACATTTTACAAGTAAGCTGCCATCCCCCTTCTTCCTCCTCTTCTCTCTTGTGCCAATCCAGTGTTGTGTGCTCTTAGTGGATACCGGCATGGCATATTATGTGCTGGCTGGCACGAACTGGTACAGGCTGTCACTCAAAATCCTAGAAGGTTTACTTTTTATTTTTTTCTTCCACATTTTAGGATCCTTTGTCAGGAAGTACTTTCTTTCAGATAACTCTTGGCTTTGAGTCTGGCCTTGTTTCTCAAGCTTGTATCTATCTTTGTTGATCACTACAACAATAGATTGGTCATTATTTCTATTAATGTGTTCTAAATTTTAAAGCTGAAATCTGATCTTAGAATGCACCAGAACTGTTCACCTACAATTGAGATCAGACAGATGGCAATTTGTATTGCTAGTAGATATTGATGAAAGAATTTTTAGACTGCAATTTGGTCCTGTTTTTGCTTTATTTATATGTTGCTGAACTTTCCCATTACAAATCCATGCCTACACATTGGCTCCCTGATAGTTTTTGATAATAGAAAATCTTATTTTAGATTAGTTTATATAATACTTGTGATGCATGCTTAATATATCAGAATACTATTCTGGGTGTTATCTGGTGCTGAATGACAACTATTAGCTGATTGTAGTTTTGTTTCTTCACTAATATTAATATTATACTTGCCTCGCCATATCAACAGTGACAGTTGCCATACATCTGTTGTTGACTATCATAGAAGCTGTCCAAATTGTTCTTATGATCTTTGCATAGATGTTAAGTTGTTTACCTTCTGCTAATTAAATTACATTTATAGGGGTGCACAAGGGTATTAATGTAGAAGTGTTTTATAAACACATTGCTGCAATGAGATATACCCTTAGCTAATAGTTCTTTTACCTTGTTATGTCAGACATGGCTCATAATGTCTTAGATTCAGGGCCTCGTGATCCTACTATTCTTACTTTGCAAGAGATGCATAGATCAACCAATATATTTCAGGGCGAGGTATGTATTATTGATCGACAGTCCTTAAATAATTTACATTTGTTTACGTAAATGCGGATGTATCATTTAATTTATTTTTTGTCAGGAGTTATCGGTTCTTAGATGTCGTCGTCATGACGCACGTATATGGAGAGAGACACCGGGAATGTCGCACCCACGAGTACAATATTATTTAGATCATGTCGGCATGTTTGGCATATATAGGATTGGCCAGATTCGACTGGATGTTGGTCTTATTTCTGCACTAGTAGAGAGATGGCGTCAAGAGACCCACACATTCCATCTACCTTTTGGTGAGGCGACCATTACATTACAGGATGTGAGTATTTTGAGTAGCCTTCGGATTGATGGTTCTGCTGTTACTGGGTTAGATCCGCGCCATACTATTCCGGAGTGGCAGGCTATATTTGGGAGGCTATTTGGTGTCGAGCCTCCTGTCGAAGCATTTCCAAAAGGTCGTTTTCGATTGGCATTCTTCGATCAATTCTATCGCGACCTTCACTTGGACGAAGATGTGGATGATGAGGTTATCCAGCAGTTCGTGAGGGGACAACTTCTTCGAATCATTGGTGGAGTTATTCTTCCAGATACCTCTGGTAATTTAGTTAAGTTGATGTATGTGCCATTTCTGGAAGACTTGGAGGCATTTGCCGCTCTTAGCTGGGGTTCGGCAACGCTGGCTGGTTTATATAGAGCACTGTGTCGAGCTACGAGCCCTACTCAGTCTGATATCGGAGGATATCTTCCATTGCTACAGGTAAACACTTTATTCTAATGTTTGAGATCGAGGTAATTTTTATTGTTAATTAACATTTTGAATTATCCAAACATGCAGATTTGGGCATGGGAACGATTTCCTATTTTCCATCCCACGAGACTCGAGATTCCGGAGGCGAGACCTTCGGATGCTGATGATGATTGGCACTTAGGTGCACCGTGGGGGTTTAGATGGCACGTTAGATATAACATGAAAAATATTCCAACGCATACACTACGTGCTTATAGGGACCAGTTGATGTGTTGGATGATACTGAGCAACGGGTATGTCATTTTGCAATATGGAATTCAATTATATCGATTCATTATGTTTGTTAAGGTTTAATTAGATATTTTCTATGCAGTTCTTATGGTGTCCTTACTCGGCAGCAGTTATCTCTATTTTACCTCCAAGCTGCTTGGTAAGTTCGGATATTTGGATGGCACGAATCCCGCTGATATGTTTTGATGTAGTTGAGTGGCATTTGCTGGACCGGGTGCTTCGTCAATTTGGATGTCGGCAGTCGATTCCATGTCCGTGTGATACTTCAACACATCTTCATCAGATTGATAGACGAGGGAGGTCAAATGCAGCATGGGACGCTGTGAACAGGAGCTATATTCAAACATGGAATGCACGGCGTCAGCATCTGATTATGGGAGAGCCTATAGTAGCAGGACTCCCATGCACACCCGATTATATGGCTTGGTTTAGGAGCATCACTCGAATATGTGTAGGCCGTTCTGAGTACAGTACAAGGGGCTACGAAGGGGAAGGCACTTCATTTGAGTTTCTGGTACTATTTTATAAATTTGTTTGGGTCTCTTTTTCTTTCAACTTCATAAGCTTTCATATAAATTCTTGTTGTCATATTATATGCAGCATGAAGGTTTCAACAACTGACAGTTGAGCTCGAGCGGGCTGTAGCCGCCCCAGTGGACGATGAGCGGCTAAATATTTTAAGAAGCGCGACGGCAATGGCTCATGGTACATTGTCAGTGGTCGGGCATCGGCATGTTCGTAGCACAGCTACTTCAACACTGTACCCGGAGGTCCCGGAGTCCACACGAGCCGATGTTGATCAGATGATGGAGATATTTCACTATACCCCATCGCCTTCTTGCATGCGTTCTCCATTACCACACGAGTATTCGCAGAGGAGGGACGCCGGGGAGGGTACGGACATTGCCGAGATCTGTCGCATTGATGACATTGTTGATGCGGACATTGCCGAGATCTGTGAGGATGCTGATGTCTCCCAGTCACACTTGGACGCTGCTATGCATGATGTTTTCCATCCTACCTTGATACCGACGCAGGAGGGGGTATCTCAGGTGATTGATGAGGATCCCATACCATTGGCGACATATAGGCGACGGACTGGACGCATTCGCCGACCTCCTAGACGAGGATGTGGAACCTAGGTTTAATAGATTTTTGTACTTTAACTAACTGATGTAAAAGTTCTATTTTGAAATGTATCTGAAATTTTAATTTTTATAAGAATGTGTTGTTTAAATGTCTTATCTTTTTGTCATGAACGGCATTTACTTTCGTTGTGCTTGGTAAGTTTCAGTGGAGTTTCATTCAACTTTCGATCGAGTTTCGGTCGAGTTTCGATCAAGTTTCGGTCGAGTTTCGTTTCGCTCAAGATTCGGTTGAGTTTCGGTCGAGTTTCGGTCGACTTGTTTGTTTTTTTCATTTTCAGCATAATGTAAGTCAGTTGGTTTCCTTTTAATTCGCTCTAATTTAAAATTTCTTTTCTCCTATTGGAATTAATTATTTTGGATGTGATTGTTGTTATTTTGCAGGATGAATGATCAGTTCACGGTTTTAGGGTGTGTGAGAAAATCGCCACTTGGAGTGGCGATTTTCAACCCTGAAATCGCCACTCCAAATGGCGATTTCAGATGGCCTTGAAATCGCCACTCCAAATGGCGATTTCAGATGGCCTTGAAATCGCCATTTGGAGTGGCGATTTCAGATAGCCTTGAAATCGCCATCTCCAGTGGCGATTTCTAACGCATTAACCCAGAAGATGAAATCGGCACTTGGAGTGGCGATTTCAGCCCTGAAATCGCCAATCCAAGTGGCGATTTTCTCACAGTTCCAAACAGAGGGCACATCCTTTGGGGCACTTAAATTTCAGCAAACCCACCCCAATCCTCCCCCCACGGAACACATTTCAGTCTGAAATTTTTTGTGCATTTCCCTGACGCCCAAATGCGGAATAGACATATATCAATCGAAAATTGAAACTCGACCGAAACTCAACCCAAACTCAATCGAAACTCAATCGAAACTCGACCGAAACGAATTTTGAAACGTTACCGAAACTCAATCGAAAATAGACCAAAACTCAATAGAAACTCACATCATCAAATCCTAATCATTACAAAAAGAATATGCATCCATAATTCTTAGATCATAGGCACATTTACGTCATTAATGCAGCAATATATAGTCTTGTTCCGGAGAAAAGTACATAACAGGCACAAAAATGATCGTTTTACTTCAAGAGTACATAAATTTACGATCCTGAAGGACCACCAGTTACATTATGACAACGGCGTCTTGAATGACCCGTTTGCTTGCAAATAGAACATCGAGTAGTTCTTCTAGGCTGAACCTCGTCCATCTCGTTACGGATCCGAGTTGACTTTGGCTTTCCTCTTTTCTTCGGCCTAAGACGACCCCGATCAGGTAAGCACGTGATCGGTGTTTGCAACCAGTAGTCTTCATGTGGAACCGGATTGAACTCTCTACCCCAGGCAGAAATGTAGGAGCGAATACTATATACTTTATCAACAAAAGCCGCTGAGTCCATGCCAATCTCCTGGCACACTGCTAACACATGTGTACATGGATATTTATATAGTGTCCACTTCCCACATGAACAATTACGGTCACTAAGAGAAACAGTCTGAACGTTGCCTCCACCCCTGAGAGCTTCACTGAACCTCCTAGTCACGACCTCATAAGTAGCTCTTTGCATGTTGTATCTCGTTACTCTATGCTCATTAGCTTTGGCCTGACCTTCAGCAACCTTAATCGAAATCTGAGGAGTGAAAAGGTTGTTAGGGTTATCTTGTACATACCTTAAGGCTTCTGTGCGTCTGGTGTTGAAGTATTTAACGAGACGACGAAATGTCATCTGTACACACGCAGTAATTGGCACATTTCTAGCTCCCCTCAACACGCAATTAAAAACCTCCGAGAGATTGGTTGTCAATGTTCCGTAGCGAAAGCCCCCATCATGTACCAATGTCCACTTCTCCGGCTCTAAGTCCGATAGCCAAGACCAAGCTTCTGCATTGATTGTTTTAATCCTTTCCATAAGAAAGTTAAACTTCCGAAGCTGATGTTCACTACCTGCTTTCCAGACTGCTCTTTTCAACTGAACATTTGAGAATCTCGAGTTAAAATTACTGCAAACATGTCTCAAACAATATCGATGATAAGCTCTTGGTGGAGCCCATCCAATTAGATTATCAGCTATGGCACTCAGTATACCTGGATGTCGGTCAGATATAAGACAAATGCCATTTCTATCTTTCACAACATGCCTCCTAAGCCTCAGCAAAAACCAGCTCCAGCTAGCTGTACACTCTTCATCAACAATTGCATAGGCCAGTGAAATATCCTATTATCAGCATCAGTGCCTGTCGCAATCAGCATCTTCCCCCGGTACTTTCCATAAAGATGTGTTCCATCTATAGAAATCACCGGGCGACAATATCGAAACCCCTCAACAGATGGTTGAAATGCCCAGAATACATAATTCAGGACACATTCAGATGAACTTGCTTCACTGTAGAAATCCCAACATACAACTGTTCCAGGGTTAGCATTCTGCAGTGCAAGCATGTATCTAGGAAGCTTTGCATATGATGGTTCCCACTCACCAAATATATCAATCAATGCCCTCTGCTTTCCACGCCATGCTTTCGAATATGACACTGTATAGTGAAATTGTTCTGCAATGGTTGCTATAATAGCTTCAATATTCATACTTGGATCTTTCTCCACAATGTGTCGAACAGCATAGCTAATAACTCGAGAAGTAATATGTTTGTTATCCCGAGTTAAATTACTGAATAAACAAGTGTGCGGCCCTTCATACCTTGTGATCTCAAAAAATCCATGCTTCTTCAACTTAGTAGCACGCAACCTCCACGGACACCGTTGGGTAGTACTTGAAGAGGCACATCTCATAGACCAGAACAATTTTTTTGACTCCACCACATTATATGTGCGATGCTTCTTGATGTGATACATGTCACATGCTCTTTTTAGTTCATCTTTACTATTAAATAATAATCCTTTAGCAAACTCAGTAATTGATGGATCCCAAAATTGGGAGTTGAAGGGTAACTCTCTCGGAGTACTAACACATCCACCATCATGCAAATTCAACTCATCATAAAATTCTGGAACTTGTTCATCTGCAAAGGCTTGGTGATCATGTACCTGGGTTGGAATATGTTCTGGTTGACTATATATGATTGGAACTAAAGCCCGTCTCATGAACTATATCATCTCCATATGACTCTTCATCTTCATTTGACTCTTCATCGGAGTTATCATGTTCAGGCCAATAGTCATCATCTGCACTCTCGTCTGACTCCATTCCCCGACTATCAATATTACACTGATTGTTTATCACATCATCACTCTGCAATGATGGCATAAATTCCTCAATCATTGGAAAATCAGCAGGAGTCCTAACTTGTTCCTGCTGCTGGGCTATAGGAGAACTGTTATAAACATTCTCTATATGACCAACAATATATGGCTCTGCAACATTATCCCTTAAAACATAGACTTCAATACACCGATATTCAGGATACTTCGAGGGAAATGTCAACATGTGCTCCACATCGTCGTCGTCCTCAATTGGAAGAAGCACATATTTTTGATTCAATGTCGGAGATCTCCACATCAATCTGATGACATATCTCTGTACTGAAATTGTTAGAGCTGTATGTACTTGATCAACTAACTCAGCAAAGCGTGTTTCCGTGCTCAATTTCAAACATTTACGTGGAGGTTGATTATAATGTATCCCTTCTTGGCCGCCATGTTCAATTGATCCATCATAATATAACAGAACACGTACAGTTTCTATCTGAAATAAAGGGTGATAATAAATTTATCAAGCCTCTTATGTATTCGCCTATAAATGTAATCTATTTTCTTGCCAAATCAAGATATGACGGTGCCATCAAAGGAAAACTTTAAATGTTATTTTATCATCTATATGATCAATAAAATCAGCATCTGAGTAACTAGTTGCATTTACTTTAATAGCCTAGCACATTAAACGAATAAACGAATATGATGCAAAGATAGTTAGGGCATGGTATTTGTGGTTATCAAAAGATATTTTAAATACTCACTGCAGTTAATGATCGGGAAGGCGAGGGTGATGAAAGGTAAGAGGAGGAAGAAGTGGGAGCTTGCCGGGAAAGAGGAGCTCCGCTTGTCGCTGACCAGGACGATGGAAGAAGGCGGATGGCTGGGAGAAGGAGGAAGAAGAAGAAGAAGAGAAGAGGGGTAGCCGCGGGTTAAATCTGGGAGAAAAATGCCACATGGTGTGGCGACTTCACCCAAGTGAAAACGCCACATGATGTGGTGACTTCACCCAAGTGAAATCGCCACATGATGTGGCGATTTCACTTGTTGTGAAATCGCCACACCATGTGGCGATTTCACTTGTTGTGAAATCGCCACACCATGTGGCGATTTCATGGTTTTCCCTGTCAGCTCCGTGGCTGACATGGCCGATGAAATGGCACCCGAAAAACGCCATTTGAAATGACGTTTTCCCCTTTAACACCTCCCCTGCAATATCTTTGAAACCCACCCCTTAACCGTAAAACCGGTGCAAAATTGCACCAGTTATAAAAACGACTCCCATAAAAAGGCTCGATTCCAACCGTCAGGACGACATTGATGGAGTTATAGAACAGTTACGTTTCAGACCCAATATTAGATATAGGGATGGTAACCTCTTGCATGCTTGGCATGCAAGGCGTGAAATATAACATTTAATACAAGAAGGGGCAATAACTATATATCATTCAAATTCAAAGTATTCTTAATACAATCATAATTATATGTTTTAGGCTACATGCCAAAATACATAATTCGGATTACAACAAAGTATTGGATCTAAGTTACTCTGATAGCTGCTCCAACTACTCCATATTCCCATCTTCAGTTCCGTGGCTCTGAAATACATTGCGAGATTTAAATGAGCTTATACTCAATAAGTAAGCCAACTATAATATAATGTAATTACTTCAAGCTTTTATCAACTCAAATTTTTCATAATAAACATCTGTCAAGCTTCCATATTTCAAATATATTTTACCATGTTATCAAAACATGCATCATATGCTCAAAGTAATTTTGAAAGCAAATGCGATATAGCAATTCAGAAATATACAATTTCAGAATAAAATCACTGTACCACTGTAAATAGCATGTAAAAATCCATTTTTATACCAATGTCCCACAGCCACACACTATGTCCTCATAAACAGAACACCCCCCTTGGATGTAACACCCCCTCGGGTGTATCATCCATAAATATCTCCTAGGAGTCGGTCCTGGAACCAGTGTCATGAACTCACATCCTGCCATATCCGGCTACAGCACACCCTCAGAGTGTATGTCCTCCATATAGTCCCCCTATGGAGATGGGTCTTGGAGTCATGTGGCATAATATTGACATATTCTGTCACAGCACACTTCATGAGTGTGTGTCATCCACATATTCCCCCTATGGAGGTGGGTTCCGGAGTCAAGTGAGTCATGCAACATATTATATCATATCATATCATATCATAGCGGACCATGGTGGGACATATTATCATATATATAAAGTATCATCTTCATGTTACATTTGCCAAATAGCATGTATCGTTGCAAAAATGCAATTCATATACTTTTCATAATTACAGTGATTTAAATATGTCAAATACACATGTATATTTATAAAACCTTTAACAATTTCAAAGGTCATGCCAACTTATCAGTTGTCCACATAGATAACAAATTATTTACAAAATATAATAAATAATAAACTAATCATAGTAAATGCTCATTTGCAAATAAGAGTACCAATCCATTTTCTTATTTTTCAAATAATGCAATATATATCAATATAGCATTTAAATACATAATTTTATATTTTAATAATTTATAAAAATTATGATAAATGGCTTACTTACCTCCTGGTGCTAATCCAAAAATGTAATTCGGCTATTTAAGCACATGGATACCTACGGCATCAATTTTTCAATTTTTTAGTCTCCAAAATTAGCATATCAAAATAGCTTTTAAACTCTACCCAGTTTAATCCCGGGGCCAACTTGGGGCTTGAATATCTCCAAATATATAAGCCCAAATGGGGAAATAAAAATACCCCCAGAAACTAAGATCAACATTGATCCGGTCCATATATTTATTTCTCCATTTCTGACCCAATACAGGGCTCAAAACGCAGCCCAAAAATGGCTCATGAGCCAGCCCAACAGGGCACAAATCCCAACCGGCTCGTGACTCCATCTTCTCCTCCGCCTCCCCTGTTTCACTCGAAACAGAGGGAGAGTTGTGCCGGTGGCCAGGGCTGCCACCGGCCTCCCCCTGAGGTGGCCCGGCCGCCGCTGACCAGCCCGGAGCCGACCGCCGCCGCGACCGAGCTTCCCCCTTCTCTCTCCCTCAATCTATCTCTTTCTCTCTTGTTCTCTCTCGTGGCTTGGAATTGTGCCGATGGCACAGCCGGCCACCAGGGCCGGCCGGACCTCCACCGGACGCTTGCCCCGCGCCGGCTGCCGCCCAGGCCCAGTGAGCCGGCGGGCACTCCGCCGGGCCCGAACCAACCCGCGGAATGGCTTGGTTCTATAAGAAGGGAGGGTCGTCTGGCGGCCCTCCAGAGCCCCACTCCGGCCGCCTCGAGCGGCCAGAGTCTCCTCCTCTCTCCTTCCTTCGGTCGCCTCGAGCGGCCGGGCACTGTAACGAGAGGAACTCCTCTCGTTCTCCCTCTGTCTCTTACTGTCACTCTCACTATGAAATCCATGGAAGAAGGGGGGGGGGGGGGATTACCTGTCGGCTGATGGTGATAGGTGGAGGGAGGAGACTCCCCTCTCCCTCCCCGTTTAAGCTGGCAAGAAGGGGGTAGAGAAGGAAGAGGCGGCACGCTGCCGCCAACGTGCCGTGCCTCTTTCTCTTCCCTTTCTTCCCATCTCTTTCACGTGGGGGAGATTACAAAGGTAGTAGTAATATCGTATGCGAAGCAGTGAATGGGGTTATCCCTTTTCCTGGATTCCTTTGGCCAGCATTGCATGGTCTGGAGTCATCTCCACTGATTGTTCAAACTATTGGGTAATGGGCCATAATAGGCCTAAAATATCTAAATAGGTCTTGAAAGTCCATTACCTTTTTATATGGGTGAATAAAAAATTGAGAGAACATTTAGTCCCACATCGAAAAAAATTAAGAAGGAAATGTTCACTTATATGAAAACCTCTTCCTTCATGCTTAAGTTCCTTAGGCTCACAATAAGTGGAGAGCTTGAGGGATGATGCCTTTATGCATGTGCGAAGAGCGCAATGGGCACTTTGTATGCGCACTTTGCATGCAACCACCTATCTGATGATCACAATGGTGAAACGGCATATCGGAATGTGGATTGCCTTATTTGATCATCAGATCACGAGATGAATCGGTGTATCAAAGGCTTTCTTTAATCAAATTCGATCAATTAATTCAAATTCAAATTAAACCATAGGGTTGCTTCCAAAGGGCACCTAAAACCTATAAATAGGATCTTAGACCATTGCATTTCATTCATTCCGAATTGATTCCAAATTCAATCCAATCTTTTCCTCTCCTAGTGCATTAAAAAGGGAGAAGCATTCTTGGTTTGATATTTTTGATGAATTATAGTGCTGCTTTTATCAAAAGAAGACTGTTAAATTATAGTGTTGCTTTCATCAAAAGAAGACTATTGTATCCTGAAAGATAATTATCATACTGATTGTAAGTATCATTGCAGAATAAAATTATCTTAAGAATATAGAATGTAACTCTATATTTAGACTTATCAATTAGATAGTCTGCACCAAAACAAACAAGAATCCACTCTCTAGAGCTCCAATCTTCTTTAGGCGAGGATGCCTGAGACATTTATTGTAGGCAACACGCAAGCACGAGAAGAAACCAAAGTTATAATCACTGTCATTAACACAGGCAGGAGATTGATTACTCTTGAATAGATAGACATTAAAATCCTCCTGATGGCCCACTGCCCTCTTACGGACAGGCGTTGTCCTCACAGGACCGAACATGGCGACGAATTGATGGCATCTTTCCTTCCGGATCAAACAAGAATCGTCCTCACAGAATCCATCAGTCATGACTCTCGGCAACTCAGATAAGACACTGCAGTTGTGCCTACCATGAGATCCATCTCTCTTCCAACTTGCATTAATAAATAGATCACCATGTACTCCCAATAAGCTTGGCAATTAACACCGAGTAGGAAATAATTGCACATGGCAGCCTGAGGCTTCCATAGTAAATCCACAAAGACAGACCAAAAAATTGTATTTATTAACTTATTTTTGTTCCTCTACATTACATATTCAATACATTTACCAGCATTTTTTGAGAGAATAATAAGGGAAGAGATTTCCCCTGTTAAATTTGATTAAATAATATATCTATTTACATAGGGGAGATGGAAGAGGCAAAAGCAAATTACAAAAGTAATTAGGAGCATCCATCCACTTGTAAGGGCAAAGCTTGCTTCATAAGGTCAAGTTATTAATGATTTTGTGGATAATCGAAGAATGCAAAGACGTCTTATTGTTGAAGATACTCAGGTTGTTCTCATTCCACACTTACCACATAAATGACAACAATAGCTGGTCCCAACATTTTCCCCTATTGGCTAATACCTTTTTCTTCCGCTACTTGGACCACAGCCCCATTATACCAGATGGCAAACTGTTTGACTCATAAGAGACTCTAAGTTCAATTAAGTGAAGACACTATAAAACAAATGACTTAATTTACCGTAATAAGCTCTGAATTTACCGTAATAACTTATTACGATGAAAAAAAATTCATCGTAATAAGTTGATATCGTAATAATTATTAAGATGAAAATATTTTCATCGTAATAAATAAAATATTACGATGAAACATATTATCGCTATACAGTTTAATTATTTTTGATAATATTTTAAAACTATATTATAGAGAAATATTTCATCATAAAAAGCATATGTTAAGATAAAAACATATCGTTGTAATATTTTTTAAAAAATATATTTTGCAAAAAAATTATTACGATGAGTTAATTTCATCGTAATAACTACCTATTACGACAAAAATAATTTCGTCGTAATAAGTTATAACCTATTATGCCAAAAACAATATCGTTGTAATAAATATTTATTATGATGAAATATTTTTGCCATAATAGATTTTTATTTTTATTTTTTTATTTGATACCCATTATAATAATTTAATATAATATTACGACAAGGATATTAGAAATAATTTTTTGCTTCAAAATTTTCACAGAAAATAAATAAAAATTTTCATTCATTTTAATAAAATAATAATATACAATGTCTTTGAAAATACATAATTAAAAAAAATTACATGTCACTAAGGACGCTATGGAGGAAATGGGGTCTGCTGGGAACTACTAGGAACAAATCCAGGAACTAGCTATCACAGGTAAGTAGTGATCTCATCAGTTTTTGCCTGTAGATCATCGATGGTCTTCTGCTGCTGAGTGATGATATCCTTCTGTCGACTCAACTGTTCATGGTACTCATTTAGTTGCTCCTTTAATTATGAGTTGTTAGAAGATGAAGAACTATCTCTAATCCTCGTTGTATCTTTTGGTAGTGGACCCCATCTCTTTTTATAACCAAATCTAAAACCTAAAGCCTCCTTAACACCTAAAACCCCATCCCTTTAGAAAGTCGCTCTACTAAATGTGCCTGTAATGAAAAGAAAATAAATTCAATATGTTTAGTATAAAACATTACATTCAAGAATATTATATTTTAAATTAATAAAACTTATATGGGTTTCTAAAGCCTTTTCATTTATACACTGATTCTTTTTTTTTATCAAAATAAAAAGTATCCCACAGACGAAGTATTGATGGCTCCTCTCCCGTAACAGAATCTTTCTGAAAGGAAACAACAATAGTTTAAGACAATAAATTTTGTTAAAAAAAGGATAATCATAATATGAAACTTTTGTAATACTAAAAGACTTAGCATTTGTGATACTAAACACTTGAAGCATTTGTGATACTAAAGACTTGAAGCAAACACTTGAAACTTTTGTGATACTAAACACTTGAAACACTTGAAACTTTTGTGATACTAAACACTTGAAGCATTTGTGATACTAAACACCTGAAACTTTTGTGATACTAAAGGCTTGAAATATTTGTGATACTAAACACCTGAAACTTTTGTGATACTAAAGACTTGAAGCATTTGTGATACTAAACACTTGAATATGGCTGGTAAAAGCTCTCTCTCAAACATAATTATTGAAAGAAAAGGAGTATATAGTATTCGCAAGTGGTGTGATGGATGACAACATGCATGGGCTGCACAAAAGATTTTAATTCATAAAACCTGATACTCCAAGTATTCCTTACTATATCATAAGAGTGAGCCGGTATTGACTTCAATCCAGTGAGAGCTCCTTGAATTTTTCTACATCAAAGAATGGAAAGGGTTACATGAGTTTGTAAAAAATACAAACTATTAAATTAATTGTATGGATGCATTTACTTTATACTTATCTGAATAGAAATAATCACAAAGAAAGTCCCAATCACTCTGTGAGACACAAGATGGCTTATTTTGCTTTGCTAAGCTTATACTTTTGTCCCCATTATGACTAATGAAGTGCATGTGAAGCCGATATCTAAATTCTTGATATACTTTATTTATTTGGAAATCAATACCATTTTTAATATGGTCTAAAGTCATATCAAGATTGAACTTCTCTTGCATTTACATAATAAAATTATAAAAGTTATAAGGTATATTAAGTATGTTAAAAGAAATTTAAAGTAATCTAATACAATTATACTGATATGAAGTCGATCGATTATGGGTGCTTTCTATGCATCGATTCATGATCTCACTCTACTTCCTGACCACAAATGGTGTCGTCACATACGATCAGTCCTATCTCGGTCATAAACTCGGAGCAAAACTCTCCTAGTGATCATCCAACCTCAGGTGGTAGAAGAATAGGTAACTTCTGTCCACTATGCCTATGAACCAGATGTACAAACTTGTATCTGCGAGCAGGACCTTGGCCCCTCTTCTTTGATGATATAGCTACAAAACATAGTGAACTAAATTAGTGCATAATAACATAAAGAAATATAGCCACATAAGATAAGTTTAGAGTAGAGTTACTATATAATGTGCCAATATATAAATGACTCCTCTGTCGAAGTTGAAATGTAAGGAGAATCATCTGACCTCGATGCAAAAGGAGTATCTCTTGAAGACATCTGCAAACAAGCATACAAATTAAAATTAATAAATAAGAAAGTATAAGAACATATAGTTGTATTAAAAAAATAATACCTAGAAATAAAAAAATATTTTTTAATAAAATTTTAAATTATAATGATGAAAAATATTTTTATCATTATAAATAGATTTATAGCGATGAAATTTATTTTTCATTGTAATGCCTAGAAATAAAAAATATTTTTTAATAAAATCTTAAATTATAATGATGAAAAATATTTTCATCGTTAAATAAATTTATAGTGATAAAATTTATTTTTTACTGTAATACCTAAAAATAAAAAAATTTAATAAAATATTAAATTATAACGATGAAAATATTTTTTTCATTATAAATGGGCTTATAGTGATAAAAATTATTTTTTGTCATAATACCTAGAAATAAAAAAATAATAAAATCTTAAATTATAATGATGAAACAAAATTTCATCATTATAAATAGATTTATAGCAACAAAATTTATTTTTCATTGTAATACCTAGAAATAAAAATATTTTTTAATAAAATATTTAATTATATTTAATGATGAAATAAAATTTCATCATTATAAATTGATTTATAGCAACAAATTTTTTTTTCATCGTAATACTTGAAAATAAAAAAATATTTTTTAATAAATTTTTTGAAATAGATATATAATACTATTTTATAACAATGAAAAGTATTTGCATCGAAACAAATATTTATTATGGCGTATAAGTTCACTGTAATAAGTCCAAACAGTATTATGGCAAATTTAATTTATTTTTTCCATTATAAGTAAACATATAGTGACAAAAATTATTTCACCCTAATAAATTCTTCACAAAAAGTTCTTTTTTTTGTAGTGAGGAACAACTAATGAACAAATGATCAATTGATGCCTTATTAGCCGTGCCTCATAAAGGCTACATCCAATACTTATAATGTTATGCTCTGGTTTTATAGAGCAAATCCTCAATCCTCTCTGTTAGAGTTACAAGTAATAAGAAATATAAGTAATAAATACCAACAAGTAAAAGAACAAACAAAAATGTACACACATATTTTATGTAGTTCGGCAAGTGTTGCCTACATCCACGGATCAAACTCCAAGTAATCTTTCACTATATCAATTATGGGTATACAAGGTCTTCTTTAGATTTGCTAGAGGAATAAATCATCAAAAGAAACAACTCCTGAAACTCTTAGAACCTCACCAAAACAAGGTGAAATCAATAGCACTAGCAACTGACAGATTCATCTGAACTAGTGGTGAAATCAACATAAAATAATTGACCTTTTCAAACTTCAAATGAGAAAAATTTTACAAACAGATAGAGGACGTCTTGGAATATAACATATCCAAGTTTTAGTAACTTTCAACTAATATAGGCCCTCCAAATAGATTTTAGAACTCCGACTGCAGAATCTTAATTTCCTATAGAAAACTCTTTCCTATAGAAAATTCTGCCTTTTATTTTTGTTATTCTCAAGTATTCTTTTTCATTTGGACTCTTTAACTTCCTCTATATCTCTAATTCTTCATATTTCAAGTATCTAAACTTTGACTTTCTTAATGTTTAATATAATCCACGTCATTCACATGCGAAGGCCAGATTCCCAACATATAAGTCACCCTTTCTTAATAGGAACTTCTCTTACATAATGCATTTTCTGGCGTTAAAACATCTAAAGATACAATTTCTCAACGCAACCCCTAAATCAGAAACAAATGACTAACATAATTTCCATATCTATCTCAAAGAAAATACCAATGCAGGATGAATGTGATAGTACATCAAATCAACCAACCACACTTAAGTATGGTCCATAGCAGGCCAAGAAACCAAACTAGAATTTTGATGATCTGATAACATTCCAATATTTCTTCAAAATCTACAAGTTATATTTGTAAGGGTGTTGGTCAGATGAATTTCATAATACAAATTAAGCCATGCTATCTACATTATCTGTTACTGCCAAATCACTTTTGAGGAGCTTCAAGTGACAGAAATGCTTCGTGGGCCTTCAGAGGAGTGACAGGGAGCGCCTCATTCAGTCAGAAACATGCAAGAAAAGTCACAGACCGATGGTTCCGACGGGGACCCTCTGACGTTCAAGTCAGCGATTGGAGAACAGAGATTTGAATAAGAAAGTAGAGATTCATCCTCCCCTCGTTGTGAGTCAGGATGCATATATACCTGTTCGATAGTCTCTCTTACCCTTTGTGGAGTAGCTGTCGAATCTCATTTTATGTTAGGATCGGCTTCGTAAGCGGCTAGCGGGTGCATAGTTGTTAATCATGCACCGTAGATATCGATAACTGCGTAATACGTTGGTAACCGCGCATGATTTCGGTAAAACAGATGAGCGAGATATGCGGCAGTTGGTGCCTCAAATCACTGAGTCCGATATCTGAGATTGGCTCCACGATACTAGGAGAACGTGCAATATAAAGTACCGAGGCCAAAGCTGAGGGCCGAGGTCAGGTACCGAGGCTGAGGCCAAAGCCAGAGGCCAAGGCCGAGGCCGAAGCCGAAGCCAGGGCCGAGGCCGAAGCCAGGGGCCGAGGCCGAAGCCAGGGACGAGGCCGAAGCCAGGGGCCGAGGCAGGGATCTGAGGCGAGCTCGAGGCCGAGGTTGGGGGGCCGAGGCGAGGGCGAGGCCAAAGCTAGGGATAGGGGCCGAGGCCAGGGGCCGAGGCGGGGAGCCTGAGGCCGAGGCTAGGGGTCGAGGCCGAAGCCAACAGGGGTCGACGCTGAAAACGAGCTACCAAATTATCATCTGGTTCTGGGAATTGCACGCAGGATGTTATGCCACCGCCCAGGGAAGTGATCAGCTACATCAGATGCCCCCACCACTGAGATGGGTGGGCGTATAGTTGCCAGCAAAAGGGGTGTCAGTATTCACCAGGTGGCTGATCTCTGTGCCATCATTTTGCCCGTTCAGGCTATTGGGATTGGGCAGGATTTTTCTCGGGCGAGGAGTTGTAAAAAGGTAGGCGCTATCATTGCGGTGAGGTCACCACTGCCTCTTTATTGGCGGTGTTTTTCGTGTTTTACGCGTCGAGTGGTTGCCAAAGCAGTCTCCAATGGAAAGTGGACACATGGCCAAATCGGAGTTCGGCGGGATGATTTGAAACGGGGGTATAAAAAAGGGGAAATCATCCCTATCCTCTACTTTTTACTTTTTCTTGCGTTATAATCTCTCACCTTGATTCTGCAAGCGCTTGTTCATCTCCCATTTCCGTTTTCCTCCCGAGCTCTCTCTTCTTCAATCTCGGTTCAAGTTCTTCAGGTTAGTCCTCATGGCTTCTTCACCTTCTTGCTCTCTTTCCGATTTTGGGGGTCACACCCCCATTCCTTCACTACCTTTCCCTTCCCCCATGCCTAGCTGGTCTTCTTCATCCTTCGACCACGTTTCTTTGGAACGGCGGCGAGCGACTGGATAACCCCCGGCTGGAATTCGTCCGATCGTCGGACAGGCCCCAACCCGGAGCTGTCCGGCCGTCGCCGGCCCGTCCTCTGCTGCCAAGGAGTCCCCTGAATGGACTGCCTCCATCATGACGGCCCAAGACATTATGAACCTTAGAGCCAAGTATAGTTTTCCTCCCAACATGCGTCTATCCTTTCCCGCTCCTGATGATAGGGTAACTTCTTCCCGTCCCAGAAGGGTTGCCTTATACGGAGCTTTCTTTAAGGCTGGGCTTCGGCTACCCATCCATCATTTCATCCTCAACCTCTTAGACAGGTACTCCTTGGCGCCCGCACAGTTAGTCCTAAACCCCATCCGGACCATCGTCGGCTTTCTAGTACTTTGTCATGTTCAGAGTATAGAGGCTAGGATCTCTTTGTTCCGTAGCTTCTACACCCTCTACAAGCAAGCAGGGTGGTGGTCCTTTGCCCCTAGACCCACTAGGATTCTTAAACTATATCTTCCCACATCCATCAAGGGGTGGAAGAATAGGTTCTTCTTCACCGACGTCGAGGGGGTGAGTGGAATCTGGGGAACACCCAACACTGATGCAAATAGGGATTCTTCTATACTCCCAAGGGATCGAATGACATTTGGACATCTTCTAACTGCCGACATCCCTCAGTGCAACCAGCTTTTAATCAAAGAAAACCTTCAACTTGCCGGCCTTATTCCATACAGTGGTGAGTAGTCAATTCACTCACCTCATCCTTTTTCCTTTCCGTCTTTCCTTTCCCTTTTTTCTTCTCTTTTTTTTTTTTTTTTTGACGTCTGGTCGCTATGTAGGTATGTTGCCTTCGCTTGAGGAGGTGAGGAAGGCAGCGGCCGATGCGAGGAGAGCCGGGGCGAATGGGGCCCCTTTTGAGAAGAAAGCTATAGCCAAAGCAGCCAGGAAAAAGGCCAGAGTTGAAAAGGCCAAAGAGAAAACTGGAGGGGCCGACGAGCAGAGGAAAAGTCCCCGATCACCATCGCCCACGCGATCTCGATCTTTGACACCTCTTTCCTGTCGGCCTCGTACGGAGAGGGAAGTGGATGTCGACCTCACGGCCGATACACCATCGGAGGAACCAAGGGCAGACATGCCGCCATCACCATCAATTTTGCCGGATGCAGGGGTCGTGGAGCCGACCCCCGACCCCATTCCCGAGGCTGTCGAAGCAGAGGGGATAGCAGAACCCCTTCAAAACCCCGTTCCCGAGGCCATCGAAGCAAAGGGGGTAGCAAAACCCCTTCAAAACCCCGTTCCCAAGGACGTCGAAGCAGAGGGGGTAGCAGAACCCCTTCAAACAGAGGTGGCGGATGAGGAACCCCTTAGGGCTGCAGAAGGGGCGGGGACCTCGTCAATCCCTGACATACCACCGGCTTCGGAGCCTGCCATCGAGGACGAAGCCGCCCTATCCTTCAAGGCCCTCCTCGAGCTTGAGGGGCACTGGGCAGAGCAGACAATGGCACTAGTATGCCTGCCCGAGCTCCAAGGAATCCTCCAGGAGCAGAGAATTTCGTCTTTTTTTGAGAGGCCTTTGTGGCCCATCTTTGGGTAAGTGTACGAGCCCTTTTAATTCAGCTTAACCATGGCAAGTTTTTAACTGTACCCTTCACATGGGTGGTGAATTCCCTTGCCGCCTTGAAAAGTGCCCTTTCCCAGGCCAAGGCCGCACTTGGCCGATCAGAGAGAGAGAGACCCAACACGCCAATGCCAGAGCATAGGAGGCAGAGAAGGTTCTAGAAGCCGTCCTCTCTGAGAGAGTCGAAGAGGAGGCTCAGGTGAAAAGGGCCAAAGAGGCTCTTGAAATGGCCAGAGCCGAGGGCCGAGCCCAAGTAGAGAGGGCTGAGAGGGCTCGAGACGTGGACATGGCAGAGGGTTAGACTCAGACCGAGAAGGCTGAGAGAGCTTTGGAGGTGGCACGGGCGACAGAAGAGGGTAGTAGGCGTCTAGAGACAGAGCTGCTTATATGCCGAAGCAGCCTAGAAACCGCCAACACCTTAAGAGATGCAGCCGAGGAGCGGACGGAAAATGCTGAAGAAATAGCTCGGAGCTCTGATGTGCTAGTTATTGAAATGAAGGCAGCGGTGGCAGCAACAGAGGCTGAAGTTACTGAAATGAAGGCTGTGACGGTAGCGGCGGAGGCTAAGGATGCTGAGGCAGTTGAAAACTTTCACCAGTCTTCCAATTATAGGGAAGAGCTAGCTGAAGCCACTGCCTTTGCCTACAATGCGGGCTTCCAGGACTGCAAGGATAGGGCGATGAAGGTCCGTAGTCTCGAAGATCTGGGCAGCCTGGACCCAGACGAGGATTCGGAGGACACATCATCGAAAAATACTTCTCCCGTCCGTGGTCCGTCAGTTGAGCCATGAACAGTTTATTGCGTTCTTTTTTTTTTATAGAGTCTGACTCGGGTCGGCAATTTTGTAAACTCTTTGCCATTAATGAATTTTCTGATTCAGTCTTCACTTAATTTTCCCGTAGCTAGCGAATTTAGTTTACTACAAGATAACGCATATAGGCCAGTGCGGGTCAATTTTGGGGAATAGTCGAGGCCGAGGCCATAGGCAAGCGTTATTAGAAGTCAAGATTCTTGATTGTTAAATAATTTGAAGGCCTGGCCTTAGCCCTAGGCCGCCGCCAAGGACGAGAGGGCCTAGGGAGTAGAGTGCAGACACGAAGTCGATTTTGGAGTAGATATCAGGCTATGGAGTACCTATAGCTTGGTTTGAGAGTCGGTACAGAGTCGGATTTGAACGCCGACATGGAATCGAGTCAACGCGCAGTCAAGCTGGGCACCGACACGGGGTTGGACTCACGTGCCAACACGGAGCAAAGGCTGGGAGGCCGAGGCCAAGGGCCGAGGCCGAGGCCAAGATCGGCTATGTGCCGACACAAAGTCGGGCTTAAGTGCCGACGCTGAGTCGGGCTTCAATGCCGACGCGGAGTCGGGCTTCGGGTGCCGAGGCAGAGCCGGGCTTAGGTGCCGACGCGGAGTCAGGCTTAGATGCTAATGGAGAGTCGGGCTTCGGGTGCCGACGCGGAGCTGGGCTTAGGTACCGATGCGGATTCAGGCTTAAATGACAATGCAGAGTCATGCTTAAATGCCGACGTGGAGTCTAGCTTCAGTGCCGACGCGGAGTCGGGCTTAAATGCCGATGCGGAGTCGGGCTTCGAGTGCCGACGCGGAGTTGGGCTTCGGGTGCCGATGTGGAACCGGGCCTAGGTGCCGACGCGAAGTCGGGCTTAGGTGCCGACGCGGAGCCGGGCTTCAGTGCCGACGCGGATTCGGGCTTCAGGTGCCAACGCGGAGTCGGGCTTCGGATGCCGATGCAGAGCCGGGCTTAGGTGCCGATGCGGTGTCAGGCTTAGATGCCGACGTGGAGTCGGGCTTTCGGTGCCGACGCGGAGTCGGGCTTTGGTGCCGATGCGGAGTAAGTCTTCGGGTGCCGATGCGGAGCCGGGCTTAGGTGCTGACGCTGAGTCAGGCTTTTGGGTTGAGAAGCAGGAACACTCAAAGACGTGTTAGTGAGAATGAATATTACTCTAGCAAACATGCTCAAATTAAGGACATAAACAAACTATTGATAGTACCGACGTAGGTTGTCTACGTTCCAAGTGCAGGGGAGAGGCTTCCCGTCCAGCCCCTCAATTTTGTACGCTCCGTAGGGGAGTGTCTCCGCGACTCGATAGGGTCCTTTCCATTTTGAAGCTAGCTTGCCTCCCTCTGTCGTCTTTGAAACTTCAGTTCATCGGAGGACTAGGTCTCCTGGCAAGAATGCCTTAGGGCGGACGCGATCATTGTAATACTTTATTGTTCACTGTCAGTAAGCTGCCATCCAGAGTCGCGCTCGGTCTCGTAGTTCTTCCACTAGGTCAAGGTCGGCCCGCAACTGATTTGGGTTGTTCCCTTCATTGTACATCTCCGTCCGGGGGCTCGGGGCACCTATCTCCACAAGGATAACAGCTTCGGATCCGAAGACTAGGCTGAAGGGAGTCTCCCCGATGGGAGCCCGCGGCGTTGTGTGGTAGGCCCACAATATTGGGGAGCTCCTCCACCCACCATCCTTTGTAGTCATCTAGCCGGGCTCTAAGTCCTTGAAGAATAATACGGTTGGTCACTTCGGCCGCGCCGTTGGTCTTGGGATGCCCTACGGAGGTGAACCGCTGATGGATGCCCAGCTCGGTGCAGAATTCTCGGAAGGCTGTATTGTCAAACTGCTGGCCGTCGTCAGTAACGAGGGCATACGACAGTCCGAGCTGGCATAATATAGATTTCCAGAAAAAAGATCTCACCTTGCCCTCGGTGATCTTGGCGAGTGCTTCAGCTTCGATCCACTTGGTGAAATGGTCGACAGCTACTAGCAAGAACTTGCGCTGACCGGAGGCCGAAGGGAATGGTCCCAAGATGTCCATACCCCACTAGGCGAAGGGCCAAGGTGCAACCAGGGGGGTTAGCTGGGACGTCGGTTGCTGCTGGATGTTGGCATGGCGTTGGCAACTATTGCACTTCTTGACGAGCTCGGACGCGTCCTCCCTCATTGTCAGCTAATAGTATCCCTGCCATAGGGCTTTGTACGCCAGGGCTCTGCCCCCAAGTGACTTTCACATATGCCTTCATGTATTTTCCGCAGGATGTAATCCGCTTCCGTGGGGCCGACACATCTGAGGACCGGGTACGAGAATGACCTTCGGTAGAGTTTTCCTTCCATCATTAGAAACTTTGGGGCCCATCGCTTGAGCAGCTTAGCCTCGGCCGGGTCTTCAGGGAGGGCGCCATCGGTAAGATACCGGATATAAGCATCCATCCAAGAGGGCTTCTGCACGATCGACAAGGTTTCTCCTATTGCTTCGATGCTTGGGGCTTCCAGATGTTCTACGTAGGTTCTTCCCAAAATTCCGTCGGCTGAGGTTGCTAGTCGGGACAGAGCATCAGCTCTGGTGTTCTCCCCCCGAGGAATGTAGCTGACGCTGAAGTAGGCTAAGGGAGAGGCTTGTGACTGCACCATACTTAAGTAACGGGACATAGTAGGATCTCGTGCCTCGTACTCCCCTCGGATTTGGCCGGTGACTAGTTGGGAGTCAGTGAATACTCTAAGGCGTTTCACCCCGAGCTCCCAGGCCAATCTTATTCCAGACAGTAGGGCTTCATACTCAGCCTGATTGTTGGTGGCCGAGAAGAGAAAACAGAGGGCATACTCGGTTACAACTCCGTCCAGACTAGCCAGGATGAGGCCTGTTCCGCTCCCTTGGGAATTTGATACTCCGTCCACATGAAGGATCCAGTCATCTTCCCTTTCGGTTCCAAGACCCAAGGGGTTTGCATGGGACTCTTTCGGCTACTCCTCAGCCCAAGTGCACTCGACCAAGAAATCTGCAAAGACTTGAGATTTCATGGCCGACCTGGGACGGAACGATAGGTCAAATATCCCAGCTTGAGTGCCCACTTCGCCAGCCAGCCAGAGGTGTCAGGACGAGAGAGGATCGCCTTAAGTGGTTGGTCTGTGATTACCACGATCGGATGAGCTTGAAAATAAGGTCAAAGGCGCTGGGCAGAAACAATCAGCGCGAAGATAATCTTCTTGACTCTCGAATATCTGGTCTTCGCATCGTGGAGCACCTTGCTGGTATAATACACCGGCTTTTGTATCCCATCGGTGTCCATGCGAACCAGCACGGAGCTGATGGCTTCGGGAGAGATCGCGAGGTACAAAAGAAGTTCTTCCCCACTCCTTGGCTTGGATAGTAGTGGCGGGGTGGATAGAAACCTTTTCAATCCCTCGAAGGCCTCCTGGCACTCCCTCGTCCATTTGAAGCCGTTAACTTTGCGCAGTGCCTTAAGAAAGACAAGCATCTTTCTCAGACTTGGACAGAAAATGGCTCAAGGCTGCCACCCTTCCAGTCAGGCGCTGGACTTCCTTTTTGTTAACCGGAGACCTCATGTCTAAAATGGCTCGGATCTTGTCAGAGTTGGCTTCGATCCCCCGCCGAGTCACCATGAAACCTAAAAACTTGCCTGCCGTGACGCCGAAAGCACACTTGCAGGGGTTCAATCTCATCTGATACTAACGGAGGTTGCCAAAGGTTTTCACTAGGTCGGCAATATGATCAGTGGTATAGGTGCTTTTGGTCAACATGTCGTCCACGTACACCTCCATGTTGCGTCCGATCTAGTCTTCAAAGATCTTGCTCATCAGCCTCTGGTAGGTGGCTCCAGCGTTCTTTAGTCCAAATGGCATTACCTTATAACAGTATATTCCCTTCTCCATTATAAAGGAAGCAGCTTCCTCATCGGCTGGGTCCATCTTGATTTGGTTGTACCCCGAGAAGGCATCCATGAATCTCAAGGTTTCATGTCCGGACGTAGCATCCACCAACTGATCAATCCGAGGCAACGGAAAGCTGTCCTTGGGGTATGCTTTGTTGAGGTCAGTGAAGTCCACGCACATCCTCCAGCTTCCGTTAGCCTTACGGACCATTACGACATTGGCTAGCCAATCTGGGTAATGGACTTCTCGAACATGGCCCGCCGCTTCCAGTTTGCGAATCTCCCCGTCTATGGCTTGCTGTCGATCTGGGGCAAAGCTTCTCTTCTTTTGCCAGATGGGTCGACATCCTGGTTTGATGTTGAGTTTGTGAGTGATTACCTCCTCAGGGACGCCCGGCATGTCGGAGGATGACCACGCAAAGATGTCAGAGTTCGCGCGTAAGAAAGCAAGGAGTTGATCACGTGCTTCTTTCGAAAGTAGGGCCCCAAGCTGGATAGTTCTCGTCGGGTCCTCTCCTAATGGGAAGGTTAGTAGATGCTCAGCCGGCTCCCTCCTTTTCTCCAAGTCCCGAGGGTTGAACAACTCGGGTGCAATAACTGGCTCCAGCTCTTGTGGACTGGGGGCTAAGTGATAGCAGAGCAGTAATGGGCTCTATTCTCCCTTCATCTCTCCAACTCCTTCGTTGGTAGGGAACTTTACAAGTAGCCTTTTAGTAGAAATAACAGCATCCAACAGGTTTAAGCCAGGCCTCCCCAAGATAGCATTATAAGCCAGTGGGACTCGGACCACCAGAAAACTTATGACAACCGTGCTTTGACACGGCGGGGTTCCGGAACCAGATGATAATTTGGTAGCTCGTTTCCAGTGTCGGCCCATGTTGGCTTCGGCCTCGGCCCCCAGCCTCGGCCTCGGGCTCACCTCGGCTCCCCGCCTCGGCCCCTGGCTTCGGCCTCGGCCTCGTCCCTGGCTTCGGCTTCGGCCTCGGCCTCAGTCCCTAGCTTTGGCCTCGCCCTCGCCTCAGCCCCCCAGCCTCAGCCTCGGGCTTGCCTCGACCCCTGGCTTCGGCCTCGGCCTTGGCCCCTGGCTTTGGCCTCGGCCTCGATCTATGACCTCGGCCCTCAGCTTCGGCCTCGGTACTTTATATTGCACGTTCTCCTAGTATCGCGGAGCCAATCTCAATACCAGACTCAGTGATTTGAGTCACCATCTGCCGCATATCTCGCTCATCTGTTTTACCGAAATCATGGGCGGTTACCAACGTATTACGCAGTTATCGATATCCACTGTGCATGCTTAACAACTATGCACCCGTCAGCCGCTTACGAAGCCGATCCTAACAGAAAATGGGATTCGATAGCTACTCCACAAAGGGTAAGAGGGACTATCGAACAAGTATATATGCATTCCGACTCACAATGAGGGGAGGATGAATCTCTACTTTCTCATTCAAATCCTGTTCTCCAAATCACTGACTTAAGCATCGGAGGGTCCCCGTCAGAACCACCGGTCTGGGACTTTTCTTGCAGGTTCTCGGGTGAAGGAGGCGCTCCCTGTCACTCCTTCGAAGGCCCACGAAGAATTTCTGTCGTCTAAAGCTCCTCAAAAGTGATTTGGCAGTAATAGATTGGCGCGCCAGGAAGGGCGGAGTAGCGCAGCAGATGAACATTCTCTCTGCGATCCCATGACTTCTACAAGGAAGAAGATGGTGGTTACACGTGCTCAGAAGGCCTCCACCAGCCAGGCTGCGGAACGTCTCCAACGGGCTGAGCAATCAGAGGCCAATCTCTATATTTCGCCTCGTGCACCATCACAAGCTAGCTAGTCCGATCAACTCGACGTCCTGACTCATTAGGTACAGGATCTGATGACAGTGGTGCGAGGACTGCAGGAGCACTGCTTTGCCGCCATGCCATTGCCACCTCAGCCCTCTCTATCTCATGGGAAGGTCATAGAGCCAGTCAACCTCATCGGGGTAGGACCCCTCTTGAGGCCTCCCACCACTCGCCCCCGAAACCTCACCGCCGGGAGACCTCAAAGCGACAACGGTCTCTTTCCCACCATTCTGATCGCTCTCACGGGTGGCGTGGTGAGAAAGAACCAAGACATGTGCACTCCTTGCACCGGCAGTCTTCCCCACCCTCATCTTCTGACTCCTCTAAAGAAGACACCAATAGGAAGACCGCTCGTCGGGCCGAGCAACGACTAGACAAGTATCATCAGCGATTGGAGGAGCTTAGCCGCCGGATCGCCAACCCTCACGGGACGGACTATGACCACCATCCCCCGCTCTCTCGCCGCATCATGGAGGAGCCGATCCCACCTCGGTTCCATCTTTCCTAGTTGGATCCATACGACAGCATGACAGACCCTCTGGACTGGACGAGTATCATCAGCGATTGGAGGAGCTTAGCCGCTGAATCGCCAACCTCACGGGACGGACTATGACCACCGTCCCCCGCTCTCTCGCCACATCATGGAGGAGCCAGTCCCACCTCGGTTCCATCTTCCCCAGTTGGATCCATACGATAACACGACGGACCCTCTGGACTACTTGGAGAGCTACAAGGTCCTCATGCAAGTCAAGGGGCGACAGACTCCCTTCTCTGTGTTGCCTTCTCGGCCACACTTCGGAAGGTGGCGCATGCATGGTATTCCCGTTTACCACCACGCAGCATCAACTCTTTCAGGCAACTCGAGTGATCTTTCTTGCCCCACTTTGATGCATGCCGAAAGATCCCTCGGATGGCTGATAGCTTGTTCGCTGTCCAGCAAAGGAGCGGTGAAACCCTGAAGGACTTCGTCGGTCGGTTCAACGAAGCCGCACTCGAGGTTTATAACTTGGAGGATTCCGTAGCCACTCTAACCCTGAAGCGAGGACTTCGTCCTTCCAAATTTGCATACTCCCTGGACAAAAAGCCTCCCAGCTCCTACGCCAAACTGCTACGCCGAGCGTAGAAGTATATCTGCGCCGACAAAGCGGACTTTTCCAAGAGGGAGGCCGACAAAGGTTCCAACAAGAAGCCAATGTCCACGAAACCTATTGGAGGACGATCTAGGAAATCTGAGCCGCCTCGTCGCTCAGATAACCGCCCTCAAACGCTCGTTCCCAAGGAGCATTTCACTCCTCTTCTTGTTCTAATATCTCACATCTTGTTAGAGATTGAGGATGCGCCCTACTTTCGTCGTCCACCCCCCATGAAACCAGGGATTCCCCGCAGCAAGGAGCTCTACTGCCGGTATCATAGGTGTAGGGAGAATAGTATCCAAGGCATGCATATTTTAAACAATTGATAACTATTATCATTGCGGAAATTAAAAGATTACATATTAATCTATCTAATATGCATCAAGATCATATCTTTGTCTATATATTCAGGGTCGTTTGATCTAAAATATGCATATAAAAACATCAAGATCATATCTTGATCTTCAAGATGACTAGTCACACTATTATCTTGAAGCCTGCCTTAAGATCTAGGGATCAAATCACTTACCTTAAGAACAGTAGGTAAATCCTTATTGCTCTGCAGTCGTTCAATCGTCCGGCCTCTAGTATCGTCCATGCGAAGCCCTGAATGATCAAATTTCCGGGAGTGCTAGCTCGTGGAAAAATAGCTTTGCTGATCTTGAATCCTCTCACTTGAATCTTCCTCCAAGATCCACCAGGCTTCCGCTAACATCAGAATCACCAGGATTTTCTATTCTAATATTTTAGAATTACAATCCATGACAAATCGTGTATTGTTGTTCTATTTTTTGTTTTGTATTCTCTGGTGAGGGAATGCCCTCTATTTATAGTCTAGATTTAGCCTTGATATTTAATTCTAACATTTAAGAATCCGTCATTTGGAAAAAGCGAAGAGACGCCGAAGGAGCGCTTGGTTTAATTCCGATGTTCGGAGAAAACCAAGCAGTCGCGACATTTGGTTTAGTTCCGTCGTTCGAAGAAAACCAAGAGACGAGGGATAAATCCGACGATCGTAAATAAATGTCATGCATTAAATTCTATCTCATGAGATAAGATTTTAGCCATCTCATCATATGAGATCCATATTCGAGAGGTTTGGATTCTGATCTGAATTTATTTGACTTAACCCACATAGATCATGGTCCAAGTCCAAATCAAATTTGGCTAGTCCTGAATCTATTTAAATTCAAATCAAGTCTAATTTCAAATCAATATTTGAAATTGACTTGTCCTTCTAATAGACTTAAACCAAATTGAATCTTATTCAATTGTACTTAACCCAATTGAGATAATTAATCAATCAAATTGATTAATTAAATCATATATGATTCTCAATCGTTGATCAGCAAATAGATCATCGTAGGAAACTTCTATGCGTGTGACTCTCTAGGTTCGAACCTAAGCCGGTAGCATAGAAACAACTTTCTATACTAATCGATGTGCCCATCTAGCAATGGAACCCGATGTTCGGATAGGTCGAAGAGTTGCCGAGCAAACTCCAAGAACCCTAAGAAACAGTTACCGTATAATTCATCCTCTTGACCACAAATGCTAAGGATGGCTTAAGAGCCTGTCAACTCTAAATAGCTAATCCATAAAGTGATTTCAACTTTAGTGATCATGTGACTTTCACATGAAGTGCCTTGGCCAAGGTCTTGCTAAATTGAAACACAAGCATTTCTCCTTTTAATGGGATAGGTCAAATTCCATCTTGATCCACAACTAACTACCACAAGTACTTGACTGAATCCAGTAACCTTTCGTAGCTGGATTAGAAATCCAGGTGGTCCGGCACCTAAGTACAATGAGTTGCTTGTAAGCCACTGGTTGTGATCTTCAGGTCTGAAGGATACTTATACCTATATCTTCTCGGATTAACTCTTGACAGCAGAGTATCTAGAAATGAGTCACGTTCGGTGAAATGTACTCCTACACTTTTACCTGTATGTCATACCAGTGTCTCTACACTCCTTGGTTAAGAGGATAACCAACAAATGTGATATACAACGTCCTATAATTGATAGTACTATGGCCCTGTCATAGTATATCATTTGGTCGCGAACTCTTTTAAGGACCTTCTAAGATAAATCCTCCTTTATCGTGAGGAAGATCCTAAGGGCTTCATTACTTTCAGGAGTATTAAGAAGATGTTCTTGTAATGAATAAACTGCCAAATAACTTTTATTAATATATCAATTTATATATAATTTACATCAGCACAATCATCAAATGATTGGCTTTAGGATACAATTCCCAACAAACTCCCACTTAGCCTAAAGCTACTCATTACAGTATCTAATACCCATCTTCAACTTATAGTTGTCAAACTCCTTGATGCTGAGTGCTTTAGTAAATAGGTCACCTAGGTTTTCCTTTCCATCAATCTTCTGAAGATTTATGTCACCTCGGTCTACTATCTCTCGAATAAGATGAAACCAGCGCAGTATGTGCTTGGTGCGCTGATGTGCTCGTGGTTCCTTTGCTTGAGCTATGGCACCAGTGCTGTCACTGTATAACAGGATTGGTTCATCTATGGAAGGTGTCACTCCAAGCTCGAAGATGAACTTTTGCAGCCACACAGCTTCTTTCGCAGCATCTGATGCAGCGATGTACTCTGCCTTGCACACCGAATCTGCCACTGTAAGTTGCTTGGAACTTTTTCAGCAAACAGCTCCACCATTTAGGATAAACACGAAACTCGATACACTTTTGCTATCATCATGATCTGATTAAAAACTGGAATTAGTATATCCAACAAGTTTCAAATCAGACTCTCCATAGACTAACCACTGGTCCTTAGTATTTCTCAAATACTTAAGGATTGTCTTAACAACTTGCCAGTGTTTTTCTCCTGGATCAGATTGGTATCTACTCACTACTCCTAGTGAGTATGCCACATCTGGTCTTGTACATGTCATGGTGTAGATAATCGATCCTACTGCCGAAGCATATGGAATTCGACTCATACGTTCTCTTTCATTAGGAGTTGTCGGACAATCCTTCTTAGAAAGATGAATTCCATGGCCTATCGAAAGATAGCCTTTCTTGGAATTCTCCATGCTAAACCTCTTTAGCACTGTGTCAATGTACGTAGATTGGGATAAACCTAGCATCCTCTTAGATCTATCTCTATAGATCTTCATCCCTAGGATGTATGATGCTTCTCCCAGATCTTTCATGGAGAATTGTGATGATAACCATGTCTTTATTCCTTGTAATGCAGGGATATCATTCCCGATTACGAGAATATCATCCACATATAATACAAGAAATACAATAACAGAATTGTTAGCCCATTTATAAATGCAAGGTTCTTCTTTATTCTTAATAAAGCCATAAGATTTGATCACTTTATCAAATTGTATGTTCCAACTCCTTGATGCTTGCTTAAGTCCATAAATAGACTTCTGTAGCCTGCACACTTTAGACTCGTCTTCAGATATAAAACCTTCAGGCTGTATCATATACACCTATTCTTCTAAATCACCATTTAGAAAAGCGGTTTTAACATCCATCTGCCAAATCTCATAATCGAAGTGTGCTGCTATAGCTAGCATAATCCGAATGGATTTCAGCATTGCCACAGGAGAAAACGTTTCGTCATAGTCAATACCATAACGTTGATGATACCCCTTGGCAATCAGACGTGCTTTATAGGTCTCTACCTTTTCGTCTGCGCCTCTTTTCCTTTTGAAAACCCATTTACACCCTATGGGTTTTATCCCTTCGGATGGGTCAACTAATGTCCATACATTATTGTCCTTCATGGAATCAAGTTCGGATTTCATGGCATCAAGCCATTTATTAGAGTCAGTCCTTTGCATAGCATCCATATAGGTGATCGGATCCTCGTTGTTCTCATCGAGTTCAACAGGATCATCGTTCTGGACCAAGAAACTCAAGTATCTGTCCGGTTGATGTGGTACTCTACCAGATCGCCTTAATGGTGCATCTAAAATGGGTTTTGAGTTTGATCTAATCAACTCAGATTCTAGGGGTTCACTGGTTTGTGTTGTTCCTTCTACTTGATGAACTTCCTCAAGTTCAACATTAGAGCTATTTGTTCCTTCACTAAGGAACTCCTTTTTAAGAAAAACTGCTTTATTACTAATGAACAACTTTTGTTCTTCAGTATTGTAGAAGTAATATCCTTTTGTTTTTTCGGATAGCCGATGAAAAAACATTTGTCAGATTTGGGTTCAAGTTTGTCTGATTTTGCACGTTTCACATAAGCCAGACACCCCCAGACTCTCAGATAGGTAATAACCGGTTTATGTCCATACCACATCTCATGTGGAGTTTTAGAAACAGACTTACTTGGAACCTTATTAAGAATATGACAAGCTGATTCTAATGCGTATCCCCAAAATGATATTGGCAAGCTTGCAAAACCCATCATGGACCGAACCATGTCTAACAGAGTTCGATTCCTTCTTTCCGACACACCGTTATGTTGCGGTGTTCCAGGAGGAGTCCATTGAGAGAGAATCCCATTCTCCTTTAAATATATCATAAATTCATTGGAAAGGTATTCGCCTCCTCGATCTGATCGAAGGGTCTTAATACATTTTTCTGTTTGTTTTTCTACTTCTTTATGATATAGTTTGAACATTTCAAACGATTCAGATTTATGTCGCATAAGATAGACATAACCGAACCTAGAAAGGTCGTCTGTAAATGTAATGAAGTAGTAGTATCCACCTTTGGCACAAGTGCTCATTGGTCCACATACATCAGTATGTACTAGACCCAATAGCTCTTTGGCTCTTTCACCTTTTTCAGTAAAAGATGACTTGGTCATTTTACCAAGAAGACATGATTCACAGGTAGTTAATGATTCACAATCATCAACTCGAAGGATGCCCTCCTGAGTTAACCTGTTTAATCTATTCTTGTTGATATGACCCAGCCGATGGTGCTAAAGATAAATATCTGTGACATCAGTTGTTCTAGGGCGCTTACTTGATTGGTACACTACATTCATAGGCTGTGATAATATATAAATGTCATTAGATAAATACCCAGTCATTACAGTGACTCCATTCATAATGATATTTAAAGTAACATCCTTTATTGAAATTTCATAATTATTTTTGGCCAGAAGGCCTACAGAAATTACGTTCAATAAGAACGTTGGGCAAAAATGACAATCATTTAGTATAATGACATTTCTATTGAAAACTATTTCAAGAACTCCTAATGCCAGTACTGGAACTAATCTTCCATCGCCGACATTTAGGAATCTTTCATTGTCCTTAAATCTTCTGGTGACCTGTAGTCCCTGCAATGAATTACAAATGTTAAAAGGACTCCCGGTATCAATACCCAGGTCTGATTATCATATATAGAAAAATTACAAGGTGTTATCATATAAATACCTTGTTGAGCAACATCTTGCTCCTTTTTCTTCTTTGGCTATTTGGATCAAGTGTGGCAATGTAAAGAGGACAGTTCCTCTTCCAGTGCCCTTGCATCTTGCAGTGAAAGCATTCAGCTTGACTTTTATCAACTTTCTTCTTCTACATCTGACCCCTTATAGATGTCCTAGCATGTTGCACCCTTTTATTATTCTTTTTCTTCTTTCCTTTCCCAAAGGGTTTACGCCCTACCTTAGATCCTTCAACCACATTAACCAAACCCTTAGAGAGCTGGTTATCCTTCTCAAAGTTCTGTAACAACCCCAACAAACTGTAGTAGTTGACTGCAGGCTTTGTCATTCGAAAATGAGTAAGGAAAGGTTGGAAGGATGGAGGCAAGGAATTCAGGATCGCATCTTTTCCAACTGCTCATGTAAGGGAAAGCCGAGCTTGCTTAGGAGTTCTATCTTCTCGATCATGTACAATACATGATCAGTGACAGGAGATCCATCTCTCATTCGAGCATTGAAAATAGCACAACTAGTCTTGTGCCTTTCAACATCATCGGGTGTGCCGAAAGATTCATTCAACGCTTGAATGATTTCTTCTGGCTGAGCATTCTAGAACCGGCGATCGAATTCATCGTTCATTGCTGCTAACATGATACAATGCACGCTAGTTCTATCATTAAGCCACTTCTGATAACTCTCATGCTCAAGGACGATCTTAAGTTTTCTGAACCAGCTATTAAAATTGGAACCATTCAATTTGTCACTATCCAATAGGGACCTTAATAAATTAGTGGTCATGTTCTGCATAAGGAAAAACTAAAGTTTATTAGTATATAAATTGATTCAGTCTAAAGACTTAGACTTTAGTCTAAAGATTCTTCACTATTTTGTTTAAATTAGCAGCCTCTACACCCCAATTCGAAGAATTATTCTTAATTCTTTAGTGGGCACTAAGATCTACATAAACTACATACAGGCCCAAGTAAAGCTTGGCTAACCCATATGCATCTAAGAGTAGGTTCAAAACAATTGTTTCCCCAAATAATTCTTAGTGTTCAGTTTTGCCCCATGTACCTCTTCAGCAGGCATGAAGTGCCTCCACTGAAAGTTCTGGTTAGGTCCAACCATTAAATGATATAATCAGTGTAACCTATCAATAGACAACCAAGCCCGAGTGAAGCTCGGCTCACCTGACTGTTTATTTAATAGTTACGCTGACTTATCATATAATGAATGATAATTTCGATGGTTGACAAGCACCAGGCATGGAGTGCCTCCAATGATTATCAAGACATCGGACTCATTATCACCCACCTTAATGGGAGGCTATGATCTAGTTATCATATAACTATTTCATTTTAAGGACCTAATAATTTTAAAGGATTTTAATAATATAAAGATAAATTGACTAATCAAGTTCTCCCACTGAATCTATGAAATTGGTAGAATGAAACAAGATTAAGTCAGGTTAAGTGGCACCTAAATCAGTCATACTGATATCTTACAGGCATGGGTCAACCCGAATCAGGTAAATGATCTGAATCATAAATGGTTCACCACAATGACCAGGTGAGAGAGATCGATGGGAGGGATATGCCATTAACTCGTTAAAGACGCATCAATACGAGTAGCTCCCAATTAAAAACCATTCGATCGTTGATTCTAGAGCAACTTGCCATCCCATCTTGACATCATATGGTTAACCAATTCTGATTTGACCATCTAATAGATTCATGCTCAACCACGGAGCCTAATCTACTTCCATTTGGTTTAATCAAAGAGAAGGACTTGATCAACTACAACTATTGTTTGATTTAGAGCATTCTTAACCTAATCTAATTAGATTTGAACAAATACTCTTTTAGTCCAATTGATTTAAACCTTAGAGTCTAACCCTTTATGGACCTGATTTAGCTAACCCAAATGATTAAATATATTTCATGTTAACATGTCATATATTTCAATCAAGCATAATGTTACTACTCATAATTCCTATATTTAGATCATATCTAAAAAAAAAATTATGAACTAATATTTGACATTCAAATAAAACTCTCATAAATATTTGTATGTTTTATAACATAGACATCATGCCATCATATATCATATCTATGTTTTTATACTAAACATGCAAATATTATGGTTTTATACAACATCAATATGTATCAAATATAAAATATCTTTTGAGAGTGTGTGTAATCTATGTTTTGATGCCAAAGCACAATTTAAATTTTCTTTAAACAAAGCATCAACGATAAAACAATCGCACGGAATATGTCACAGAATACCTCATTGAATGGGTAATTAGAATTTTCAATCCACCTGTGACCATATGGCCTTGTGATAAGTTTTAGCCATAATTACATAATTAATGAGAATATTAATTTACATGCAATAAATTAGATCATTAATGAAACCATGGCTCTAATACCATTTCTAGGGAGAAATAGTCTCCGAGGCATGCATATTTTTAAAAATTGATAACTATTATCATTGCGGAAATTAAAAGATTACATATTAATCTATCTAATATGCATCAAGACCATATCTTTGCCCTATATTCAGGATCGTTTGATCTAAAATATGCATATAAAACATCAAGATCATATCTTGATCTTCAAGATGACTAGTCACACTATTATCTTGAAGCCTGCCTTAAGATCTAGGGATCAAATCACTTACCTTAAGAACAGTAGGTAAATCCTTATTGCTCTGCAGTCATTCAATCGTCCGGCCTTTAGTATCATCCACGCAAAACCCCGAATGATCAGATTTCCGGGAGTGCTAGCTCGTGGAAAAATAGCTTTGCTGATCTTGAATCCTCTCACTTGAATCTTCCTCCAAGATCCACCAGACTTCCACTAACACCAGAATCACCAGGATTTTCTATTCTAACATTTTAGAATTACAATCCACGACAATTTAGAATTACAATCCACGACAAATCGTGTATTGTTGTTCTATTTTTTGTTCTGTGTTCTCTGGTGAGGGAATGCCCTCTATTTATAGTCTAGATTTAGCCTTGACATAAGAATCCATCGTTTGGTAAAAGCGAAGAGACGCCGAAGGCGCGACTCTTGGTTTAATTCCGATGTTCGGAGAAAACCAAGGAGTCGCGGAGTTTGGTTTAGTTCCGTCGTTCGGAGAAAACCAAAGAGACGATGGATAAATCCGATGTTCGGTAAATAAATGTCATGCATTAAATTCTATCTCATGAGATGAGATTTTAGCCATCATCATATGAGATCCATATTCGAGAGGTTTAGGTTCTGATCTGAATTTATTTGACTTAACCCACATAGATCATGGTCCAAGCCCAAATCAAATTTGGCTAGTCCTGAATCTATTTAAATTCAAATTAAGTCTAATTTCAAATCAATATTTGAAATTGACTTGTCCTTCTAATAGACTTAAACCAAATTGAATCTTATTTAATTGTACTTAACCCAATTGAGTAATTAATCAATCAAATTGATTAATTAAATCATATACGATTCTCAATCGTTGATCAGCAAATAGATCATCTTAGGAAACTTCTATGCATGTGACTCTCTAGGTTCGAACCTAAGCCGGTAGCATAGAAACAACTTACTATACTAATCGATGTGCCTATCTAGCAATGGAACCCGACGTTCGGATAGGTCGAAGAGTTGCCGAGCAAACTCCAAGAACCCTAAGAAATAGTTACCGTATAATTCATCCTCTTGACCACAAATGCTAAGGATGGCTTAAGAGTCTGTCAACTCTAAATAGCTAATCCATAAAGAGATTTCAACTTTAGTCATCATGTGACTTTCACATGAAGTGCCTTGGCCAAGGTCTTGCTAAATTGAAACACAAGATTTCTCCTTTTAATGGGATAGGTCAAATTCCATCTTGATCCACAACTGACTACCATAAGTACTTGACTGCACCCAGTAACCTTTCGTAGCTGGATTAGAAATCCAGGTGGTCCGGCACCTAAGTACAATGAGTTGCTTGTAAGCCACTGGTTGTGATCTTCAGGTCTGAAGATACTTATAACTATATCTTCTCAGATTAACTTTTGACAGCAGAATATCGGAAATGAGTCACGTTCGGTGAAATGTACTCCTATACTTTCACCTGTATGTCATACCAGTGTCTCTACACTCCTTGGTTAAGAGGATAACCAACAAATGTGATATACAACGTCCTATAATTGATAGTACTATGGTCCTGTCATAGTATATCATTTGGTCGCGAACTCTTTTAAGGACCTTCTAAGATAAATCCTCCTTTATCGTGAGGAAGATCCTAAGGGCTTCATTACTTTCAGGAGTAATAAGAAGATGTTCTTGTAATGAATAAACTGCCAAATAGCTTTTATTAATATATCAATTTATATACAATTACATCAGCACAATCATCAAATGATTGCTTTAGGATACAATTCCCAACAATAGGACTGCGGTCATGACACTGAAGACTACCACCTCTTGAAGAAGGCCATTGAAGAACTTGTCCAGCAAGGTCACCTAGGAAAGTTCGTCCGAAGAGGAAACCCCTGCCCCGAGTCCGTCGGTGCCTCCTGCACCTCAGATCGGTGTGGACAACACCCCGATGGAAAGGACGATAGCTATGATTTTCTGGGGGGCAGGCAGCAATTCAAAAAGGCAGCATGAGGGGTTAGACACTGTAATTTCTTTCTTTAAAAAGGATTTAGATATGATAGTTAATAAACATGATGACAGTGTCGTCGTGTCTATGACAATAGCCAAACACCCTATAAAGAGAATTTTAAAAGACAGTGGAAGTTCCATTGACATTTTGAGCTACGAAGCTTTTGTTTGGATAAACCTGTCTAACTCTTCTCTTCGACCCGTCACCGCACCCTTGGTGGGTTTTACTGGAGATTCTATGAAGGTCGAAGGAGAAATCTCTCTTCCTGTCACAGCCAGAACCCCGCCGTATCAAGGCACGGTTGTCATAAGTTTTCTGGTGGTCCGAGTCCCACTAGCTTATAATGCTATTTTGGGGAGACCTGGCTTAAACCTGTTGGATGTTGTTATCTCTACTAAAAGGCTACTTGTAAAGTTTCCTTCCGACGAAGGAGTTGGAAAGATGAAGGAAGAACAGAGCCCATTACTGCTTTGCTATTACTTAGCCCCCAGTCTGCAAGAGTTGAAGCTAGCTACCGCACCCGAGCCGTTCGACCCTCGGGACTTGGAGAAAAGAGGGAGCTGGCTAAGCATCTACTAACCTTCCCATTGGGAGAGGACCCAACGAGAACCATCCAGCTTGGGGCCCTACTTTCGAAAGAAGCATGTGATCAACTCCTTGCTTTATTACGTGCGAACTCTGACATCTTTGCATGGTCATCCTTCGATATGTCGGGCGTCCGTGAGGAGGTAATCACTCACAAACTCAACATCAAACCAGGATGCCAACCCGTCCGGCAGAAGAAGAGAAGCTTCGTCCCAGACCGACAGCAAGCCATAGATGGGGAGATTCGCAAACTGGAAGCGGCGGGCCATGTTCGAGAAGTCCATTACCCAGATTGGCTGGCCAATATCGTGATAGTCCGTAAGGTTAACGAAAGCTGAAGGATATGCGTGGACTTCACTGACCTCAACAAAGCATGCCCCAAGGACAGCTTTCCGTTGCCTCGAATTGGTCAGTTTTAGGGATTGCTTCATAGAGCTTTAAGCTATGAGAGGAAATGGCTAAGCAGATCATAATCAAGTTTAGAAGATGTCAAGATCGTTTTTTTTAAAAAAAAAAAAATTTGTATGGACTTCCCAAACTGCATGATATGCTCCTTTTTTTTCCTGTTGCTCTTGTCCAATGTCATTTTTTCCCTGTCACGTTCTTATTTTTGCTCATCTCATAAAATTGCAATAACCGAGTAGCAGCCTCCATTAACTAGCAATTGGGACCATGACAATATGGCTACTTTCTGTTTTTTATTGTCTTTCCAATTTATCACTTGTCAGAAATCATCCAATAAAACACAAGGGCAAGAAACGGCTGAAAATAACAATAAACATACAGAGAAAAATATTGGGAGTTCATGCAATGATATTTTTGCTAATTGCCATCTCTATGTTGATTTCCTTTTGTTTATTTATTATCAATAATTATTGTGTAAGGTATGGAAAAAACCTGCTGATACTTGCTACATGGTAAATTAATTTGATCACTGAAAGTTCAAACCAGTTTCATCTTCCATTTTATGCACCTGCGTAAAGGAAGGGACAAGAACAAGAACTGAATTGACTTCAACTTCTGTTATCAAGGGAGTTGTTTCTTCAACTTCTCCATATTAGATGATTATTAAATATTCAAGATCAAGTCCTTTATGCTTTTGTTGCCTGCTAAGCATGGGTTGGATCTTGTTTATTAGTTCTGAGGGGTAGGTCCACAATCTGCAATTCTAACATCAGAGAATAAAATGTCTGCTGACCAAAAGAAGAAGAAATAATGTTCATGTTGGGATATGTTCCCATACAAAAATGATATTTATTATTTTATTGATTAATTAAAAAAATTAATATTATTTTTGTAGGCATGTTTTGATGCTTTATAAATATCAAAATTTTTTGGATTATTTAAATATGACTTTAATATTGTATATAAGTGTTATATACATAGGATAATATTTAAAGTAAAATAATCTAAATATGTCATAATTATAAATTAAAGTTGGGATCTTTAATTTAAAATTACTAGAGCGGTTCATTACATTCTGAATGAAACGATTTTATCCAGATTGTTGATAATGAGATTATTGGAATGAAAATGCTTTATATAATTTAATTAATTAATTATGAATCTCTAATAAATTTTATTGTTAAAATAGAGCATTCAAAATTATTCAATGATGGTCATATATGAATCGATCTTAATTCTGAGTAATTAATAGACTCCTATTAATTGTATTATATTTTTTGACATACCGGATAATAACACAGAAATATAGTGTCAAATTCTTGGTATATTAGAAATAAATAACATAAGTAGCCAAAAATATTAATATACAATATGAAATCCATTTCTTTGTAAAGAAGTCAGAAGGATGATTTCCATAAATGTTAATTCAGGACTTAAATAATAAGAGCGCTTAATTTATAATTAGATCATAAATATATTATTCATTATAGAATCAATGGTACTTATGGATAAAGATATAAAGGATTGATTTATATGTAGTGACTATATCAATAAACAATTCAAATCCTTTTGAATATAATTAATTTTATAATTTTAAGAGTGCAGTTCAAATTTTAGTGAAATAATTTGGAATTAATAATTTTAAAAATTTTAATTAAGGTGCTAATTAAATGTTAAAATTATTGGAGCTTAAAATTATAATATCCATAGTTTCTCTGGATGGCTCCATTAAATTATGTGAACTTTATGATATGTTGGATTGAATTATTAATTTAAAATTAAGAATTCTAAATTAATTTACACATAGAAATTAATTGGATTAATTTTATTTTAAATAATATGATTATTTAAAATAAATTTAAAATTATTTTAAATTAAAAATTATATGATGTTCCCTAGCATATTATAATTTTAAATTATTTTAAATAATCATATTATTTAAAATAAAAATTAATCCAATTAATTTATGTATGAAAATTAGTTTAGAATTCTCAATTCTAAATTAATAATTCAACCCAACATATCATCAAGTTTACATAATTTAATGGAGCCATCCAGAGGAACTATGGACATTATAATTTTAAGCTCAAATAATTTTGACATTCAATTAACACCTTAATTAAAATATTAAAATTATTAATCTTAAATTACTTCACTAAAAATTTGGAATTGCACTCTTAAAATTATAAAATTAATTATATTCAAAGGATTTGAATTATCCATTGATATAGTTACTACATATAATCAATCCTTCATAAACGGTTCATAATTAAAGCTAGGTATTTTTCATTAACCTCTTTAATTATAAATTTATCCATAAATACTATTAATTCTATAATGAATATATTTATGATCTAATCATAAATTGAGCGCTCTTATTATTCAAGCCCCGAATCAACACTTATAGAACCGTCTATCTAACTTCTTTACGAAAGAATGGATTTTATCTTGTATATTAATATTTTCTACTTATGTTATTATATTTCTAATATACCAAGAATTTGTGACAATGTTTCTGTGTAATTCCCCGGCATATCAAAAAATATAATACAATAAATATGAGTCTATTAATTATTCAGAATTAAGATCGATTCATATATGACCATCATTAATTAATTTTGAATGCTCTATTCTAACAACAAAATTTATTAGAGATTTATAATTAATCGCGTTCTAGTCCTATATAATCAACTTATATAAAGCACTTTCATTCCGATAATCCCATTATCAACAATCTGGATAAGATCGTTTCATTCATGATATAATGAATCACGCTAGTAATTTTAAATTAAAGATCCCAACTTTAATTTATAATTACAAATAGATTTAGATTATTTATTTTAAATATTATCCTCTGTATCTAACACTTATATACAATATTTAAAATCACATTTAAATAATCCAAGGATTTTTGATATTTATAAGCATCAAAACATGCATGTAATAATATTATTAAAAAATTTATCAAATTAATCAGTAAAATAATAAATATCATTTGTTTATGGGCACATATCCCAACACTGACTACATCTGAAAGGGATAGATAAGTCATCTCCAAAATCTTAATTTTCTACAGTAACTTCAGGCTCTTTTGTGCTAAGGATGAGCTGAACCTTGAATGTTTATTCCATTGTCATAAGAATTAATACTTCAGAAGACTAAGAAATGCATTCCTACTGTTCATATAATATTCCAAAAATAATTTCATTCAGATGAGAAAAAAAAGATTTAAATATTTGTAACTCAAATTTACCGGTTGCTAATTAACTTTCATTCGAATTTTTAGGACCACATAATTTTGATCTTCTAATGAATTAATTGGATTAGCATGTGAGTTAGGAGCATTAAAATTTGATATGAATTGATTTTAAAAGTTATAAGAACTTTACATGCCCAGCCAATCCTTGGGGCTGATTTGAAATTTTTAAACTTTTTTTTTTCTAAATTTTGATTAAAATATAGGTTTCTAAATGATTACTTGTTACTATCAGGAATCATCTGTTTACCATGTAAAATCTTTAACCTCTCCATTAAAAGTAATCATCTGTTTACCAATTAAAATCTTTAACCTCTCCATTAAAAACAAAATAAGGCTAAAATTTTGAAATATTATGATGAAGAGGAAAAGCAGTTGTTCAGGCTATCACTTGTGCAACAAAAATTTTAACAGGGATGGAAGGTGGATCAGACCTGACAGCCCTCGATCTATCTCATCATTCCCTGCTTGAGGTCATACAAGATTGAAACCAATACAGCAGTATATCATATCTGAACAATATACTCAATTTTTTTTTAAAAAAAAGGGTCAGGAGAAGCATTTATTGGCAGATAGGTGAGAAATGCTGTCATTATAAGAAGTTTCACAGATATCATGAAACTCATATCATCACTCACATATCTGAGTTTTTCATCAGAACTTAAAGAGTTCTGAAAAGGTTTGATGATTCATGTAATCATGTAAACATTAGGAAAGTATTTTAAACTAAGAATGAAGAGATGAAGCCTCTCACATTCTTTCAAGTCGTCATGATCATTATCATGAAATCACAAAAGCTTTTTCTTTTTTTAAGAAAAAGATCAGACATCAAGATTATTATTCAACTTTCATGAAGACAATGAAAGTTGATTTCAAGGAGCGCGTATGTTTCCAAACTTTCCTTTATTGAGAAATCGTCAGATATATTATTATGGCCCCAGAGACTACATATCAGACCTAATACGTGGAGGAACCCGTATCCCAGGAAAAAGAATACAGCAGGCAACCCACCAATTTAATTCTAAAATATTTAACGTAAAATCCCATTTTAGCCCGCGATCATCAGTTCCCCAAGTTTGTTTAGAAAGCGGCGACGGCCATCAAAGCAGCGACGAACCCGCCGAAGGCAGCCCCGCCGGTGAGGGTCGCAGCGCTGTCATCGTTGTCGCTAGCGGTATCGGGGGCTTCGGCTGGGGAACCGTCTGATGCGGGGGGTAAAGTGGCAACATCCATCGCCGGTGATTGTGCAGGGGTGGCGTCTCCGTCATTGGGGACGTCGTCTTCATCGGACGGTGATGGGGCGGAGGCGGTGGAGGCGGGAGACGGGGCTTTCGCTGGGGAGGCGGCCGGAGTCTTGGCGGAGGGAGCCTGGGCGGGGGCCTTGGAGGGGGAGGAGGCGGGAGACTTGGAGGGAGATGAGGCGGGGGACTTGGAGGGGGAGGTGGCTGCGGATTTTGAGGGGAGGCGGCCGGGGAGTTGCCGGGGACATCCTCGTCGGGGACGTCGTCGTCATCGTTCCCGGCGGGGGAGGGGGCGGAGGAGACCTGGGCCGGCGCCGAGGAGGCGTTCTTGGGGGACACGGCGGGTGACGGGGCCTCGGAGCCGTCCGCGGCGCAGACGGTGGCGGCGGCGGCGGCCAGGAGGAGGAAAACGAACACGAAAGCGCGATTCATTTTCCCTGGTAAAGAGAAGGAATAAAGGGGAAGAAACGAGAGAAAGCCGCAGAAAGAACAAACAATGGACGGTGTTTTGGGGCGAATGGGAGAGGGAGAGGGGATGGGGATTTATAGGAGGTGCGAGGGCGGGGAGTCCGGAGAATTCGACCGTTGGAGGGCTGGGCGGGAACGATGTTGCCGGTGGGACCACCAGCGTTTGCGGGTTGGTGTCGTGAGGTGGGGAGAGAACTTCGTTGACGAGAAAAACTAACCAAAACCAAGTTTAATACATTAAACAATCATTAAAAATTTGAATATATAATCGAATTTTCAGGAAAAAAAATACTTTTTTTTTTTTTTTGAAATTGAACGAAAATGTATGTTTCATTTTTCAAATCCTCATGTTAATGACATATTTATTAGTTTTCTGAAAACAAGTTTTATTGAAGATTAGGACGAAGTGGAAAAGCAAAGAATTGAATAGCATAAGATAGAAGAGCATGGATTGATTAATTAACATAATTTTTTGAAATTGCATATTGTAAGTCTAAATAAATCATGTATTGGTTGAATATATCTTGCTTGAAAGTCCTGTAATTATATAATTAAAGAAAAATATAGGATAGAGGGAGTCAAAATATGTCTAGCTATACTTAATGTACAAGAATGAATTATAGTGTTGAAAGTTGTCATACATTAATTAATGGATGTAGATTGGAATATAGATTTATATAATTTTATTTTTTATAAAATATTATTTTATTTAAATAATGTTATTTATTTGTTTTACATATGAAAGCTAATTACAGAAGACTATGATTGGAGACGTTACTTAATGATATAAAGCCTTAAATCCTATAATGGATTGGAGAGAAAGTTTTTAATGAAGGGAAAGTAAGAGATACGACAAAATAAGTATTTAGTATCAAAATTATTAATAAAAGTATAAAAATCACTAGAGAGATTTTCTTTGATAATTTTCTCAATTGCCGCTAAGGTATAACTAAAAGTCTCATCACTAATTAAACAAAAGCACGTTTCCTAACTACTAAGAAGGTACAATTTAAGCCATGTTTTTTTTTGAAAAGATTTAAAAACATTTCAACTTCGGTGTAGAAACTTACCTAGGGGTTTTAAATATTAAGAAAAATTTATGATAATCACCTATATTTAAATTTTTAATATTTTTAGCTACATTTACTAGCTACTATTAAAAAAAGAGCAATAGTTTATGGCTATTCATCAAAGTATGTCTTTTAGTAGTGGTTGTGATTGTTGGTGAAAGCATATCCTTTGGAAATGATTTTGACTGCTGATTATATTTTTTTTAAAAAAATATATATAATTGGTCTATCTGATACTTTTAGTATGCCTCTAATATCTTTTGATTTCTTATTTTGAAACTATCTAACGTATCGTATCAATTTTCAATGTAGCAGTCAAATTAAATTAAATTAATTAATAACTCAAAATTATACCAAGTACAAAAAGTGCTCTAGCATATACAAATATTTCTAATCCTTGAATTCTTTGTGAACCAAAAAGGGTCACAAAATATATAATACGTGATACATGGCATAGAATAGTGAAAAAAAAATTAAAATAAACACTAAAAACCTAACAGATGGTTTTGATAAAAAGAACTCATCTATCCTACGTAAATAAGATAAAGGGAATAAGGTAAACAAAAGCATAAATCATCTGTATTACTTATAATATACATAATTAGCTCGTAAGCAAGTAATTAATATATAAAAGATAAACTTGTAAAAAATGAATACAAAATGTATTACTTATAAAGGTTGAAGGCCCTACAATTATTGACCCAATAGCATCTCCAATTATCCTTTGAAGTCTATCTGCCCTTATCAAAGGCTTATTTCATATGCTAGCTAGATAATAAAAATCTCTCAAAATTCAGTTAGAAGAACATTAGTCCATACCATCTCTGAAATGGATTTTTGTTTGTAAAAGTTTTATACGGTACTTCAATTGTGCTATCATGTAGAACTCTTCGAAATGATCTCATTTCATTCCTACAAACAGATTTTTCAGTCTAATAACAAATAAGAATAACAAGCAAATCAATACCAAAGGTATAATGAAATCATAAGTGAAATAATTATATTAAAATAGAGAAATAAATTTATAGTAATATATTTACCTTAATGGTATGAGTATAACCTTGCTCTCTTGTCTCTAAAGTCAGTGTCAAGTTTCAAATGCTGCAGCCCAATGGGAGAGAATACTTTTATGTTTAGAACCAAGAATTAAGAATTAGAGATGGACACTGGGCCAAGCCGCCCATGGTCCGGCTTAGCATGGCACGAATCGGGCCATGCCAGGCACAGCCCATTAAAAGGAACCGTACCGGGCTTGAAGAATCTAGCCCGCAGATCAAGCCCAGCACAGCCCATTAGGGCCTGAACTGGCATGGCTCTGGCAGGCTAGGCACGGCATGGCCCGTCATGCCAGCTCGGCATGGCCCACAAGGGCCTGGGTTTCTCCCAATCTCCCGATGGCTTGATTCCTCTCGCGAACCCTAATCGGAGGTCATCCGTCCCACCTCCTCTTTGCCACCCGATCCCGCCTCCTTCCTATCTATGCTGCCTGCCTCGTCAACTTCCGCGGCTGCTCCCATCGCCCGAAGAGAGATCTTGAGGCTTCTGAGTTCGGCGAGATCGAGGTCATCAGCGTTCGCCACCTCGAGGACATCATCCACAATATTATCATCCGTCGATCCGCCCCCGACTGGCTCCCCTTCATCCTGAGCTCCTCCTACTGGGTCCCCCCTCGGAATCAGGCTCATTGAGTGGTCGAGATCATCGAGAATCTGATCGCCAATCCATTGACGAAGGAGGAAACACTCTCCTTCATGATGAACCGAGGGTGGCCATTGCCATCCCACTTCATCGAAGGTACCAAGGCTTACCTGCTTGGCACGGCCAGTAACATGGCCCATCCCAAAATGGGCTGCGGGCCATGGCAAATTTTTTTTTAACGGGCCGTGTCGAGCATGGCCAAATTTTTTGACCAGCCCGACGGGCTTGAGTTATACCATATTCAGCACCGCCTAATGCCCATCTCTACTGAGAACCATGGCATTTCAAGACAATAAGATCCCTGACATTGCTACTGTGTGACTAAATCTCCATGGAGGTTAAACTACAGTCTGCATAGGTAAAAGTCACCTCAATAGGTGACAGTTTCCATGCAATGAAATTACATGCTTGTCAAACAGTGGCTTGTCCCACTCCAGAGCCCATTTGTTGCAACAGGCATCATAATAACGCTGTTTTTGAATGTGTGGAGGTCCTACAATACATAAAAAGGTTAAGGCTTATGCCTTGTAGTTTGTCTAGATATTTCTAAACAGTAGAATGAAAATAAATAAGTAATTCTTTCTAAAATACAAATGCACGTTCTACTTAATACAAATACAAATACCTGTTAATAAAACCCTTACATTGCTCCATCCCAGCTAAAGTGCAACCATCATATCCCCAGTGCCCTGCTAGTAATACACCAATAAATTAATAGAATGCTAATATTAAGTAGGATGATGGACACATGCACTATAAACAAACAGAAAAGACTGGTATCAAAAACTAGCATTCAAAAGTTACTACTGCCAGCTGGAGTGCATGCAACACAAAAATATTGCAAAACAAGTGGTTGCTTGAAAGAGATCTAATGCGGTAAACAATAATGTGAAGCGAGAAAGATGCAAACATAATTAAAACAGCCATGATCATCCAATCAAACAAGAGAGGCATGTCTCAAGAGGGAGACCAACTTTACACTAAAGTGATAAAAGAGTCATAAAAATCACGGGTGGTTGCGTGCAACACCCTCAATGGAACTTTCCTGGTACTAGGACTGGACAAACTTGAGATCATATCATGCAAGTAATTTGTGAAAAGCTTAATTTAACTAATCAACACTCTATCAGGAGGAATATGTGATATGATGCCTCAAAAAGGGATTCTCTCTGGAAAGCATTGCAAATTAAAAAGATCCTCCTTCTGTTTGTCAAGAAAGCTTCTGCCTTGAGACTATTATTCTTCCTCCATCACTGTCACTATTTACAAGAGAGAAAGATATCAACTAGAGCCTGAAAACCAGATATTAGCCGTGCCAATCAGAATGCAAGGAGCTGCTCTGCGAACTTGCAAATTTTGTTCCAATCCAGCGACCTGCCCAGCTGATGCAATGTCATCTATTGTTAAAGAAATCCATGGATGGCTCTGCAGCATAAAAAGATTACCTTTCTAATGATGCTGCTTTCCTTCACATATTGATGCAACTTCTCTAAGTTGATGTTATCAATATTGAGAGAGAATAAGAATTCATTTTTGGTCATTGATGCATCACAAAATGCTTCTCTTCAATTGTTTGCTCTGTATGTAGGTCACTAACACCAAAGCATCATCTGTTGGAATTTTGTATATTGAATCAAATTTATATATCATGCAACGAAAGATAAAATAAATACGAATTTAATTTTTAAAGCCCAAGATCCTCGAAAACAAATTCAGTTAATAAGAAATAATGCATGATTAAATAATATATTATACCTATATTCTTTATTAGGAATGAAAACTAATGAAGCCGATAAACAATTTACCACTAGTCGTCTATGCATCCGGCCTCTAATGGTGATCCACATAAAGATCATTGGATGACGTCCTTCTAGGATTGGATGATGACCTTCTAGCGAGGGGTGCTAGCGCCTCTTTTCTTTTTCAGTTGATTTTTCAAATCAAGAGAGAGAACAATTTCTTGATTAATCAAGAGGGGAAAGATTTCTTGATGAAGACCAAATCTTAATCTATCAAAAAAATAATTTCTTGATTAAGATCAAATCTTGATCAATCAAGAAAGAAGAAAAAGCCTTCTTTCAACCCACCCAAGAAAGTATGAGCGAATGAGAGAGAGAGGAGCTTTCAACCGGTCTAAGAAAGAGATGGACATCCTAAAGAGAGAGAATATTTTAGAGAGAGAAAGTGGGGTTTAGGCATTCAAGAAAGAGAAAGGAAGAGTTAGACGTATATTTTCAAGGGAGGCGTCTCTCTTCCATAAAAAGAAGGATTTTATTCCAACCACTTGATCATGCAACCATATCAAGTTGATAACAAATTATCCTAACAAATTTAGGATATTTATTATTATCATATAATGTTAGGATTACAACCACCAAATCACATCCCTAAAAAATAGAAAATTGGTTATCCCATAAAACAAACCCCCAAACCTTGGATTTGGTTCATGATGATGCCAAAATCACAAGTGTTTCCTCCTCCATGATATGGAGATGGGTCATGTCCATCATATGAGCATGGATCCATCCTTCACATGGCACGATCTCAGCCCTCGGTTCAATTGGGTTTTCATGTATTAAATCATACTATCATATGGATCCAATTAAATACCACATTATTAATCTCAATTAATATAAGCCATCCATCGCATGGATCAAGCTTAATTAGATATCCAATTAATGGATTTCATATATACATCACATGTACAAAAGATCTCTCTCTTGAACACAAAATTCTTTCCTCTATGATTAATTCTATTCATCAATTTCACATTCTCTCATTAAAATTGAGTCAAACCCTATCCTAATTAATTGGTCATCTTATCTGAATTGAGTCCAACTTAATTCCCATTTTAACTTCATCCAAAATCTTCTTAATGCATGTGACCAATTAGGTCCCTTGACACGTTGGCAATAATCATGTTCTTAATATTGATCTAAAGATGACCTGGTCAATACTTTATCCAAGTCAATTCTTTGATCAAATCAACCCCTTGATCAAATCAAAGAATTCATGATTATAGATCATAAGCGGCCTCTAGCAAAGCATCATGACCACCCAAATGTTAAGGTTTTGTTGATGTCATCATCAACACCTATCCATGAACGGTTACCATACAATTCAATCCCTTCATTACATATCCCAGATCAATCAATGGTATGGAATGTATCAATCCTATTATTGTTCTTTGTTTACTTGATCTTAGAAAAAATTGACTCACATGAATTGAACTTCAAAACCATTTCAAATTCCAACTCAACCTTGAAAGGATTTAATAGTCAATTTAATCCATCAAGTAGTCATAGGATATAACCCTTTCTATCAAGGAAGACAAATCTATCTTGATCAAACACCATCTTCATATGTTTCGTATCATATCCAACCGACACCATATTTCCATGGCTTGAGCGACGTTTGTATGTCGTCAAAGCATGACATTCCACACATGAGATGCAATAAAGATCTCAAGTCAATGGATTACTCGCACCAACGTATCAGAGATCAACCATCGAACTATATAGAATATCCATATGAGATCTCTGTGCAGGTCATCCAATGTCCACACACCTATCCAAGTATCTCATACTTCAGCTTACGAGATCAGTTGCTCACACAAGGATGAAGATATGCAATGTGTGCTAGTCTCAACGGCGTTCGATAATACTCAGTCCTGTCTACGCATTAACTAGAAAAATTTAAAGAATCAAACCATAATATGCAATTTTGGATCTCACAATTTGTAATCTCTATTACAAATTCCATATGCATAGTTCACATTCTTTTTGGGCTTTATCTCATAGGTAAAATATATCTAAATATATTTATAAAAAAAACACATGAATAGATAAAGAAATTAATAATATTTAATTTACATTCATAATGTAATGCATACAAAATAATATCCAATCCAATTGAATTTAGGGCACACACTAATATCATCCTGGTAGACAAGCAACAATCATAGGAAGACTGGATTATCATTGGTTTGAAGCTCCCAAATGACCTAAGTCACAAGAAGTAAAGTTCATACTATTTTTCCCCCAACAAGCAAAGCAGCAGAAAATCAATCAGAAGCAATACAACCAAAAGCCCCCTACTCAAGAGGCAAGGCTCTGGATTACAAAGATACCATTGGGAAAAAAAAAGAATTAAAAACTTCTTCACATCAGGATCCTACTCAGCTTGTTGAGGGCTTGGAAAAGAGCCACATAAGTCAAGAACAGAATCTCTGCATTAACCTTCCATGCATTCATTTTAATTATAGTTTCAACCCTAAGAAAGCCTAAACAGCAACTAGTTTCAGGTGCAACAAAAGCCTACATCATAACCGTGGCAAAGTGATTTTTGAGTTTTATCAGACAATGAGGAAGTCTGCCTCATTGTCAGGGGAGGAATGTGTTAGAAAACTATTAACAATCTACACAATATTGCATAGAGTTAATAGTTAGGATCTTTTTTATTACCTCCAGCCATTGCTTTCGATCTACCTCTAGAAGATCTGAATCAGGATCTCGATCTTCCTCTCGATGAATCTTGATCTTCCTCCTCTCGATGGATCTTGATCTTCCTCTTGGGGAACCTTGATTGAGTGCTTCCAATCAATGAGCTATCGCACTCGATGGTGTATGCCCTCAGGATATGCTCTTGATCAGGGACCCAATACCTCCGCTTCTTTTGGTTTTTCTTTCGATGACATTGTTTGTTATCGAAAGCCTTAGAAGGGATCTCTATTTAAAGAGATATCTTAATTCCCTTCCACCGCCTACTCCCATCAAGTAGGCGTTTAAGCGTTTAACACTATTTAATCCACCGGGCGTTTAAGCGTTTAATACTATTTAAGAGATTCTGTTACCACTCATTAACCAGTGGATGGGATAGAGAATTATCCGAGATTAAGCTAAAATAGGACCATCTTCTAAACGGGATACTACATTCTCCCACTTGGTCCGTATATTTTTATCTTAATCAACAATACTGAACAAGAAACCAAATACATGAATCATAGCGATAGGTCCTCTATAATTGAGTATTATCTTCTATGTATTACAATGCATTCAATTTCTTTACCACTATTCCAAATGTGACAACATAACATAATGAATAAACCATATGTTTATTCAGAGTCCAAAAGAAAAGTTTGTCATTTCTCGAAAGTCAAATAATGTGTACACCTGAATGAGAAATAAACAAATAATTGAAATAAGAGTTTCTTTGTACAAATTGTTATCCATACAATTATATCATGGAACCAACTCCCATTCTTATCACATGATCCTTAAAATTCTTAATTGGCATGCCTTTAGTCAAAGGATCAGCTATCATCAATTCAGTGCTAACGTGTTCTATGACCACTTTATTTTCTTTAACACGTTCTCTTATGGCTAAATACTTAATGTCGATATGTTTACTTCGACTACCACTCTTATGGTTTTTAGCCAAAAATACAGCAGCTGAATTGTCACAGTACAGTTTAATTGGCCTAGCAATAGAGTCAACAATTCTAAGCCCTGAGATGAAACTCTTCAACCATACACCTTGCGATGTAGCCTCAAAACAAGCAACGAACTCGCTTCCATAGTAGAGGTAGCAGTCAAAGTCTGCTTTGCACTCCTCCATGATATGGCTCCACCAGCTAACATAAATATAAATCCTGATGTTGATTTCCGAGAATCAACGCAGCCAGCAAAGTCCGAATCTGAGTAGCCCTCTATCTCCAAATGATCAGTTCGTCTATACATGAGCATGTAGTCCTTGGTCCCTTGAAGATACCTCATGACCTTTTTAGCAGCTCTCCAGTGGTCTAAACCTGGATTACTCTGATATCTTCCCAACATTCTACTGCAAATGCAATGTCAGGTCTTGTGCAAACCTGAGCATACATTAGGCTTCCAACAGCTGAAGCATATGGAATGTTGTGCATCTGTTCCCGTTCAAGTTCATTTTTAGGGCACTGGTTCAAAGCGAACTTGTCACCCTTCACTATAGGTGCAACACTTGGTGAACAATTTTTCATCTGAAATCTCTCCAAGACTTTATTGATATAAGTTTCTTGAGACAATCCTAAAATGCCTCGAGATCTTTCTCTATGGATCTTAATGCCAATGACATAAGATGCCTCACTCATATCTTTCATATCAAAATTTTTGGAGAGAAATTGTTTCACCTCATATAGCAACCCTTTATCATTGGTTGCAAGTAGAATGTCATCCACATATAGGACCAAGAAACAAATTTTGCTCCCACTAACCTTCTGGTATATACATTGATCCATGATGTTCTCTTCAAAACCAAAGGAAGAGATCACATCATGAAATTTTAAATACCACTGACGTGAGGCTTGTTTCAATCCATATATGGATTTCTTAAGCTTGCAAACCAAATGCTCACTATCACCAGAGGAAAATCCTTCAGGCTGTTTCATGTAAACCTCTTCCTCTAGATCTCCATTAAGGAATGCAGTTTTCACATCCATTTGATGTAACTCAAAATCAAAATGAGCTACCAATGCCATAATTATTCGGAGAGAATCTTTCTTGGATACAGGAGAAAATGTCTCCGTGTAGTCGATTCCTTCCCTCTGAGTGAATCCTTTGGCAACGAGTCTTGCTTTATATCTTTCAATGTTGCCTTGTGAGTCTTTCTTTATTTTAAAGATCCATCTACATCCAATGGCTTTTACACCATCAGGCAACTCAACAAGATCCCAGACTCGATTAGATGCCATAGATTCCATCTCGTCCTTCATGGCATTGTACCACAAGTTTGATTCCTTAGAACTCATGGCTTGTGAAAACGTTTCAGGATCATTTTCGGCTCCAATGTTATAGTCAGATTCATGTAGATACACAACATAATCACTAGGAATTGCTGATTTCTTTATTCTAGTTGATCTTCTTAATTGTGTCAATGACCTCTTGAGGAGTATCTTGCACAACTGATTGTTGATGAACAACATGATCTTCTAGATTACCATCAGCTTGTGAAATCTCAATGACTGGTTGTTGAGCACTTAATTGAGTTTGAGGAGTGCTATAAATAACAACCAATCCCTCACTTGAAGTGGAAGCTGGAATATCTGAATGATCTTTCTCAGAAGAAGCCAAATACTGAGATTGATCACTCCCACTGATCAAGTCATTCTCAAGAAATTTTGCATTTCTTGATTCCACAATCCTAGTGCTGTGAGATGGACAATAAAATCTATAACCCTTGGACTTCTCAGCATATCCAATAAAATATCCACTAATAGTCCTTGGGTCTAGTTTCTTTTCTTGTGGATTATAAACTCTTACACGTATATGTTGCAAACTTGGTTTCCAACCTTTAAATAACTCAAATGGCATTTTGGAAATAGCCTTGGTTGGAACCCGATTTAATATATACGCAGCAGTTTTAAGAGCTTCAGTCCATAAGGATTTAGGTAGGTTGGAGCTGACAATCATGCTCCTTACCATGTCCAATAATGTTCGATTTCTCCTTTCAGCTACACCGTTTTGGTCAGGAGACCCTGACATGGTGTATTGTGAAACAATTCCATTTTCTTCAAGAAACCGAGCAAACGGACCAGGTGCTTGTCCATTCTCAGTGTATCTACCATAATATTCTCCACCTCTATCTGACCTCACGATTTTAATTTGCTTGCCGCATTGTTTCTCTACTTCTGCCTTAAATACCTTAAAGGCATCTAATGCTTCATTCTTATTATGAAGCATGTAGAGATACATATATCGTGAATAGTTATCAATAAATGAGATGAAGTATCTCTGACCATACGAGTCCATATCTGGGCTACAGATATCGTATGTATGATCTCCAGTATTTCGAACTTCTCTTGGCATCTTTCTTGGACTTGTTGGTTTGCTTTCCCTTTATTAGTTCACACAAGTGCCAAAATCAGTAAAATCAAGAGTATCAAGTACTCCATCTTTTACTAATCTTTTAATTCTCTCAATGGAGATATGACCTAATCTCCGATGCCACAAAATAGAGGAATTCTCATTCATAACACATCTTTTCATACCAGTTTGGGCGTGCATCACATTATAGGTGGTATTATTTTTCAAATTAATTTGGAAAAGATTGTCGGACAATGTACCATTCCCAATAAGCTTAGATTTATAAAATAAATCAACAGAGCTTTTATTAAAATTAAAGGAGTATCCTGCTGGTACAAGCCTTGACACTGAAATCAAATTTCTAGAGAAACTTGGAATATAAAATGTCTTTTCCAAATCTAAAACAAAACCAGAATCTAAAATAAGTCTGCACGTCCCAATCGCTTCCACATGTGAACCCATCTTGTTTCCTGAATAGATGCTTTGTTCACTTCCCAATGGTTTCCTTTGATTTAGAAAACCCTGCAAGGTATTTGAAACATGGATTGTAGAACCAGAATCAATCCACCATGTGTTATGACATATAACCAAATTGGATTCATGACATACGAATGAGGTTAGAGTACCTTTCTTGTCAAGCCAAGCTTTGAATTTGAGACAATCTTTCTTTATATGCCCTTTCTTCTTGCAAAAGAAGCACTTGGACTCCTTCTTGTCTTCTGTATGGATGGGTACTTTACCCTTTCCTTTGCGTTTGGCTTTGGGAGCTTTAGTCTTTCTCTGAGTGACTAAATGTGCACTTTCTCTCATTTTTAAAATCATCCTCCCTTCCTCTTGAACACACATGGTCAGAAGTTCATTAATTGACCATTTGTCCTTATGTGTGTTGTAAGATATTTTGAAGGGACTATACTGCTGTGGAAGTGAGCTCAAAATAAAATGCACCAAGAAAGATTCTGACATCTCAACCTCTAGGGATTTCAACTGAGCCGCAATGTCCCTCATCTTCATGATGTGCTCACGCACACCTCCAACAGTAGTGAGCTTCATTGATGACAATTTTATCATTAGGGTGCTAGCCAGTGCCTTATCTGAAGACTCAAATTGTGCATCAATCGCCTTCAGAAGTTCCTTGACATTTTTGCACTCAGGAATTGAACCACGTATACTAGCAGAAATCTTAGTACGTATGAACATCATACTGAGGCGATTGGATCGCTCCCATCGTTCATACGCAGCAATCTCAGCCTGAGTGCTAGTAGATATAACCAAATGTGGTTCATCCTTCCTGATAGCATAGTCAATATCCATGCACCCTAATTGAAGAAGAATTCTCTCCTTCCATAATTTATAATTATCACCACTTAAATCGGGAACATCACATTTCACATCAGAAATATTAACAGGCAAAATAGCTGCATAAAAAAATGATGTTCATGTAACTGAATTTGAGGCATATAACTTGATGTCATGTCTTACCAATGTAAACATGCAATAACATGAATCAATAACATACAATAACTACCTGTGGGCTAAGTTATTATACTCAAATAGACTCATTAACTTAATGATGTGACTAACAAATTATATTCCTTTAATTAAGAAAATAATTTGTTATTGCATCTAATTAATTATATTAGTGAAATAAAAATTCCTGTGGGATAAGATTCATTACATTAATATAATTAGTCACAATTAATGTCATCTAACCTTATGTGATCTTTGCAACTCAATATATAATTTTGATTAATCAAAGATGTTGTAGCTACTCCTCAATTAATCAAAATTATATTGATCACATGACATTCGAATCCCATTATATGCATATAGATTAACCAATTTAGCATGATTATTAGGTAGTGATCTTAATCAACGTAACATTTTCAAATCAAGATCTGGGTTAATCAAATTGGTCAGGCCAGTGAAAGAGAAGTGGGGGTCCCCGTTGCTTTCCTTAGGTCAGTCAATGGAACCAATTAAGTAACCACAATCTCTTTACTTTTCTAGACACCAATTGACCAATTAGACCTTGAAAGGATTTGCACTGTGATTTTCACACTACCACCAAATTCATGCGTAGATAAATCTAGTATGCAAAACAGGGGACAACATTTTAATTATCTATTTAATGAATTTTAAAATTATAATCTTAAGAAAAATTTTGTTAATTAAAACACGTCCGGCCGTAGCTCATTATTCCCTCGGGCAAGTCTATGCAAAACACCATAGGCATAGAGACTCATGAGGCGTATTTTAATACAAAAATTTTAAACTTAAGAAATAAATGATAAAACCAATCAATTTGATTTTAAATCTCTTGAGAAAACCAAAGGACCCATAGGCAAGAAAATCGAAACCGCAAAAGACGTTAGGTCACCGCATGTGGTTATGAAAGCCACTTTTTTCTCTTACCGCTCCGCTTGTGAGCAAAAACCGAACCTGACGGAAGAAAATTAGGACGGCCAAGAAAAAATGGAACAACAGAGGAAAAAACGGCCACTGTAGATATGAACCTAAGAGCGGCCAAAAAAAAATTTGTGACGCGATAAAATCGAAAAACGCACGGAATTCTTTCTTTTGAACAAAATATGTTTTCGAACAGGCAACGTTTTCTAATATTGAGCTATAAATTCGGCTGCTCAAAATTCCAAAATAATAAATCAAAATGAAACCGAGAAGCAAAAATCGGAACCATAAATGTAGGATTAAAAAGGAAAAAACCGAAGAGTAACCACCTCTCAAACAAACTTCGATCTATTAACTCTCCTGGATATGTAGGTAGTTGGGTAAAACGCACCAAGGTACTACCAGTAGCCTCCCTTTGGTGTCCCTAATATCCCTACCACACATTCGTTAGGTCAAATAATCCAGGGTACTACCAGTAGCCTCCCTTTGGATTATCCCTATGTGAGAGAAATAGAGACCATAAAAAACCTCCAAACAATAAAATAATCAAATCTGAAATGCTCATAATAAAAAAAAGGCAGATGTATAAAACTCTGATACTAACTGTTAGAAAACTATTAACAATCTACACAATATTGCATAGAGTTAATAGTTAGGATCTTTTTTATTACCTCCAGCCATTGCTTTCGATCTACCTCTAGAAGATCTGAATCAGGATCTCGATCTTCCTCTCGATGAATCTTGATCTTCCTCCTCTCGATGAATCTTGATCTTCCTCTCGATGGATCTTGATCTTCCTCTTGGGGAACCTTGATTGAGTGCTGATGGATCTTGATCTTCCTTGGGGAACCTTGATTGAGTGCTTCCAATCAATGAGCTATCGCACTCGATGGTGTATGCCCTTAGGATATGCCTCAGGATATGCTCTTGATCAGGGACCCAATACCTCCGCTTCTTTCTGGTTTTTCTTTCGATGACATTGTTTGTTATCGAAAGCCTTAGAAGGATCTCTATTTAAAGAGATATCTTAATTTCCTTCCACCGCCTACTCCATCAAGTAGGCGTTTAAGCGTTTAACACTATTTAATCCACCGCAGACGTTTAAGTGTTTAACACTATTTAAGAGATTCTGTTACCACTCATTAACCAGTGGATGGGATAGAGAATTATCCGACGATTAAGCTAAAATAGGACCATCTTCTAAATGGGATACTACAGAATGCTCCCAATTTATTGATATATTATATTTGTGGTTTCAAGTAATATATACAGAATGGGTCCCTTCATTAACAGAGATGAAGATGAAGAAGTGACTTCAGACGGCCATGAGCCTCTCCAGCCTTACCAATAGGAAATACAGCTCCAAGAATCAAAAAAAAAAAAAAAAAGAGATTTCTAGAAGATCCTGCTATTTCTTTCCTTTCATAAATATCACAACGTGGACAAAATCAGCTGATCCCAAATAGGCCTCCATTCTTGGGGAATAAATCTTCGTCTTTAGGACAATCAAAGGTGATGTATATTGTGGGACCTCAACTGAATATGATGGCAATCACAACATATTGACGACAATTCTTCGGTGAAAGAACAAGATAAAAAGATTTGACAAGTAGTCTCCAATGATTTACCACAAAATTCACATGATCCCAAACTAGCAGCCAGCCTTTTTGAGCAAGCATTTCCTTTGTATGCAGCTGGTTGCGTGGTGCTAACCAAGTGCAAACATTTATTCTATCGAATATAAGAGCTTTTCATATAGACTTGTGAAAAGGCAAGAGAGCACTTCTGTGATCAAGGAACTTGTAGAAGAAGTTAATTGAGCATGAATCGCTACTAGAGAGTTTCCAGACAAGAGTATTGGAGACTCTACAAAGCTTGATAGATCAGAGAAGGTCTTCTAGCTCCAAGAATATTATCACTTCAATTATCACTCTGCACCTACAGAAAGATTGCATCATTGGCACTGGTTGCATCAGATTGACTAACAGCAATGATAAGGGAATTTCTATTTGCACCGCTCGGGTTGCTGAGTGCATCTTCTAAATTTTTTTTTAAAAAAAAAAATTTAAACTACCCCTATCTTCTTCACCCGCCCCCCTCTCTTCCCCGGCACCGGTGCCTCCCCTCCTCTTCTCTCCCCTCCCTCCTTGGCATCGCTCTCCATCCCTCCTTTCGGCACATCTCCTTCCCTTTCCTTCTTGGCACCGTCCCCCCACCCACCCTCCTCCCCCCATCGATTGGCACTGAGAGGAGATGGTGCCGGGGTCGAAGAGTGAGAAGGAGGGAGGGGGATGAGTGGAGGAACGGTGCTGAGGAGGGAAGGGGAGGAGACGGGGGCCGGGGAGAGGGATGGAGGATGGTGCAGAGAGGAAAAAGGAGGGGGTTGACGGAGAGGAGAGGAGAGGAGAGGAGATGAGGCCAGAAGGAAGGGGTGGGGAGCGGTGCCAGGGAGGGGAAAGGAAAGATGGGACGCCGACGCCAGGAAAGAGAGGAGGGAGGAAAGAAGATGGAGGGTGCTAAGGGTAGTTTAGAATTTTTTTAAAAAAATAAATTTAGGAGGGTACACTGAGCAATCCGAGCGGCGCAAATAGAAATTCTCTGATGATAATGACCAAAATAAACCCTATTATTCCTAAGCATAAATGTTCTCGAAGGAATCATACTGGCCCCAAAAAAAATGTATATAAATTTTCATAAATGATGCCATGGCTTATCCTATTATAAGGATAAAAATAGTAGAAAGCATGTCATGCAATACACATCCAATTTTATATGCTCAGAAACTCAACAGTGGTTGTTTTCATGACATTCAGTGGTATAATGATAGGACTTGATATACACAATTTAGTTGTGCAGTTTGTAAGGAAAGAAAAATAGCATAAATGCATGGCTAAAGAAAGCACTCAGGTTGTTTGAAGTGAATATTTCTTCTGTGCAATTTTTTTAGTAAATTAATTAACATTTAAAATTACTACATTAATCTTATTTGAAGTGCAATAAATGGTTCTTAGAAATCTTATTTACACTTAATTTTGAAAATAAACGGAAAGGAATGATAATCTTTGATTCTTAGAAATCTTTTATTCCTTAAAATAAAGAATGACTATAGGAATCTGACCCCTCTTTCTTCCTCTCAACAAAAATATGTTCTCTATCAATAAGAACAACTTATGAAAAAAAAATAAAGCAGTCACAATTCATCTAAGCTACAATGAGATCTCTTTCTAATCAACAAGATTGAATAAGTCATGATTTTGAAAATTTGGGTGTAGACCATTATGAATTTCTCATAATATTTTTAAGCAAACAACACCTGAAAAATGCTTCAGTTGGTGCAAAGAACTTAAAGAGTAGAGTCAAGAATCCAGTTAAGCTACTAAAGAACCTTATATCATTTTGGAATAAGACTTTACAGATACTTCTATTACCTAATTCCAAACATATTATAACAGGTTGCATGTTTGGAATGTTTAACAATCATAGAAATATCTTATTAATGAATAAATCATAAAATTCTCATTAAATTCAGGATTGTAGTTAATCAATCTGAGGCTAATCGGACCACATCACTCTCTTTGGGTGCCTTAGTTGTGAATCACATTATGTAAGTATGAAGTTGCATAATTTTTTCTATTTCTTTGGTAATAGCACAATTCATCTTTCAAATATTATTTTTCTCAACATATTTAGATGGTACAACTTATTGAGTTCAGTTCCAAAGAATGTTGGTTCTCCTTCCCATCTTTGGCTTTAGCTCTTGTTTTGCAAGCAATGGCTCAATCTTGAACCCTTGATTTTAACTATACTGAGATGAGAGTAGATTATTAAGAATAATTTCTCCTATTTTTAAAAAATTATTATAAAGATCAAAACAAAAAAAAATGTTTGATACTATTAAATTTTCTTGTAAAAATTATTTTTATTATTTGTGAAAAATAAAAATAAGAAGTGATATGATGATTTTAAAAAAGCTTCATAAAATACATGTTAAAATTATTAAGGAAGCCAATTAAGCAAATCTAAATTCAAGCGAAAGTAGAAAAAGTTAAGATTGTGGAGGACCATGAGACGCATATAAGAGAATTTTTTAAAAAAATTTAAAATAATTTCTAATGAATTTGATGATAGATATAAGATTCTATTGAGTCATGAATTATTTTTTATTTTAAAAATAACGTACTTATACTTTTTATCATCATCATCATCATCATTATTATTATATTTTTGCCAAAATAATTACCACACAATTCTATCGTTGTCATCGTCTTTGCTATAACATTTTTTCCTCTTATTATTATTATCATTTGTATTATCATTACAATCATGGTTATTGCTTCCATCATATTATTGGTGTTATTGCTGCTATCTTTGATGTATTGATATTAAACTTATCATCAATATTTGTAGTATTTTCACCGACTTCACTACACTAGTTGTTATCTTTATCATCATCATTATATTTATTTTAAAAATAATTAATTATATATAATAATTTATATTATTAGTGATGAGGGGTAAAATCATCATTGTATTATTGACCGCCAACATCGATGATTGGGTCATGCCCAATCCAAATACCCTGCTAGCCAGCTGGCATAGCATTCAAGCGACGAAGCCAAATCACCTCCGACAAAGTAGGGTCACCCCGACAACCCGAACCACCCTCATGCTTCTGAGCCATTCCTCAGTAATCCGAGCTATCCTCATACTTTGGCCATCCAAGCCGAGCCATTTCTCGGTAACCCGAGCTATCCTCATACTTTGGCCATCCGAGCCGAGCCATTTCTCGGTAACCCAAGCTATCCTTATACTTCAGCCATCCGAGCCGAGCCATTCCTCGGTAACCCGAGCTATCTTCATGCCTCGGCCATCCGAGCCGACCATACCTCGGCCATTCGAGCCGATCTATTTATACCTCGGAAAAACTAGGTTATTCCTCATTCAGGCCGAACCATGGCATTCAAAATACCTCTGCGGAATCCGGCACAGGAGAGTTCGAATCCACTATAACTGAATAAGATTTCAGGCAGCGAATCATGCCCAGAAGTGGCCTAGGACCTGCAAGAGTGGCCTAGGTCTGTGTGATCATTGAACCTTAAGGCATCAACCAGCTTTCTCAGCCGTCGATCCTCTAACTAACAAGATACAGACCCTACTGGCCTCATAACAAACTTGATTCGAATCCTAACAGTTTTCAGACCCCATCCAGGGCACGTCCAAGGAATTAGGTGATCACCTATAAATACCACAGCACTCCAATCTCTCAGGTACACGCGCAAACCATAAGGCAATCTCTTACGCCTTCATTCACCCGCTAAATCTCATACTCCATTAGAGCTCTCGCAAGGGTCCTGAGGAACATTTCTCTGTGAAGAGTCTTCTCCTCACATCTGCTTGCTGTGAATCTCCACTGACTTAGGTCGAAGGGTCCCCCGTAGAGGACAACCCCCACAGCACCCTCTGTGTGCGAACTATCTTGCAGGTTCTCCCCCGAGGTGATGAGATCAGCATCCGGATCAGGAGTCGGAAGCGCACCCGAGTTGGAGAACGGATTTCCGTGGTAACAGATTGGCACTAGAGGAAGGGCCTCAAGTCCCATAAACTTGTGATCCAGGAGACAAGACTTAAAAACCAGAGCAAAGCATCCTCTAATGGCCAATCGGAAGAGAGCTACATCTGAAGCTCAAGACCATGCCACCTCTCAAAGGCCTTATCCGATTAGCGGTGCAGCACCTCCGCTACCACCGCCAGCTGAAACTCCTTCGCCGCCAACAGCGGTAACCCTGGACCAGTTTGCCACTCTGGTTCAGCAGGTCCAAGAATTGACCCAGTTGGTCCAGGGGTTCCAAACGATCCCTGGAATGGCTATCCCTGCCTCTCAGCCTCATGAGGATGCCGCTGCCCCTGCCTTGCAGCGATCTCTTCTTCCGATCCGTCTGGGGTGGCGGATCATGGTCACCGGCCCGTAAAGCAAAGCCGGTGCCGCAGCGAGCTGGAAGGAAGAGCCTGCTCAGATCCAGGCGGGTTCGCTCCCTCTCCCGTGTCCTCCCAGGATTCGACACCGCTACCATCTTCTCCTTACCTGATCCCTCATACCACTCTGGATGAAGGGATCAGACAGCAGATGCAGTAGATACAACAAGAATGGCATCGGGAGTTGGACGCCGCCAGGCAAGCTCCTCCATCCCAATCGAAAGCGGAGCAGGGCATCCCTTCTTCGAGAGAATCATGAGGGTGATTCTCCCTCATGTCAAGCTCCCTACCATCGAGCCATATCATGGATCCACCGATCCCGACGACCACCTCAGCAGCTTCAGTCCATCATGATGTTCCATGGGGCATCAGATGTGATCCTGTGCAGAGCTTTCCCCTCCACTTTAAGGGGATCTGCCCGAACCTGGTTCAACAGCCTAAAACCAGGTTCCATTGATTCTTTTGACGAGCTGAGCTGTCTGCTCATTAGCCAGTTCATCAGCAGCCATCGCCAGCGACGGAGATCCGACTCCCTCTCCGAGATCAAGCAAAGAGAGGGTGAGTGTCCAAGGAGGGAGACTTCTACCTAGCTTTGGAGGTTAATTACCTAAAGAGCCTCTCGAACATGATGTCCCTGGCAGACAAGTATGCCAGGGTGGAAGAATCAAGGAGGTCAGCTTGGGCTGAGTAGCTGAAGAAGAAAGAGGCAAAGGGCTCAAACAAGCAGCGAGCCCACTACGCTAGCCCGCCTCGCCACCGCAGAGCTCCTCCACCGCCGCCTCGAGACCGAACTCGGAGTCCGGCCTGAAGGTTTGACCGCTATACTCCCTTTACCGCGCTGAGAGCGCAGGTCCTGATGGAGATTGAGCATTAGCTTTCTCGACCCCCTCCTCTTCGAGGCAACGGAGCATGAAGGGACCCGGCCAGGTACTGCCGCTTTCATCGAGACTACGGGCATGATATCGAGGACTGTTGGCAGCTCAAAAATGAGATCGAGCAATTGATCCGGCGAGGCAGACTGAACCGGTTCAGGGCCCCCCCTGAGCCGATTAATGAAGAGAATCGCCAACCTGAACCTCGCCAACTCCCACCACCAAATCCTCCAGTTATCGGCAACGTCAATGTGATAACGGCGGCCGGATCCCCATCTTCTTGGCCATGCGAGGAGGAGAACCCGCCGAAGAAAGCTCGGGTCGATGAGCTCACCTTCTCTAATAAAGACCTTGGGGAGGTATAGTACCCCCATGATGATGCTCTAGTTATATCTTTAAATATGAACATTATGATGTACACGGATTTTAGTTGATAGTGGAAGTTCTGTTAATGTTCTTTATTTCGATGCCTTTGTGAGGTTAAAATTCTGGGTAGAAAGCCTTCGACCGGTGGAGTCCACCCTGGTGGGCTTCACAGGTGACTCCATAATTCCTAAAGGAGTCATCACTCTGTCAGTCCAAGCCGGCACCTGGCCCGTGTGGCTACCGTGTTCATGGATTTCCTCATAACCAAACTCAGATCTCCCTACAACGCTATCCTCGGTAGACCGGGGCAAATATCTCTCAAAGCCATCATTTCCATTCCCCATCTCGCCATGAAATTTCCCACTGAATGGGGAGTGGGGGTTGTTCGAGAAAGTCAGATCATAGCTCGGCATTGCTTTGTTGCCGACCTTCAATCCAGAAAGCCCGAGGTGGATGGGCTGGATGCCCGAGAAGATCTCACCGAGCAACGAGGAGAGCCGGTCGAAGAATTGGAGGAGGTACCACTCGACGAGGCTCGGCCCGACCGAACTATAAAGGTCGGATCGCAGCTTGAAGGAAAGCTTCGACAAGAATTGATTGAGTTCCTTCGGAGGAATGCCGATCTTCGCCTGGTCTGCATCGGATATGCCTGGAATCAGCCAGACGTCCTGGTCCACCGCCTCAGCGTGAACGAAACATTCAGGCCCATTAAGCAGAAGAAGAGGAGCTTCGCCCTCAGAGCACCAAAAGGCCATTGAAGAAGAGGTGGATAAGCTCATCAAAGCCAAGTTTATCGGGAGGTTAGTTACCCCGACTGGCTGGCGAACGTGGTCATGGTGAAGAAGTCGAATGGCAAATGGAGGATCTGCATCGACTTCACTGACCTCAATAAGGCCTATCCAAAAGATAGCTTCCTTCTTCCGTAGATCGACCAGCTCGTGGATTCAACTTCAGGCCATCAAATGCTAACTTTTATGGATGCCTATTCGGGCTACAACCAAATCCGAATGGCGCCCGAAGATGAGGAGAAAACCGCCTTCATCACTGACCGAGGTATCTATTGCTACCGAGTTATGCCCTTTGGTTTGAAAAATGCAGGTGCCACCTACCAAAGGCTAGTCAACAAAGTCTTCAAGGAGCAAAACGGTCGGAACATGGAGGTGTATGTTGATGATATGTTGGTAAAAAGCAAGGAGGCATCCCAGCACATCGAGGACCTTGCAGAGAGCTTGCTATACTTCGAAAATACCAGATGAAGCTCAATCCCACCAAATGTGCCTTCGGAGTCAACTCCAGAAAATTCCTCGGCTTCATGGTTTCACAGTGAGGCATCGAAGCAAACCCTCAGAAAATCCAAGCCCTGCAACAAATGGCTCCGCCAGGTCAGTCAAGGACGTGCATCGCCTCACCGAGAGGGTAGCAGCCCTCAGCCGCTTCATTGCTCGGTCGGCCGAGAAATGCCTTCCCTTCTTCAAAGTGCTTCGGTCGGCCAAAAACTTTCAGTGGACCCCAAACTGCCAGAAGTCCTTCGAAGACATCAAGAAATACCTCAGCTCGCCACCTCTCCTAAGTAGCCCAAAGCCAGGGGAGGTGCTGAATCTGTACCTAGCAGTCTTTGAAAACGCTGTTGGCTCGGTGCTAACCAGAGAGGAGAACAGAGTCCAAAGGCATGTCTATTATGTCAGCAAACTACTCAAAGACGCTGAAACGAGGTACACTCGGGTCGAGAAGATGATCCTAGCTCTAGTAACATTGGTCCGAAAGTTGCGGCCATACTTCCAGGCGCATACTGTCATCGACCTGACCGACCAACCTCTCAAGGCAATCATCCATCATCCAGAAGCATCGGGGAGAATGACCAAATGGGTTATTGAACTGAGCGAGCACGATATTCAATATCAGCCTCGTCCAGCCATTAAAGCCCAAGTTCTAGCGGACTTCCTCCTCGAATGCACTATTCTCGAAGATGGCTCTGTTTTGGATACCCTTGGACAACAAAAGCCCGGCACCCCATGGTTGCTTCACACCAATGGATCCTCTAGCATAGGCGGCTTCGGCGCCGACTTGGTCCTCACCAGTCCAGAAGGGCAACTTTTGAATATGGCATTCGTTTTTCCTTTCGGCCTCAAATAATGAAGCGGAGTATGAAGCCTGCTCTCCAGACTCCGAATCTCCCATGAGCTTAAAGTCAAGAAACCGATTGCCTACACCGACTCCCAATTGGTGGCTGGCTAGGCGCAGGGAGAATTCGAGGCTCGAGAGCCGAATATGATTCGGTGTCTCCAAAAGGTGCGCGATCTATCTTCCTATTTTCGATGAATTTAAAATTATCCAGATCCCAAGGGCTGAAAATGCACGCGCCGACCTACTGTCTCGCCTGGTAACTACGGAGTCGATGGATCTCGAGCAAAATTCCACCTAGAGGTCCTAGAGAAACCCAGTATCGTCGATGTTGATCACATGATGCAGGTTGACACCAAACCATCCTGAATGGACCCCCTGCACCGGTACCTCAAAGAAGGGTTGCTACCCACTGATAGAAAGGAAGCAAGGAAGTTGAAATTGCAATCATCTCATTATGTTCTGATTGATGATCGGCTATATAAGCGATCCTTCTCCATGCCATTGCTCAAATGCCTCAGTCCATCAGAAGCCGATTACGCTCTTCGGGAGGTTCATGAAGGCATCTGTGGCAATCACCTCGACAGCCGCGCCCTGTGCCATAAAGTGCTACTCCAAGGATATTATTGGCCGACGATGCAGAAAGATGCTGATGACCTTGTCCGAGCCTATGATGCGTGCCAATGACACTCAAATATTCAGAGGCTCCCTTCTGCTCACCTGACTTCCATCTCGTTCCCCTAGCCCTTCGCCAAGTGGGGAATGGATATACTTGGCCCTTTCCCCTCGCAATGGGGCAAAGGAAGTTCATGTTTGTTGCAATTGATTATTTCACTAAGTGGGTCGAAGCCGAAGCAGTCGCCCAGATAACCGAAGCTTGGGATAAAGACTTCGTGTGGAGGTCCATCATCTGCCACTTCGGTCTTCCCCACACCATCATCACCGACAACGGGAAGCAATTTGATAATCCGAAGTTTCGGGAGTTCTGCGAGGATCATGGCATTCTTCATCGCCTGACATCGGTCGGACATCCTCAAGCTAATGGAGAGGCCGAGGTAACAAATCAAACTCTATTGCAGAGAATTAAAGCTCGGCTCAAACAAGCGCGAGGCAGATGGGTGGAGAAGCTCCATCATGTGCTGTAGGCGTGCCAAACTACCGAAAGGGCTCCCATGGGCTAGACTCCATTCAAGATGGCCTTTGGCACTGAAGCTATTATCCCCGTGGAAGTCGGGCTCCCCTCCCCTTGCACCGAAGGCTACTCGGAAGAATCCAATAATGAACAACTCTGAACCAATCTTGACTTGATAGAAGAAGTCAGGGAGAAAGCCCGGATTCAGATGGCGGCTTACCAACAAAGAGTTGCCCGCTACCATTCAACAAGAGTAAAAGGGAAGTTTTTCTCCCGGGTGATCTGGTACTATGGAAGGCATCCATCTCAAAACCACTGGAGCAAGGAAAGTTGTCTCCTAATTGGGAGGGTCCTTATCAAATTACGGAGGTAATCAAACCCGGCACCTATAAGCTCCAAGATTTAAATGGAAAATCTATTCCCGGACGTGGAACTCGGACAATCTCTACATCTATCATCAGTGAAAGTTTATAAATCCTCGCCGGGCCGAGCAATCTCCGGACCTTGGCCGCGCCAAGTAAAATATATCCCAGCTGGGCTAGGAGGACTCTGTACCTTAGCAGGGCCAAGTAAAATATAATCTTTATAATTCCTCGGCCGAGCCGAGCGATCTCCGAACTTTGGCAGCGCCAAGTAAAATATAATCTTTATAAATCCTCAATCGGGCCGAGCGATCTCCGTACCTTGGCAGTGCCAAGTAAATATAATCTTTATAAATCCTCGGTCGGGCCGAGCGATCTCCGTACCTTAGCAGTGCCAAGTAAAATATAATCTTTATAAATCCTCGGCCGGGCCGAGCGATCTCCGTACCTTGGCAGCGCTAAGTAAAATATAATCTTGAAGCCTTGGCCAAGCCGAGTGATATATTATTTGAAACCTCGGCCAATCCGAGTGATGATCTCCGTACCTTGGCAGCACCAAGTAAAATATAATCTTTATAAATCCTCGGCCGGGCCGAGTGATCTCCGTACCTTGGCAGCACCAAGTAAAATATAATCTTTATAAATCCTTGGCCAGGCCGAGTGATCTCCGTACCTTGGTAGCGCCAAGTAAAATATAATCTTTATAAATCCTCGGTCAGGCCGAGCGATCTCTGTACCTTGGCAGCGCTAAGTAAAATATAATCTTGAAGCCTCGGCCAAACCGAGTGATATGTTATCTGAAGCCTTGGTCAAACCAAGTGATATGTTATCTGAAGCCTCGGTCAAACTGAGTGATATATTGTCTAAAGCCTCGGTCAAACCGAGTGATATATTATCTGAAGCCTCGGCCAAACCGAGTGATATATTCTTGAAGCCTCGGTTAAGCCGAGTGACGGTCTCCGTACCTTGGTAGCCCCAAGTAAAATATATTCCTGAAAGCCTAGGCCTAAATGAGTAATTTCTCAAACACTTTGACGCAACTAAAACGTCCTATTATGCTTCGGCAGAGGTTAGTAACCTTTCTTCTCTTATCAGCAAAATTATACAAGTTATTTCTTTTCAAAGAAATACGTACTTCGTTCCTTAAATAGGACCATGCTTGTTGCATAACTCCATAGGGCCGCCCAGGCCTTTCTCTGACCTACATAGAGATAAACACATCCCTCATAGGGGACTAAATGACACATTGGTAAAAACAAAGTAGCAAAACACTGCTGAACTTATAGATTATGCTACGGACTGAAAAGCATAAAATGAGAGTAGCCACTCTCGACACAATCACATCAGAAAAAGAAACAGATATCAAAAGAAGAAAGAGTAGAAACTTTCTTTATTAATATAAAAAAATTACAATCTCTTGAGAGGCATTACAAGTGCATCATAGCATGGAGAATACAAATAAGATAAAAGCTCGGCTGAGCAGCTTCGGTCGATAACGATGTCTTTACATCCGACCCCAAAAATCAGAGAAACCAGACAAGCTCCGTTGAGCCACTGGTTAAGGCCAAAGAGCAAAGTAAGCCATCCACGGATCCCTCGGATGAACACGTGAAGGGATCATAACCAGGTCAAGGACCCGTGGATGCTTATGCCAATAAAGCATCCCCCAAGTAGGATGTTGGACTACTAGCCACTACTCAACAATAAAAGGCAGAGAACCAGCAGTCCAAAACCACCCTCCCCCCTCTCTTCACATGGAGAAAGATTCCTCAGGCGGATGAGTTGAGGAATCCAAATTGAGGGGGGAGGCGAAGTTCATGTAAATCACGGGGGATGCACATGCTCTGCATTTCCTGCGATCCCCATGGCAACTGGCAAAGGACACACAGAAAGCGTATACGTATGCTCCCCATATGACCTCTGTGGGCCTCCCGTACGCTCTCCATATGATCTCCGAGAATTTTTCCTTGAGGACCGCTTGCTCTTCAGCAGCTTCTTCATCACCCCAGCTATCTGGGGCAAACCAACTTGCAAAAGGAAAACTCAGTCTTTCCACTCTCAACCTCAATGAAACAGACGTCATGAAAACCCTTGCAAGTCACAGAAAGGGAAGGCCTTGGGAGATAGCCCAACATGGTCAGCTCCCCTCGCTTTATAGGCAAATAGACCGGGAGCAGCCATTAAAGCAGAAAGCCCCAGAATTCAAAATGCCCTGGCCACGCTACCATGTGGCGGTTCAGGATAAAAGGGCACTTTCCAAAGCGCTCCGAACGCATTTTCCAGGCCATGATGCACGACAAAAGATTTCCCTCTGATCTCGAATCAAGAGCCTTAAATGCAGGAAATCATCCGCCGGTCCTTGAGATATGGGCAGGCTGGGAAATCGCCTTATGAAAATGACGCCATCCAATGGAAATCGAATGCTTATCGCGTACGTTAAAAAGACCTATATTGGAAAAGGCCAACGGGATAAATGCCTTACGCAAAAAACAAAGCGTCCTTCAGCGAATTACAAATCCGTTTCATCCGCCTGGGCAAAAAATGAGACGATTTCTCATAGACCGGACTATCCGCCAAATCTCGACCCCAGTCGAGGTACTCGTGCAGTTTTTGGTCATACCGTGCCGAACCATTTTATGTCTTGGCCACTCGGAGCCCCTCCCAGAAACTAGGTTATGGCAGACTCGAAACATGGGAAGGGTCGCAGTCACCCCAATACGGCTGCACAGCGAGATGAACCCGATGAGATTGCGCCAGCTATTCGGCACCACCATTGTTGGACATATATAGAACCTCATCACCTCATGTACCAGCGGGTGAAGAGGAAACCGAAGACCTGCCCTAAGGCTCTTCTCGTAGAAGAAAACTCCATGACTTAACTCAATCAGAACTCTATGCTCAGCCCTCGACACCCTTAAGACTATGTCCCCAGGAACTCTATAAAGTCGATGGATTCTATCCAAATCCTCCGGGGTGATCTCTGAGGCAACGTCATTTGGACCTTCATATTGATGAAATAAGGAATAGAACACAAACAAACGAACAGAGGCTTAGGAGAGAAGGGAAAATCTCTATGGCAAGGACAAAGGGGCGTTGCAGAAGGAGCACCGCCCCAGCCCTCTTTAAATAAGTGCTTCAGAAAGAAAGCCCTAGACACCGAAAACCCCGATATGGGCGCCAGAAATAAGGAGTCCCGCCACGCGGAACTTCCGCTATCGCGACTTGTTGGAAACGAGGTGTTTCCTCCTCGAGCTTCGGCAAAAAATGATGACGAAACAGCGGCCCATCATTTGCGAGATTATCATTGCCCGCCTTTTTGAATCCCCTAAATAAGATTGCTCCAGAATTCTACTCCCTATATCCGAACTTACACTTCGGACTGGGGATTGGGGGGCATGTAATGAGGGGTAAAATCATCATTGCATTATTGACCGCCCACATCGACGATTGGGTCATGCCCAATCCAGACACCCTGCTAGCCAGCTGGCATAGCATCCAAGCGACGAAGCCAAATCACCTCCGACAAAGTAGGGTCGCCCCGACAACCCGAACCACCCTCATACTTCTGAGCCATTCCTCGGTAACCCGAGCTATCCTCATACTTCGGCCATCCGAGCCGAGCCATTTTCGGTAACCCGATCTATCCTCATACTTCGGCCATCCAAGCCGAGCCATTTCTTGGTAACCCGAGCTATCCTCATACTTCGGCCATCCGAGCCGGGCCATTCCTCGGTAACCCGAACTATCTTCATGCCTCGGCCATTCGAGCCGACCATACCTCGGCCATCCGAGCCGATCCATTCTATACCTCGGAAAAACTAGGTTATTCCTCATTCAGGCCGAACCACGGCATTCAAAATACCTCTGCGGAATCTGGCATAGGAGAGTTCGAATCCACTATAACTGAACAAGATTCCAGGTGATGAATCATGCCCAGAAGTGGCCTAGGACCGGCAAGAGTGGCCTAGGTCTGTGTGATCATTGAACCTCAAGGCATCAATCAGCTCTCCCAGCCATCGATCCTCTAACTGACAAGATACGGATCCTACTGGCCTTATAACAAACTTGATTCGAACCTATCAATTTTCAGACCCCATCTAGGGCACGTCCAAGGAATCAGGTGATCACCTATAAATACCACAGCACTCCAACCTCTCAGATACGAGTGCAAACCCTAAGGCAATCTCTTACGCCTTCATTCACCCACTGAATCTCATACTCCATTAGAGCTCTCGCAAGGGCCCTGATGAACATTTCTATGTGAAGAGTCTTCTTCTCACATCTGCTTGCTGTGAATCTTCACTGACTTACGTCGGAGGGCCCCCGCAGAGGGCAACCCCCATAGCACCCTCTGCGTGCGGACTGTTTTGTAGGTTCCCCCGAAGCGATGAGATCGGTGTCGGATCGGAAGCCGGAAGCGCATCCGAGTAGGAGAACGGATTTTCATGGCAATAATTAGTGTAATTAGAAAGTGAAATAAATATTTTTCAAACAAATTAAATTGAAGCATATAATTTGTCCGCCATCTCAAAATCAATCGCGCGTCACAAAACACTGCATCGATTAAAGGCTAAAACATTTCTATCATATTTTTTCCTTCTATTATTTTTCTGTCCATCTAACCGATGGTCCCGATCAGTTGCCAATGGTTGTGAAAAAGATTGCTCCCAAGATGTCCCTGGCAAAAATAAAGTTCAAATTATTATTGGAAAATCCCATCTCCTTCTTCCGCCCACATGCTTTCGAAAGCCTTCCAGGCGATTAGGATTTCGTCTGCCCTTGCTTCTGCGAAACCTAACCCTAGCCCTAGCCCTAGCCTTAGCTGAGGATTTCCGTCATGGAGCCCGGCGGTGAGGGATTCGCCAGTGTCGGCGGAGACCACAGCGGGTTCCACCGCAGCAGATGACATCCCAGTCGTCGGCACTGGCGCAAAAGGGCAGAGGAGGGGGAGGGGCCTCAACTGGTGGGAATTATGGGAGGGGTGGTGGCAGCTGTAATTGGGGTAGGGGCGGAATGGAAAATCGAGGACTGATGGGGAGTATGAGCAGCAGGATGGGGCCGGTAGGTGGCAGAGGAATTATGGAATATGGCGGTATGGTTGCTCCTCCTCCTCCTCCTCCGGTGCTACACCTTGGTGCCATGCTCGTTCAAGGTTTTGATCCAATAGGTTATAGAGCAGCAGTGGAGAGAATGGGCGGTGCATACGGAAGGTTGCCTGTAGGGCCAACGACAGCTCAATTCCCAGGATTGATGCCTGCATTTCCTCCAGTTGTTGCTCCCCGTGTGAACCCAGCCTTCTTTGGGAGGGGTGGGGCTGCTGGTGGCGTTGGGATGTGGCCAGATTCCGGCATGGGTGGATGGGGAGGTGACGAACAGTCAAGTTATGGGGATAATGCTGCTTCCGACCAACAGTATGGAGAAGGAAGCCGTGGGAAGGATCGGGCTCCGGAACGGGATTGGTCGGGGGCTTCAGATAAAGGGCTTGACAGGGAGAAGGATATGGTCCTGGGCAGCAGTGGTCGTAGAGGAGGAGGCGTCGTGATGAAAGGGAAATGATTAGGGAGAGAGATGGTGATTGGGAGAGAGACAGGGACAGGGAAAGAGTGAAGGAAAGGGAGAGGGAAAGAGAGAGGGAGACGTTTGGGATGACAGAGACCGTCATGGGACTACCACAAGCACAGGGACCGTGGTTTGGAGCGTGATGATGACCGGGATAGAGGACGATCGTCGAGGTAAAGAAGCAAGTCGCGGGAGGTTGAGCATCCAAAAAGGCGGCGTTTATCGCCCAAGTGAGACAGGGCCTTCGTATACAAAAGAGATCAATGTTTTGTGGGCAAGCATGGTGTCACGGACTTTATTTATGTTTTAGAGTTTAGTATTTTCATGCCCATTGGTGCACATGTGCAGAGGATGCTTGCAGGGGCTGTTGTAGCCATCGTTTCAGATATGTAAGTTTTTTCTTGTCACTGACATCGGTATTATTAATGCTTAGCTTGTTTGTAAACTAGCTTAGTAATTGATGTGCTAGATGCTACTAAATTTTGAAACCAAGTGCATCTTGTAACATTTTTGTGCAATTTTAAAAGCACGGTGTAATTGTAATTCATTAAATTAATATATTCCCAATACTTAATGTATTATTTATGCGAGCAACCTGTAAATTTTTTTTGAATTATTTGGACTTCTATTATTTTTTAATGTTTGAGAGCCTTTATACTATAGGTTGCTTAATTTGGAAATCCAGGAACTTTCATTTGTTATTTTTTAATTCCATACTTGTGCTGTAAAACATTTTATGTTGGTCTCAGCAGCATTGGCAATTCACTGTTCTGTGGCCTTTCACTTGTGTTTTAACAGAGGTGTTTACTTCCAGTATTTAGATGTATGATACTTGATTTTCATCGCGTAAGAATCAATGATAGCTTTGTCTTAAATCTTATACTGAGATGGTGACTCTGGTTTCTAATGTTTGGTCATCTTTTTGTACTATCACATTCCCTTCCTACATCTCTACTCTTTATATATGATACCCATAGAGAGTGCTGATTATATACCTTAAGCTTCTAATGAATTAGTATATTTTTGGAATATTCAGCTTCACAACATTTCCTTCTATTAATACTTCCTTTTCTGAGTCAATTGGACTAGATAGTTTCAAATTCTTGGAAAGTTTGACAGAGTTAAAAATATCATAAAATTTTGTGATTGCTATTTTCTGAATCTTTAAGTAAATTTAAGATTAATTTGCTGGATGTATTGAAAGTTATAACAGAGATAATGGAAGCAGTGCTCTTTTTTTGGCGATGGGATGGAAAGATGGACACAGAAGGGGTCATTGAGATCTCCTTAATTTGATGGACAGAATGGAATAGTGTCCTAAATTTGGAAGTGTTACAGAAATAAATGTTTCAAAACATTGTGAGCGTTTGATAGGAAATATCCTTTGCTGAAGAGGTGCTAATAACTAAAGGTAAATGAGGTGCTTATATGAGTATCATGCTAGTAATGACACTGCGGCTTGGTGTCATGCAGCACATGCTGTAAAATTGATTTCTTGATTGGCACATGCAACACACAATGTAGTTAATCTTGCAACATTGTTATACAATGTCAGTTATTGTAACTTCTTATTATTCATTATCATTTTTTTAAACTGTTTGTTCAGGGCCTGGGGATTTGGGGTGGGGGCATTGGTAATGTATATGATTATATCCATGGATTGAGGTGCCATAATGTACTGATCAGTATTGTACATCACATGTTGTGCTCATAAGGTATCATTATAATACCCCTGTACCATGTGTTCCAGTCTGTGCTAGGCCTAGGTCAGTCCAACATGTACCATAAGGACTGATATGAGCCAGCATGGAACCATTTGGGTTGCCATGAGCCTTGGCATGTCCCTCCATGTGTAGGTAGGTAATTTCACATTAGTATTTATCATTTCAAGCCTGGCAGGTGTTGGCACAAGTTAGTATTTATCATCCCAGCCTTTGATGGCCAGGGCAGGCTGCACAGTTCTGTTGTCCTAAAATTCATTTCATGCAGCTGCTTATCTGGCTGCATACAGGATTTTTTCCATGAAACGAGATGTGCTGCTTTTCTGAACAACCCCAATATTTGGGATGAAGAATGTCTTAAGATGCATTGATTGAAACACTAAGACGATGGTAGGACGGACAATTTATTTTAGCACCTGATGGGACATCAGAATTGGAACTTTGACCATTATATGTGGATATAGCCTAGCAACTACACTACAAAAGGATTGGGCCGTGTAATGACCCATAGAATGCATGCATAGGCCCAAGTAGCTTGCATATGCAGCCAAGCACACAAACTTTTGGTAATGATATGTGACAAGTCACCTTTCTAGGAGGAATATTGGTTTTCGAGCGTATTTATAAGATTAATAGCGTAACTACCACACCTTGTTTACTAGTTAGTTAAAGGTACATAGAATTGATAAAAGATATGTATGATAAAACAATAGCTATTGTTAAAATAATAATAGGAGAAACTAGTGAGTTTTTAATTACTGTAGGTTTACATCAAGGATCTGTCTTAAGTCCGTATCTTTTTGTATTAGTTATGGATGAATTAATCAAACATATTCAAATGATATCCCATGATGTATGTTATTTGCAGATGATATAGTGTTGATTGATGAAACTAAATCTGAAGTAAATGCTAGCTAGAGATTTGGAGAGAGGCTTTAGAATCTAAAGGTTTTAAGATTAGTAGAACTAAAACTGAATATATGAAATATAATTTTAGTGGGAGTAGAAATACAAATGAAGAAACAGTAAAGATTGCAAGCCAAGAGATATCAAGAAGTGAAAATTTTAGGTATTTTGGATCAATTATCCAGCAAGAAGGTGAAATAGGTGAAGATGTGAATCATAGAGTTAAAGCAGGATGGATTAAGTGGAGGAATGCTTCGGAGTATTGTATGATCGGTGCATCCCATTAAAATTTTTTTAAAAAATTCTATAAAACTGCTATTAGGCCAGCTATGCTATATGGAACAGAGTGTTGGGCAATATTGAAACAACACATGAATAAATTAAGTGTAACAAAAATGCATATGTTAAGATGAATATGTGGTAAAACTTTAAAAGATATAATTAGAAATAAACGTATAAGAGAAATGATTGGAGTAGCCCCAATTGAAGATAAAATGAGAGAAAATTGATTATGGTGGTTTGGACATATACAACGTAGATCTTTAGATGCTCCCGTTAGAAAGAGTGATCTTTTAATAATTCATGGTAAGGATAGAGGTAAAGGTAAACCTAAACTAACATGTGTAGAAATATTAAAAAAGATATAACTATTTGTAATTTAAATGTCGACTTGGTCCTGAATCCCATGTAGTTAGGAAAAGGCTTAGATGAGTTGAGTTGAGTACTTAGGTAGAGTCAATCATCCTTTTGCTCATTTTCAGTCATTTCATTTATCATTTTGTAATTTTTGATCAATCCCAATTTCTTTTGCTCTTTTAAAATATGGAAGTAATCTTGATGATTGGAAGCTATGACTTGCAAGGTCTAGACATGATGAGAACTATGCAATATCAATGCTATATGTGAAGGTTAATTTGGTTCTTGGTTGCAAATTGGGTATGGACACACATGCCTGCAAGCACACACACAGGTCTCTCTCTCTCTCTCTCTCTCTCTCTCTCTGTGTATTTGTGTTTGCGTGTATCTATAGTGCATACAAAGCATTATTTTTTTCCCTAGTCTAAAGGGTGGTTACATACTAATTGAGGATACTGCTACAGTGATTTGAATGGTAAAGATAACAAAGGCAAGGTGAGTGTTTATAAAGAGTGTACAAAACTTTTTTCCCTGAAGTCTGAGGATATTGTTAAAGAGTTTGAATGGTAGAGAGGAAAAAAGGCAGATATCCATTAAAGGGGATGGGGGCAGGGAGATAGCTGGAAAGTGGTACTCTGAGATATGTCTATAATAAGAAGTGAAGTGGCAGATTTTTTTTTTTTCCTGAGGGGGGAGGGGGCAGAGAGATAGAGAGAAACCTTCATCTAGTTAGACATTGATCAATAAGGAATCCAATGTTGTATGCATCAGAGGTTTTAGGAATGGAGAAATCAGTTCTTTGGGATGCTAGATGGGATGTTATCTCAGGTGAGTGGGGACTCGTCATTCACCCTCTCTCCATGGTGTGTTTATCTTAAATATCATGAATGGATGTAGGAAAAAGAAACAAAGCATGGTGTGCATGAGAAGTTTCAACTTTCAAGGATAAGAAAGTTATAAAGAGGCCAAAATATACTTTATGTTTCATGTTTACACATACTTGAAGCAGAAGAATTAAAAATGTTTTGTGAGAAATAAATCAATAGAGAATCTGTTTGAAATTCAGAATTTCATTTTTACGATGTGGTATATATTTGCTGGCATGATTATTGCAAAGCTGCGGATTTGACAGGTTTGAACAGTAAATTCTGATGTTTAGAAGTGAAAAGAGGATTTTGAACCATAGGAAGGAGAGGAATCTTGGTTCTTTTTAAAAGAGTTTTAAGACTGAGAATGCTAATTTAAATTTCTGTTTAGGTTGTTTTGAAAACTTTGCATTAAGATGCACAAAACTATTACCAAGAACCATGCCAATACATTATGGTATAATCGGTATGGTACACATCCTGTATGAATATTGCTTTGAAACGCTTTTTCTCAAATTATAACCATGGTACGGACAATATGATGGACCTTGTTTAGGATAGTTTGAACAATAAATAATGAGGGAAGAGAGATGAAAATGGCAGGAGAAATTTAGACAAAAATGAAAATAGTGGAAACAAAAAGGGAAAGGAAATAGTAGGTGATCTAGGAGCAGGGAGTCAGACCCACAAGTAACAAAATCCCTGTATCAGCTGCAGTAGACCCCTTTAGTGAACAGAGTGCCAGGCAGTCTATCTCACTGGTTGGGAATCATTTTAGAGCATTATGGAATGGCAATAAATGGAAAAGTAAGGTAAAGAAACTTCATGAGGCAGTACTTTGGTGGCCACAGTGATCAGAGAGTTAGGCTGACATTATTGGCTGGCTGGCAGACATCTTAATTGCTGCTAATTCCTAAGATCTTAGTGCTGTTAATTTCTATTTTAAGAGATGCCATATTTATCCATAGAAACTCTTGAAATAAAAACAAGGTCATCTTTGTTCCAAGATTGTGAATGCTGTGGTAGCGGTCATCCTTTTAAACTTATCTGGATACCCTGACCGAAGTATGTTGTATGCCAGGGAGTAAGTCTCCACATAGGCCATAGGTGGCCAAACAAAATTATTTTCATGTTATCCTGTGTCTCTCGGTGGGAGGTACAAGTATGAAATTGAGTAGTAGCAATATTATTGCTTGAGTGCTTTAACAACCATTATCCATGCCATCATGTTTGCATGTACTTTGTTCGATAAGTTTTGTGAGGAATGTATGACTTTTGGGTGTTCCTGTTTCCTCTGAAAACAGCTCATTTCTCTACAGGACATCAGGTAATTTTCTTTCTCCAGTTACGGTGAATGGTCATCATATATTTTTTTTCTCTTGATTTCAATGCGAAGTCATTATCATGGTGATTCAATGTTCTGAAAGCAACAATTGCAAAGTTGGCATGGATAAAAATTGTCTATGCAATTAGTCTTGATCTTAGTTAGTTATGCCTTTTTAAGTTGTACCATTCTGTGGAGGAATTGATATAAAATGGGGTTTTCTCTTTTCATTTGTTAATCCAAACAAGGCTTGAAGTGCTCTATGGTGGCTTGACTCCGGCATTTATGTGCCATGTTGTGCCTTGTCAAATGGTTGTTGGACATTGCCATCATCATGTGCAAGCACTGGTGTGCAGCTGGCATTACTGCTGTCATGCACCCATAATAGCATATGCATGTTGGTGCCACATGGTTGGCACCTTCATTCACATATTAGAATTACAACTGAATAATGATTCTATGACCATTTTTTATTGTAGTTTTTCTTACTAGGAAAAATAATTTGTCACCATGAAATGCTAATCCATTTTATTTCTACTGTGTAATGTGTGGTTTTTTTTTTGTTGCTTTGTAAGATTCTATTACTGATGAAATTTATGAAGAAAAATTTCATCCAGTCCTCAGGCTCCTAAAACCTGACTGTAAATTTTGATCAACCTTACTTTTGTTTCATGGCTATTCATTTTCAGTAATGAATCATTCTGAAGTGTTCACTTTCACCAATTTATTGATGCAGCCAGAAGAGCAGTTGGAAATGATTTGGCTACGGTAGCAGGTCCCTCGTTGTCATGTGGATGCTGGTCTGCTGAGGTTACAAATTGAGAGCGATATGAATGATGCATGAATGGTGCTGCAAAGCCAATTTATTAGCTGTACCATCAGTTTGAGACCTTCTGACTGTATTAAAGTGTTGTAGGAAATTTCACTGCATGGAATGTAAGATTTTTAAGTTAAAAGACAGGAAATGGTCTTGCTGATTTACCTCAGTTCACTCTTTGTGCCATATCTGATGGAATAAGATGCTGTTCCTGAGGTTACTTGTTTTTCTTTACTGTATGGATGACGATGCTGGTGAAATAATTTGCTCCAAGTTCGGTTCTCAGATGCATGGCTTCCTTTCCTTGATGTATGGTAATTTGTAACCACTCAAGCTTTTAGGAGTTAGCTGTGGTCTATTTTTCTTCTCTTCTCCACATTTTTTTGACACGAATGAACAGTCTACCATTTATGGAGGATTATGAGATCATTGGATGCAATTTTCATTTGGGTGTTATCCCTCATGTTGCTTCTTGTGCCATACGAGCTTGTCTGAGATTTCTTGCAGAACACCGAAGGATTGGCCTGCTTGTTGTTGTTTATGATCTTTTATGAATAGATTATTTCCACAAGAAACAGCTGAACTGGCCTCATGACAGAACCCAAATTTGCAGGCAATTGTTGTTATCACTTGCGTTTGTTCTTAGGAAGAGATGTGAACCATGATTGAGTCGGGTGTTGGATGAAAACCATTTATCAAGGTATGTGTAATCTTGGTTGATCTGAATAATTAGTCATCATCCAAAATGTCTTCTATTGTATTTTTTTTTTTTTTAATATCCAGGTATGGTGGTTTGTTGGAAGTCATTAATGTTTTCATCTGCTGAAATGCCACGGGATAATAAAGCGAAAGGTTTGGGTATGTTCTTATGATTTAAAGAGCCACATTTATGTTTGTATTTGATGCTGTGGTGTAGTGGTTATCACGTTAGTCTTACACACTAAAGGTCCCCAGTTCGATCCTGGGCAGCATCATTAGTTTTATTTTTTGAAAAAAAAAACACTAGCAAGAAAATAACTTTTGCTTTTGCTATTATAAATACAACATTTGGTTTTTTTTTTTTTAGAAAATAGGTTTTAATTCTTGAAAAAGGAGATAGAGCTATAGAGTAGGGAATAAATTTTAATTTAGTTAAAAAATCTGAATAAAGCAGAATGAAGGAAGTAGATTCATGTATAATTAGAAAAAAGCTTAGATAAGTTGAGTTGAGTTGAGTTCAAAAAATGCAAGACTAAAGAATAATTTATAATATTTTGTAAGTCATAATTGTAACATTTAAATTAAAAAAGGTATTGCAAACCTAAGATATAGCTGCTATTATTTTGATAGAATAAAAGTAAAATAATTCAATAATCACCACTATGGAAAGTATAAAAAGTCATAAAAAAGATTAATATTTTGATGAAATGACTCTTATGTATATATATATATATTATATGAGGGGCCTATTTATTCAATTATTAAACAAATCTTCATATGCAACCTTTATTTGTAATCTAAAAATGAATCAAATTGTTTAATGAAATGAATTTTCACTTTAACTTTATTTTATAAATAGAATATAAGCATTGAAAAGGCTGACATTGAATATCTTTACAAGTAGCAATGTTTTAAATGTCATTGATATCATCAGTACACCCTTCCCTCTCGGAAGTTTCTTGTTTAATTATTCGGTCATGTCGGCAAGTCTTATTTTTCTTTCTTTTTTAAAAAATATATAATATTATTAAATTTTTAAACTTTTCTTTTTTATTTAATATGAAATTATTTGTTAAATATTATAATTAGATTGCTCATATAATGAATGGTCTTTTCTAGTGGGTAACATCATCTCCAAGANATTATATCCTTCTTTTTCTCTTTTCTCATATCTCGCCGCCATTATCTCTTTTCTTAATCTCCAAACTAAAAAAAATCATGGTATTATTCGTTCATAGAAAAAAAATATCGAATAGAAAAAAAATTAAAACAAAAACAAAAACAAAAAAATATAGTTATAAGAAAAGTCTAATTGAAAAAATTAAAAAAATAAAAAATTTTAATTACTATTTTTTAAATTTATAAAAAAATAAATTTAAATTAATAAATTTAAATTAATTTAAAAATAAAAAATTAATTAAATAATTAAAAAGTTTAAAAAATTAATTTAAAAATTAATTTTTTAAATTTTAATTAAATTTTAATTTTATTTTAGAAATTATTTAAAAATTTAATTAATTTAATATTTTAAAAATAAAATTTAAAATTAATTAATAAATTATTTTTAAAAAATTTAATTAAAAATATATAAAAATAAAAAACAAATTAATTATTTTTTATAATTAATTTGTTTAATTAATTTAATATTTAAAAATAAAATAAAAAAAATAAATTAATTTTTTAAAAATAAATTAAATATACTTAAAATATATTTAAATTAAATATATTTTTAAATAAATTAATTTTTATATATTTTAAATTAATTATATATATTAATATATTTATTTTATTTTTAAAATTTATTTATTTATTTATTTATTAAAAATTTATTTATATAAAATTATTTTTATATATATTTAATATATTAATTTAATTAAAAATAAATTCAATATATAAATAAATTTATTTTTATTTAAATTAAAAAATAAATTTATTTTTTATATTTTTAAATATTTTTAAATAAATTAAATATATTAATTTAATTTTCAATTTATTTTTTTAATAAATTAATAAAATTAATTTTTAATTTTTTTGATAAATTAATAAATTAATTTTTTATTACTATTTTTTATTAAATTAAATTAATTGATTAATTTTTAATTACTATTTTTAAATTAATTTACTTAAAAAATAAAAAAATTAATTACTATTTTTTTAAAAAATAATTTTTTTAGCAACGTCTCCTTAACAATGTAGTAATTTAAAATTGATAACATCTAATTATATTACTTTTTAAAATTTAAAAAATAACTTGCTTTTTACTATCAACTAATCGATCTATTCATATTATCATAATATATCAATTATTCTATTAATCTTAATTAATTTTATATAACAAACTATTAAAATATAATAAATAAATTATGATAATTGATAGTTTAAGAATCAAAAAAATTTGAATAAATGTTTAAAGATTAAAAATATATTTTAATCTTAAAAAAATAATTAAATCTAGTATCTTCTACTTATGTATAAATACTTTGATTTAGGGATATTTTGAGGTATTTTAAAAAATTTTAATAGATTTGATTTAGTATATGAATTTGATTTAGAGGTAGTTTGGAAATTTGATGTTATATGACTGGTAATCTATTTGTCATACCAAGCATAGTAATCAATATTACTGTAACATTACATATGCATACCAAACACAGTAATCAACATTACTGACAATCCATTCAGTTGTAATCTATCTTGTAGGTAATCCACATTACCATTCAGGATTGCTAGCATTAGGGATTTTCATGCTGATGGTTTCCTAGATCTCAATCTCAACTCTTGCTACTGGATTTTAAAATTTTCAACGTGTTTCTTGTGCCCATTAAATCAGTTCTCTTTTATTATTACGTGTGCAAGTTCCGTTAGAGCTGTACCGGACACAGAAATCACAGCACGAATGGTTGGTTTTGCTGCGTAGTTTACGTGTGAAGATCTGATATAATTGTCTCCAACTAAGAAATACTGCTAGAAAACCAGGCCCGTTTCAATCTTTGTACACTCTAACCACAAACTATCACACGTTCACGATCACATCAAACGTATCAACCTTCCATCTTTGCTCTCTGATGGAAGATCGACAAAGAAGCATCTAACGAGAAACCATGATGAACAAATTGGGCATACCGCGTAACAGTCCAGGAAATGGAGCAAATGGATGACAATCAAACTAATAAAACAGCTATGCCATAAAATAAAAACCATTTCTTGGAAATAATTATCTGAAACAGTGAGAAAGCGTTCTTTTCTAGATACAAAAGCATGCCATCATGATTGGCCGCATATTTAACTGTAGGCATCTCTGTTGCACTCGGCATGTAATCAACACTCGAACATATACAGTGAGATCAGGCTTGAATAGTCCAAAACGTCAGGCTACAAGACAAAAGCTCGAAGCCTTGACCTCGCCTCAGCTGCTGCAGCTATTGAGTCATCAGTGGGGTTCTCTTTTGCGGCAGCAACTGCTGCAACGTAGGCTGCTCTTGCCTCTTCCATCTTCTCCATTTGAAATTCATCAATATTATCCTGTCTCAATTCCAAAATACAGTCAGCCTGTCAAAAGATACGCAAGGAGTTAAAACAGATCGCCCAAGACAGCAGATATATAAAAATAGCTCTCTAGTCATTCACTGGCATATTATAGCATGACCGGTGATGCACACAGATATGCATGTGCTGACAAATGCATATGTTAACAAATATTAAATATTCCGCTTGTTACTCATGTACTACTATAAAGAAAATGGTAGTAGATATGGAAGAAAAAGTTATAAATTAGTATTCAATTTGACTCTCTCATGGACATAAGCTTCTAGGTAATAAAAGAGATTTAATATATTTGCATTTTATATAAAATATAATTCAAAATCAAGTAGAATATAAAAAAGATTCATATAGCCAATCTCAATCAGTTAAGGTATCAAGACTTTGTTGTTATTATTGTTGTTATAGCATAAATATGTTTCTCATTATCTCGAAACAAATAATTGCTGCCCACCCAAAATTCAGAAGCTTGTTCATAAAACTGAAAAGTGCATTCATGGATTCTGCTCTAAAGCTTTTGTAACTTTTGTAAGCATATAGGAACACTGGACATGTTTCTCACTAACCTACCGCATCTGCTCTTCCATTGCATGCCTCACCCTCATACCAATGCTCAGAAAATGCCAGATGAGTTCCTTGGCAGTAAACTAATTGAACCCAAGATTCATGTTTTAGGGGTCAGTAAACTAATTGAACCCTTGACCATAAATTGGAATCTTGCTGCACTGAATCTTTTGGTTAGAATTCAAGTGCTAAGCCAATTGACTTGATATCCATCATGTCGACCATCCAAAGAGAAAAAGAAAACAGAAATTGCATGCTGAACATAGATTAGACTTTCTACTAGTTTTGATAGCCTTCAATTTCAGTCATTCCATGGAATCAGATGGCTTCTATCAAATTGTGAAAGTTACCTGCTGCTTTGATGCTTCATACTTCTATCTCATCAATGATATCTTTGATCTGGCAAGGTCCTTCCTGGGTTGCTTTTCACAAAGGCTGCATTTGGTTCGGGAATAAGAAAAACGTGAGCAGTAAAAGTTATGCCTATGGGACTTATTATAAACTCAGTTATGCCAATTTTTGCTTGGTTCCACTTTTGAATGGCAAAAGCATCTTTTTGGAGTAACTTTTAAATGATGACACTTTATCCCAAAAAAGGTAAGATCTAGGCATAAAAGGTGTCTCTATGCCAAGGAATAGCTTATGGTAACTCTCCCTTGGAATAGTTATGCCTCCCATAAACAAGTTTGACTAGCATGACTATTCTTTAGATATGCCTCCTTCCCAAATGCTGTCTGGCAGGCATGGGTCTTATTCCAAACCTTATGCCTAATCTATGCCCGAACTAGATGCAGCCTAAGTTTCAAAAGCAGCACCAAATCCCATACAGCTCATGTGGATATATACTTCACCAAAGGTTTTCATGATTCAGAGGTAAGAAAAACCCAGATTATTTGAAACTGACTTCCAGAAGACAGAAGCTATAACTCGAAGTCTTGCAACCTCTTAGTACAGTCAAGAGATGTTATCTGTTTGTCTGGCTACACAAACTCAATCCTTCCTAGATGTACCATACTCTCCAAACATCCATCTTAATATTGTCATCTTCAGCACATTCATCTTGCTTGTTTAGGCCCCTTTATAGGTCAACGTTCTGAACCATCCAACAATGTGAACCTTGTCCCCATTTCATAAAATTTTCCTGAAGCAGCCAATGCATGCATCAGACAAACAAATCTCCACTTCATTTATTTAACTGGTTCTAATACTTTTTCGCCATCTATGATAATCCAAAACAACAAGGTTAAATACACTACAGTATCTCTAAGATATCAGTATTAGTCATATACTTATTTTTCATTTCTGTTTCTATTCAAAAATGCATTCCACATGCTCTGCTTTTCTGCTACTAATTTTAAGGCCTTAAACCACTAAAACTTGCCTCAATTCCAATTTATCACTTTACCGAGCCTTTTTCTTATCATTATTTCTCAAATAACATAAAAAATGGTATACTTCTTCAAATATCAAGAGTATGTTTCATGTAGTGATAAAAGGGGATAGGAGATCCACATTGTTCCTTGGCCTACTAAGGCTACATATGAACCACATCTCTCCGAAACCAATCATTGCAACTTTGAAACACATCATCAACAATCTCTCTCTCTCTCTCTCTCTCTCTCTCTCTCTCTCTCTCATGCACATGCACACGCGCACACACGCGCATGTGTGCATGTCTAGCTTCCCCATAAGTCATATGCTATTCCTGTGAATCTCCTTTCCTGCGTAGCAATTTGGATTCATCACCATGTTACCTTGCATCTAGACCACTTGAATTCCGATTCTCCAAGAAGAACTCCTATGTCAGAATCAAACACAATGTAAACTTAGGAGGATGGAAGTTAGGTGACATATCAGTTGTCAAGAAAATAGGCCAAGCCTTCAAATGATCTTGCCTTAAACTTCACTGACCAAACTGTAATGTAATGAAACTTCTGTAAATTAAACATTCTCAACCACTAAAACAACATACTAGGATATTTAAAGATATACTAGTAAGCTACTAGGACACTAATTTTAACACTTTAGTCATACTCCTTTTTGAATTAATATATTTGATGAATTATAAGCTAGAATATTATCATCGATTCCCATAACTCTAAATTCTTTTAAATAGAAGAAGCTCATAGGTAATAGGCTGCCAAAACCTAGTATCGGTGCGATTTAATCTTAGATCATGTGGTACAACTGCCAAAGACTTTACCAACTTCGTAAGCTGGCACTTTTGCAATACGACAAATTTTCAAACAAGTAAAATAAGCAATGGCCAGTTCCAAGGCTAGATTAGTTTAGTAACATCAATAGTAGTGGTACACTTTAAATAATTTCCTTTTTTAAGATTTACTTTAGCATTATAGGAGAACTGAATATATTCTTCTACATCTGCTTTTCCCAACAACTAAGATCTAACATAAGTAAGAAAGCAACAGATAAAGGCTATATTATTTATAAGATAATAAGGAAAGAAGAGCTTACTGGTGGTGGAAGTGGTTCAAAATCAAAAGAAACAACACTGCCATCATCAGGATAAGCAGCTGAGTCATTTTTGATAGTTTCTCAAATAATTGCATGAATGCAGCTATTTCAAGGTCCATAGAGACTACATTCCCTTGAAGTTCCTCAACCTTTCTATTTGACATCCTTGCTTCCCAATTTAATTTCTCCAAAGCCGCTTGCTTGTCTGCAAGCATGATCTGAAAAAAAAGAAAAAGAAAAAGAAATCTTTGAATAATCCAATACATATACAACATCATGAAGCTAAAAAAGCATTGTTAGGCTGTGGATGAGCAAAAAGTAACTTGGTAGCACAAAAGCAGAGCAACATAAAGCCATAAAAATGAATGTGACAGTACAGCTGCCTATAGCAACAAGTCTTGCGGCAAAAGAGCATTCCATAATCTATAGATAATTAATGCTGAATTTTTTTTTGTGACTGCAAAACAGCAAATGATCATCAAACTCCAACTAAGCCAAAAAGATTGGTGTTCTTACCAAAATTGTACTGTGAGTACCATGACCTTTGATTACACCCACTTTAGTTTGAGGGTCTGAACCATGACCTTTTTATTTATGTAAATGATGGCAAACCATCCATTCATTAAACAAATAATTACATCAAAAGGAATGGGAAAACTTGTCAGAAGACAAAACCAAAACAAACTATAGAAACATAATAAGACCCAGATGGACAGAGATGAAAAGTTCCAACACAGTACCAAGAGAATTAAGTAACCTCAGAGCACAATGGTGGGGAGGAAGAGAGCAGATTTGGCATGTTAAGGCAGTTCCAGATCCCGTGCAAGCATGGGATCTTCCGCACTAAAATCCAGTCCATTGCTGACCTCCACACACTTCCTCCTTAACTCCTTCAAAGGTCAAACTTGATCCCTCAGAAAGGCTACTGCATTTGTGCTAAATAAACCACAATGAAGCAGCAGCTACAATATTCCATATATCCCTATCCTCTTTTTCGATAAAATCCTTCGTCCATGATTCTCAGAAGCTATCTAGAACCAGAACAATATTTCAAACTTTGACTATGATTTAAGAGATCCTCACATAAGGGCCTACGGAAGTTGCACTTAAAAAACAAGTGATTCCCTGTCTCCCCTTGGACTCCACACAAAATGCAAATTTGGCCTGCTTGAATTCCTCTTTCAGTGAGATTATCCTTTGTTAGGACTTTGTCTTTCAAAAAAAGCCACTGAAATCATGGTTTTAAACATCATGCAACAAAGCCATCCTGATTTTTTCATGAAATAAGACCCATCACCATCTCATTCCATCCCGGCACTTAAGATGGGAGATGTTCCATGACGTGACAATCGGGACACTAGGACGATTGCAAAACAATCCTATCCTGACACTTTGACAGTATCCTGTCTTGAGGTTTCATAGGATGCCCCACCAATTTGAAACTCTGATTGAAATATTTTAATCTTACGTGGTACCTTAGATTTTCAAATTTTCCTGACCTAAGGGCAACCTATCCCCTCTCTGTTATTTAACATAGACCAACTTTGTCATGAATCTCCCTTTCTTATTAAAATGCCAACAAACACCATCACTTCCTCTATAAGTTTGACCTCACTAAAAAGTTGAAAAGGACTACAAGTCTCAGCCACAAGATCCGATTTATATTCTGTCTTAAATACGATTGAATAGGCTGCCACCTTTGCCCTTGAATTAGCAACAACATCAAAAAGCTTAGGGTATAGGGTCTCTACAACTATATTGGTGATCCATTTATCTCTTCAATAATGATGTCAGTCATCCCCATAAATGACACCAAGCATGAAAACAACTGCAACCTTAGGCATCCCCTTCCAAAAACAGGATCCTTGTCTACCTAAACCATTTAGAAATCCCATCATAGTGCTATCAGTAGGGTATTTCACCAAAACTAGGTCTCTTCATATGCCAACCAACTGGACAAGCACCTTCCATCACCATTTGCACAGATGTGCTTGACTAAAGTTCCTCAAGTCCACCTTCTTCTTTGCTTTTGCAAAATGAAGCCCAATTGACACGATAAAAATTCTTCATTTCTTCAAATCCTTTCCAAAGAAACTAAATATGATTGTTCAGTTTTGTTGACCAATCATTGAGGCAGCCAACAAACATTCATCCAATAAATTGGGAGAGTAGTCAGTACTGCATTTAGTAACACTAATTTACCTTTTAATGATGGCAGTTTGCCCTTCTAACTGTCAAGCCTTCTATCAATTTTTTTCTGAGAGCAGGTTTCTATCATTCTCTAAAAAGAGGGTGACTGCTAACAGGTGTGTGAAATATGTGATGGGGGAAGTTACCTATCTTGCAACCAATGGCACCAGCAATCTATTGAGCCTATTGTTGGCTGGTGTTTAAGAGAACTTATTTTTAGATGCAAATTTCGAAAGATAGGAACTATGTATTAGCATTTATGTGTGTATTTTTTTCAAAAACCTGAAATTTGTTCTGCATTTAAGATAGTCTTTTCCAACATACCTGTCTTTTGACTTTATGTGTTTGGGATTTGTTTATATTTAAGTTAGTCTTGTCCTAAGAACTTAGTACTTGTCATTGTGTCTTTAAAAGACTTCTTATTGTAGTCGGAAAGCAGTTCAGTAGGTAAATTCAGAATATCAATAATATCTTCAGATTTGTCTCTATTTTTCTCTCTATCTTTCTCTTCTCCTCCTCCTCTCTTCCTTAACTTTCCTTCTCTCTACCATGAATTTCCTCTTTCTCTTTCCAACTACTTCCCTTCTCTACTAGTTCTACATCATCGGTGTTCCACCCTACTAGCATTCCACCCATTGGTGCATTGACAAAAAATTCTTCAGATAGCACATTCCCGCAACGGTTACTAAATTTGGAAAAATCTAGAGATTCTGGCCTACTTTATTTTCTTGTAAATATATCACATCACAAATCCCCCAAAAAACTATTTGTCATGATACATCATTGTGGGTTTTGCCAAGCTCTCTCACATTCCATGATATGATTAGCCAAACCGCATCGAATTGTTCCCGAACTAGTATCGTTCAATGATTTGGTTCGATACAAGGACCGAACCGCCCCACAATTTGATAGGGCTCCGAACCTTGCAATTCATAAGTTGAAACCTTCCAATTCATTTGATCGGCATACTTCTAGTTCGGTATGGTGTACCTATACTGAACCATATTGGACCAGTACTGAAACAATATTAATTTTTGGTACAGCGTACCTTGTATGAGATTCATTTGAAAGCAATTGACAACCACCAAAACCCAAACAGCATTTCTCAGTTAGAGATATTAAGCACCCTAGTCACACCGTTACAAACAAAAGACCATTGCCCATAGCAACCACAATGGCAAGGGTTCAAATCCAAGACAAAAAAATGACTACAAATTGTACAAGACTTCTAGGGGAAGCCCACAACACTAAAAGGGCTAAACCACAGCAAACCATGAGAGGTTACACCCAAAAACATAAACAGCCATACCTAGAAATACAAAGGCTCACACAAGGACAAATCCTGTTTCAGCTCCAACTGCCTTGAACCAAAAATACAAGGCCCAAAAGGTGAGACTAGCCAACAGGTCCTCACTTAAACATTTGATGGGACCATGGAATTTGGGCCCGCCTAAGCATCGATAACACTGTTTCCTAGCACCATCTTCTTGATTAAAGTAATATTTATTGAGGGATTAATACCACAAGCTTCCCAATGGTGATGATTTTCTTCTCACCAGTCAATAACTAGTTTCAAAAAAGTAGATCCCAAGGAGGGATAGGTACGATGTAGATGGAGCTGCGACTTCAAGGGCTTGGATATAAGCACAATTCTCAGAAGTAAACTATATCAAGACATAAGATTATGCATATTTACCCACCAACCTCAGGCTCTTTTAAATGTAATTGGCCCAAACAATTCTTGGTGTTTCGTAGGTGGGCCCTATCAAAATGGAGAGGGTCCAAGCCATGAGAGTCAAAAGGATCAAAAAGCATCAAAGAGAAATTGACATTGACTCCCACATGGTAGCATCAGCAACCACCTAGAAATTCTCCCACTTCCATGTCTTGACAGCAAGTGAAGCATTTGAAATTTGAAACTGTGGAGATGGTGCAGCAGGTGGGAGAGGAGACCCATCACATCAAGGATCCCATCGTCCAACCTCAATGGAAGAGAAGACTCAATCAGACCAAGCTCAATTCTAAGTTGAGTCCACCTCACTAACAACTTAAGCAACGACAATGCTTAGCCCAACTCATTTGAAGGCACCTGCTGCGACTATGATTCCAATGTCCTTTTAAGGCAAGAAAGCTGTCACTGAGTACTAGCTGCCCCCAGCTTCCCTCATTTTACTAATAGACCTGACTTTAACTAGAGGACCCCGATGACACTTCAGAAAAATGATTGAAGCACCAACTATGGAATTCTTTGTCCACATAAGAGATCAACTAGAGGCCCACCAAACCATCCCCCACATAGATGTTGAGGTAGCAAGGCATGAGATCCAGAAAGCAGCAAGAAACAACTGCCTTGCAATGCCTAATCGCTTCCTATTCCTGTTACCATAGTGTCATTTCCAATGAACTCTAGAAAACCAAAATTACTTAACAGTGACATAGATGGATTTGAAATCCTAACAGCAAAAGGGACTTCAGAAAGTGTGATCTAGGCTCGATACTCAAGCAGATGAGGGACCCATCGATGTCTTCTACCCATGTTCTAAATTTGAAGATGAAAGGACAGAAGTTCTAGGGGCCTGCTTCAATTAGTTGGATGATCCTTCGACAAGTGGGGAAATGAAGCTCATCCCTTGAATGGAGTATATTCACATCCCCACCTTTCCTATTCTTGTGCTGTATAAAAGCTTACCGCTCTCTCTCTCTCTCTTACTCTCTCTAACAGAGAATCCCCCCATCTCCCCTTCCTCCCCTCATCATCACCTTTTCTTCTATTTGTTTAGCTTAAAATCCTAACTCCAACTGATTCCGCTCTCTCCACACCAACAATGTCAAAAACCCTAATCTTCCTCCATCTTATCCTCCTGCAAAGTAAGAATTTCAGGCCAGTTGGGCTAATTTAGGTCAGGCTGCGCCTTTTTTGCCCAATTGGACTTGGTTAGGTTAGGCCCGATCTGGGGTTTGAGCTCAAGTTGAGGTCAACCTGACCCTACAAACTGTTTTCAAGCCAGGCCCAGCCCAAAACCCCAAAAATATCATCCTGACTAGGTCCATGCAGCATGAGAATCCGACCTAACCTAATTCCAACTCTTAATTCTTTTTGTTAGCAAAGGCAAAGCCTATGTGGATTCATTAATTTTTCTAAAAAATAAAATATTACTCTTGTTTCCAACACTTAATTTGGCTTAATTAACCATAGACATGAAAGGTTTCCATAATGCTTAATTTGGTTAATCGAACAATGGTCACGCATATACCTATGACTGTTGCAAAAAAAAAATGCTTCTTTCATGTGAAGTGTCTATGTGATAATCGTAGTATCACTTGTTAAGTGCTCTCTCTCTCTCTCTCTCTCTCTCTCCACCCTGAATTTTCATCTCCATGAGAAGAATTATATAAAGAGAATAAAAGAAAGTACAAAGAGAACCAATGCATATGTAGCCAACAATCCTCAATTTAAAAGAAGTTTCAAAGATCTAGGAAACAAAAACAAAAGAGAGAAACATAGAATGATTGTATCTTGAAGGCCCTAATTTTGATTTCTTGAAATTGAAAGTCTCTCAAAAAAGTCACTCTACTGCGACAAGGCCGATAGGGATCTTGGTAAGATGGATTCCATCTACTCTAAGGACCTCAATAAAAGTAAAGACTCTCATGGTAAGACAGATTTTGCTCTTTAATATTTTAGATAATTTAGGTTATATAAAAAAATCTATAGGTGCTAAACAATAGCTTTGATTTATGTTTTGTGTTCTTTTAGCACTCTAACATCTGATTTTTTATATTAACATATCCTATGTCTGGTTTCTCTCTCCCACTCTCTTACATCGAGAGCCTCACTTTTCTCATTTTCTCTGAAATATAAATATGTCCACTATGACATCCAAAGCCCCTACATCCAAAGGGGAGCTATCCCCTAAAATGCCACCATCATTTGTTGAGTATATGCAAAGTATTTTAACAGCAAACAAGCCCTTCAAGGAAGAGCCAACTGAAGTGGTGGGGCCAAGAATAAGTTCGGTAAGCAGGCCTCCAAGTTGGAAGCTTAGGGTGGTGTTTTGAGAGGAGGGAACAAAGCAACCAGTGTGGAGTGAAAACAGGAGATTATGTGTTGATTAAGGAGTCAATAGGAGTTTTGGCAATAACGACCCATATAAGCTCCTCTTGATGACATGTTATATATAGTGATGATCAAGAATTAGATTAAATGGGCAACAATGCATCTATAATCCTTATATGGATGCTTGATAGAAAGGCATAAACCAAATCCAACCACCAATGCCAACCCCCTTCCCCTTACCAAAAATCTGTTATATATGGTCAGCACAGAAACAAGAGCGATACAATGAGATTTAATCCAGATTCCTCCATCATCCATCAACATGATGATCAATAGATTGTGGTCAGAATTAATGATAACCTAACCCTTTCCATATACATCTCTTTTATGCTGTAACTATCAACTATGCAGTTCACTATCTCTTTGGCATGGGCCATATACCTCCCTTTGTGTCATGCAAGCCACTTATCAATGCACCAGATGCCATGCTCAATATTTTCAATTGCACCAGCCAACGCTCAATATTTCCAACATGGTGTAGGATTATAACTCCCACAGAATCATCTGATGGCCAGATGCAACACAGGCTGAATTAAAGTTTGAGATGCATATGAGCAATACCCAAGAAATGGAAGAGATAAAGGGGAAGGTACTGGAGGAGAGTTGGAACTAGAAGAATAAAGAGACTGGATAGACTAGAGAAACAAAGAGATTGGAACGGACCAAATTGGAAGAGACTAGAGGAAGTTGGAGGAGGCAAGACTTCAAAGTGTTGATAGGAGATCAAGAGAGATGCAGGAAGGACCATTTTGCCAAGTAGGTGGATGATAATTAGGTCATCAAAGCGAAGATCTTCAATCTAAGCTAGGGATCAAGTGCTGTTTAGAGGCAAACATGAAGAAAACCATGTCTAGAATGGAAATTGCCTCAGGGGTCCTGTACACCTTCAAGCAAGAAAGAGTGCTGGTAATGGAGTTAAAAGAGGAGTAACTAAGGCTCTAACCAACCTCTTCCTCTATCAAAGAATGACACAAAGAGAAGATCATGAAACTACAGAGAACAATCGGTTACCCGAGAACAATCGGTTACCCATTCAACCAAGCCACCTCATCACCAAAATCATCCTAGGTCCAACACTTTATCTCATTCCTGGCAGTGCAAGGTCACAAATCCTTAAAAAAAAAAAAAAAAAAGCTCTCATTAATGAGAAGCCCACCTACTAGAATTATAATCCTAGAAGAAAGGCATGTTTATTAAGGAGCTAGGGCCTTAGAGTCCTCAACTCCTCAAAGTGTTTCCATTGTGGTGAAGAGGGGCATTCAAAGAGAGTGTGTGGGAACAGGTGTTTTATGTGTGGAAAGAATGGCCATTCTAGGTAGAGGTGTGCTGCTAGGAAGATGATGAATCAAGATATCACACCCAGCGTTGAAGCTAGACCTATGCATATGATCCCTAATGGGGAATGAGGGACATTTGACAAGTCCTTAAGAAGAAGAAGAAGAAGAAGAGGAGGAGGAGGAGGAGGAGGAGGAGGAGGAGACTGAGAATGCGACCAGAATTCTAAGCCAGAAAAGTGTGAGAAATATGCAATGACTCCTTTCCCAAAATCTCAATAGCAGATATGGACTCCATGAGAGGTCCAATGCTCATGCAAATGAGAGGTCCTAATCGGTGTCTTTTGCCTAAGTTCCAAGGTACATCACATAAACAAAATTTAGGTATATTTGTGAGGCCACGTCATAATTAACTAGGAATTAATAGGATCCTATGTTAAGGACAATATGAAGGTAAGAACATGTAAAATGCCATGCACAAAATATATAGATGGTGATAAGTATTGGTGAGGTTTTTTTTTTTCCTGTAAATCCATGCAAATATGAGACCCATGCTGATGAATTGTAATGTATCATCTATTGACAGATCTTATCATCCTCAACTTCAAACTCACAAGTTCTGTTATTAAGATTTTCAATATAACCAAAGAAAGACAGGAGAAAATTCAACATTACGGGATCATTTAACATTACATGCAAAACCAGAAAAATTATTATGCTCAATTGTTTACCTTGGCATTATATAATTGTGAATTAGTAGATCTAATCAGAAAATCCTTCTCTGCATCTTGGCGCCTTAATTCATCAAGTGTCGCATATGCTTCATTCATTTGATTTATTGAATTTTCTGCAGACTTGAGCTCTCCATCTTTCTCTGACAATTTCCTTTGTAACTCATTGACTTGTCCCCGCAGCATAGTCAATTCTTCTCTCTCCTTCCGCACATTTTCGGCTGCCAATGCCCTCGATGAGAAAAACGATAGGTCATCAGCAGCATCATCTCTTTGGAAATTTTCCACACGATCCCTCCGCTTTTTTGCAGAGATGCTTTGAGCTGTTTTTCCACCTCTGGGATCAGCATTCTGTATTTTGGAAATCTTTTAATTAATTTTGAATCAAATCATAGGGGCGAGACTGGATGCCATCTTTATGTTTAATAATAAGATCTATTTCTAACACCAGGGACATTCCTGCTAAATTAGAGTCACATGAAAAGAGTACAAGAGTGAACTAGAAAGGCAAAGAAATAGGCTGTCTTCATTTGTCCAACAAATAGCGGACTGCTACAGACTCCATATCATTACATAATTCTGTTTGGATGAAAAGGGGGGGAAATCCAGATATAATCGTTTTCATCAAAATGCAGGGGAAAATACAAATTCCACCCCTGAATAGTAGCAATGGTAAAACTAAAAAGTGATATATAAACAGATATATAGCAAGTTCTATCAAGGCACATTACGACACAGTCATTTGAGCAAATTGAACCTCCAATTCATTCACATTTTACCGCAAAATTACGGAAAATTACGGTAGAATCAGAAAATCACTCAAACGAATCACCTTTACAACATGTACTTAATCGCGAAGATTTCAGATATTCACACATTCATGGCAGAAAAAGGAAAACGAAGTTGTGATCGAGCGCCGACGCACCTTCTTCGTCTGAGAGGGAGCGGGCGTGTAGACCATCGTTGCCCGCCGCGTAAAGGACGATTTCGCCCGCCGGTCCTAAAATTTTGAACGAAAAAAAAAAAAAAAATCAGACAAAAAGATCAAGAAAAAGAAGTTGCGAGCACGGGAAGAAGAAGATGTTGACCATGAGCGATTCAACGAGGGGAACCATCTCGACGAGGTTCTTGAAGAGGACTTTGTCGACATTGCCGCCGTCGCCGGAGGAGGCGGCGGCGGCGGAGGGAGAAGGGGTCGGGGAAGGCGGCGAGTGGCAGCGGCCACCGGCGACGGCGGGGTTCCCGCGGTCCGGCGGATCCGGGAAGCTGCGGTGCTTCTGCGATCTCTCCAGCATTTTTTCTGGGGGAATAAAGGAAGCTTCGAAGGGGAAGCAGAGGGTACGAGGGCCACGCTAGCCTGGCTTCGTTTTCTCGGTGAAAGCCCAAGCGATGCTTACGCTGGAAGCGACCGCCCCTTTACGGACCACCGGCCGGCGTTTCTCGGTGAAAGCCCAGGCGATGCTTACGCTGGAAGCGACCCCGCCCCTTTACGGACCACCGGCCGCCGGCCGGTTTATTTTTTCTTTGCGTTTTGGGATCTGATGAGAGGCCCAATTTTCAATTGCCCAAGGCTTTGAAAATTGTTTAAAAAGAATTAAATATCTTGCCATCTTGGCCAATATGCATATGATCCAAAAAAAAAAAAAAAAAATCAAATGATAGAGTAAAATTTATATTATTTGATTTCCTTCTTAATATTGGTGTTTTAATATTTGTTTTGATTAGGATAGTAGCTCTTCCACTAAAATAATAAATAAATAAATTTGTTAATTGCTATTTATTTTGCAGGATAATTCTTTTACAACAGATTAGAATGCTTAGAGTTACTATAACGGCCTATAGTAAGATTTTTAAACCTTTTTAATATGTATTTCTAAAAGGTATAAATCTATGGATTAAGAGTTGCAGGCATGATAGAATAATCTTGCTAATTAAGTAGGTATGGTAGAAGAAAAAAGTTTGATATCTTAATGAAAGGATTTAAACTTTCTTATAAGATGCAAATATTATAAAGAAGGAAAGCATTGAGAAAAAGTAATAATACATAGTTAAAGAAGTAAAATGGCCATTAGGCTTCTTGATATCATATTGGAGAAATTCATACTAAGTCACTGTGGATAAGTGCAAAAGCCTTGTCTGATGTTAAGATAGTGCATTATATATCTCTTTGTTTTTTTTTAATTATATAGATTAGTAGTTATTTTGAACAATAATCATCCTCTTTTGATAAATTATTTGGGTAATTCTTTTCTTATGTTGTTGATGTTTACTTGCGTAACTCTATTTGTCCTAATAACTTTCTTTAGAAAGTTAATCACAAGAAGTAACTAATTAAATATGACCTCTTGTATAATTTATAATTGGCCAAACATAATTCTTCCAGGTGTCATAGGCAAATAATCAACCAACTCTTGATATCTTATATATTTGACCATCTATATAGTTGGTTGATGATTGAATAATTTTTTTTTTTTTTTTGTTACATATGGACGATCACACCAGTATAGGGTGAGTCAAGCCCGATATATCGAGGTATAAAATCTGAGTTAGAATCGTGGGACATAAGTCATCCGGCCTCCAGAATCAAGAATCAGAATAATGAGCAACCCGGGCAGCTATTCAGTCAGCATTTCCATGTAAATATACCGAATCTGGGCACAATAAGCCTAATGAAACATAGATCTGATGTCGCATATCAAAGGGTTGATAGGTAAAGAATCACCCGAGTTCTGTCGGAACCATCACACAATGGTAATAGAGTCCCCCTCGATAATAAGACTGCGACGCTCATTTTCAAATTCCTTGGGTTTTGATTTGGGGGTATTTATATATGCTATGATTGATGTTAAACTATTTCATATTAGATAATATGTACTGCATTCGTTTTGCAACCTCATCTGAGAGGAATCTTAGCCAAAATCATTTGATGCTAATGATTCACATCATCATCCCTATCGATGTCCCATCAATATCCCCAAGAATCTCATTAAGATTTTACTGGAATCTATATTCGAGATTGGTTAGTCTCCTCATGGTCCATTTAGATCTCATGGCCACCCACTATAATCAAAGGATGCTGCTAGATAAAATACGTCATAAAGATTTTTTTTTAAAATTTTTTTTGGGAGTTGTTGAGATGTACAGGATTGCAAAATATTGTTTGCAAACATTATAGATAGTGCGTTACATCATGAGCAACCGTGCCTACTAATTCTCAAAGGAATTTTATATTTCTTATGGTCCAACATCAATTCATTCTTTAAAAAACATAGATTATATGGCTCAATCATGAACATAGAAAATTAGATGGGCCATTGGGTAAAATGATCTTTATATAAAGTATATAAGCCCAACCGGCCTTTTGACTTAATTGAGGTTCCATCTTTTTAAAGCATTAGCTCCTATTCACGATCAGGTTAACATCCATCTTATTTTTTCTAATTTTCAGTTACTTTCGATGGTATTCAATAGTAAGATAACTATATTCAGTGAAATAATAATTATAGATTCGTTGAAGAATCGAATATTAAGTTGTCTAAAAATTTTCATTCCATCATGTAATTGGAGTCCACCAAGTGCATGACCCCAAATCTACAAATCTCAAATTTTCATCCTTCTACTACTAAAAAATCCTAAAATTCTCTCATCAAGTCCATGGTTGGAGAAAAGGATATGACCATCGTTTGCAGAAGGATTCAGATTGTATATTCTCCAAGTCTCATTTTATTTTTACCATGACTGATCTGCCCAAAAAATTATACCAAAATATGGTTGGCGAAAGAACAATAAACGTTCTATATTCATTCAATTGATCATAGAGGGAGAAACGCATGCATGCAATCATTCCTCCAGTAATAGGTGAATATGTGGAGATTTTTGTTTCCCATACAACTCCCAGTGCTTACTTCTCTTCTCCATGAGTACTCATATCTAGAAATATCTATGGCTCTTTGGATTACAATTCTTTTTATCATCCACTTCCATTTGTTTTAATAGTTTACTCATCTTTGACATAGATGTAATGCAATCTTTTAAATTGACAGCTTTTTTTGAACCTTTTTTTTTTTGGGAGCTATGGTCTATATTTTGGTTCTCCTTGATGAAGTCTTCTTCAAGTTACTTGAATCCTCCACCGACAGTCCACATGAGGAGATTGAAGCCAAGCCACCATGAGATTCGTATTATTTTTTTTCATTTAGCTCAATGAATCTTTAAACTATTACTTCCTCCAATGGCAGTCCACATGAGGGAGATTGAACCCAAGCCATCATGAAAAGCTACTGATTTTATTGCGGGCATGCGTTCACCGGAGACAGCCAAGCTCATCTGCTGATTGATGGATTATGAACTCGCTAAAACTATCTGATGTAGCTGATCAGGCCAAAGAACCCGCAAGATATCGGAATCACGAGCCCTATGTCACGTGGTCTGGCGTTAATCCAATCCCTTGGCGTTGGGCTCACCACGGCCCATCTCGATCTTCGCGTCGTCCGCGGCCCATCAGGCCTTGGTGCCGGTTTCGGCGTCGGCCACGGCCCCCTCCGGCCTCGGCGTCGGACTCGGCCCATCTCGATCTCCGCATCATCTGCGGCCCGTCAGGCCTTGGTGCCGGTTTCGGCGTCGGCCACGGCCCCCTCCGGCCTCGGCATCGGACTCGGCCCATCTCGATCTTCGCATCGGCCGCAGCCCATCTAGGCCTTAGTGCCGGTTCCAACATAGGCCATGGCCTGCTCCGACCCCAACGTCAGCCTCGGCCCATCTCGATCTTCACGTCGACCGCGTCCCATCTCAGCCTTGGTGTCAGATTCTATGTCGGTCTCGGCATCGGTCTTGGCGTTGACCTCGGCGTCGGCCTTGGCGTCGGCCTCGGTGTCAGCCTCGGCGCCGGCCTCGGTGTCGGCCTCGGCGTCAGCCTCGGTGTCGACCTCGGTGACGGCCATCCACGTCCAAGCTACGTGGCCCACTTCCCTTGAGAATGGCGGATTACTTCACTATGAACGTGTTTGGCGACGTGTGCAATGAACGTGCCTCCCTTTGGCACCACTAACGACGGGCGTGGCCCCCCACGTTTAGTCCCATTACCCGACCTTTGCGGCACGTTGAAGACCGGAAATCAACAACCGTCCAAAAAGAACTCGACCACTATGAATGGAGGGTAAGAGGGACCCCGAACAGGTATATAAAGACCCAACCCCCAACGAGGGAGGGGGACTCAATCTCTACCCTTTCATTAAAAAAATCTCTATTTTCAGATCGCTGACTTGAGCATCGGAGGGTCCCCGTCGGAAGATATAGATATAGACTAAAAGATATGCTTTCTGTTATGTCTTTATATTTTAATGAGATTCATTTTGAGCAATGTATGCCATTTACTATATATGTGCATGTGTCTAGTATTTACAAAGAGTATTTGATCTAGTGTGTAGAGTACGGCTTATACACAGAAGACTAGATCATCGGTTCTTTTGGAATACAAGTTTATTGTTCACAGTTTATCGATCCCCGCTGGGGGCCAGCCTCCAGACCCCTGTATGCGAAGCGGCAAATCATCGAGCAAAGTAGCAATCATGGTGCAACAGAGATTTTCATCTGCGTGGAGAGTTTTGACCATAATAACAGGGATTTTATTTATCTTGTTTATATTGGTTATGTTGCATACTTGATTGTTTATCCTTTTGTTCTTATGTCCATAACTAGGAGAACATGGTTAATTGGATAATTACTTGCTGTTTGTGTTTTGATATATATTCGAAATTCCAAGACTAGTGTGAACATGGGCAACTAGAGAGTAAAATTTATTCCCAATTTTAATTTAAAGTTTTTAAATTTAAGGGAATTAAGAGTTTTATTTGTTGCATATATGTATATCGATCACTACTATAGGATTTTGAATTTATAAGATAATCAAACACAAGTTTTATAACCCTCAAAATATTGTTTAAATAACTAAGTGGGAGATGGAATTAATCACATTTAAATCCCATGGTTCCATCACTTGTTTATTGGTGAGGTAGTTAATTTCACGTGTTAGCATTAGTGCTTTCCTCCCCATAGGATGAAATTGATTGCCAGCTCACCAAGAATAATCCCTAGTAATTGTTAATGTTGGATTACCTCTCCATTTGAGGGATCCACCATGGGACAATGGATCTAGGATTAAGTGATGGTATACACTTAGGTATAAATATTAGTATCCTCCCCATCGGAGTCACTACAAATATTTATATGACCAAATTTAGCCAGCTAATTAATTTTACTTGGTATGTTACCTTTTACCTAGATAGTAAAATTAATAGGTTTTATCTGTCTAGATAAATGATGAGTAGTAGACGTCCTCCCATCGAGGCATACTATTCAAATGTACTAGGCTGCTGGCAAATTCTTTTATTTTGTAGTGGTTGAGGGGCCCTACTTATAATTTTGAATTTAAAGTTTATTGCTCATTATATCTTATTTGATGTATGAATGATTCTCAGGATTAAAATGTCTTCTTTCAATCCACTTGCTGTGATACTCAAAGAAAACAAATTGACTGGTCCTAATTACATTGATTGGAAAAGAAACCTGGATATAGTGTTAACTGCAGAAGGGTACAAGTATGTGCTCACTCAGGTCTGTCCCGTAGAGCCCGGTGAAGGGGCTTCAGATGAGGAGTCTCAAGCTTACCGAAAGTGGATTATGGCTGATGAGATGGCGCGGTGTTACATGCTGGCATCTATGTCAAATATTCTGCAACATCAGCATCAATTTATGACGTCTGCCTATGACATGATGTTCAACCTCAAAGAAATATTTGGGGATCAGAGTCGTGCGGCTAGGCAAACTGCGATGAAAGAACTGATGAACACTAATATGGCTGAAGGAACTCCTGTCAGGGATCATGTTCTAAATATGATTAGTCTTCTGAATGAACTGGAGATCCTTGGAGCGGAGATGGATGGGCAAACCCAGGTTGATATCATTCTCTAGTCCCTACATGCTTCTTTTAAACAGTTCTGCCTAAATTATACTATGAACAAAATGAATTTTTCACTGGCAGAGCTACTTAAAGAACTTCAGATAGCAAAGAGTTTCATTAAGAAGCCTGTAGTTGCTATGGTTACTGAAAAATGTTCTTTTTCGAAGTCTCATGCTAAGAAGAAGAAAAAGGTTCAGAAAAAGAAACGGCATCAGGCCCCACAGCCCAATGGGGAAATAAAAAAGAAGGGAAAGTGCTTCGTCTGCAAGCAGCCATGTCATTGGAAGCAGCAGTGTCCAGTTTGGCTTACCAGGAAACAGGCTAGAGGTATATCTCATTCACTTGTAGTTAAAACTTGTTTAGTGGTGTTATCTACCAGTGGCTGGTGTGTAGATACGGGAGCCACTAATCATGTTTGCAATTCTTTGCAGGGGTTCCAGCAGACCCGGCAGCTAAGTGATGGGAAGATTTACATATTTCTGGGAGATGGCACGAGAGTGTCAATAGTTGCAATGGGAGATTTTAGCTTTTCTTTTAGTAGAAATAGAATTTTAATATTAAAAGATTATTTTTTTGTACCTTCAATTAGAAGGAATTTAATTTCAGTTTCTAAGTTAGTTGATGATGGATATTCAGTTTATTTTAATGACTCCGTTGTTATTAAGAAAAATAAACATTTTATATGTTCTGGTACATTGGTGGATGGTCTTTATATTATTAATCCTGTTTCTCCTACTGTGCAACTAAATGAAGTGAATAACTATAATAGACCATGTAAGAGAAAACATCCTTCTGAAATGAATCAAACTTATCTTTGGCACTTGCGCCTAGGTCATATAAATCTAAGACGGATTTCTAGACTGGTTCAAGATGGACCATTAGGTTCATTGGAAGTAGAGGCACTACCGGTCAGTGAATCTTGCTTAGAAGGAAAAATGACCAAGCGGCCATTCTCGGCCAAAGGCAATAGAGCTAAGGAGATATTAGAATTGGTTCACTCTGATTTGTGTGGCCCAATGAACATCCAGGCTAAAGGTGGTTTTGAGTACTTTGTCACTTTTATTGATGATTACTCAAGATATGGGTATATTTATCTGATGCGTCGTAAGTCTGAATGCTTTGAAAAATTTAAAATTTTTAAGGCAGAAACGGAGAACCGTCATGGTAAAAATATCAAGACACTACGATCCGATAGTGGTGGCGAGTACCTCTTAGGGGAGTTCACAGATTACTTATTAGATGCTGGGATTGAATCCCAGTAATCTGCACCTGGTACGCCACAGCAGAATGGTGTAGCTGAAAGAAAGAATAGGACTCTTATGGATATGGTTAGATCTATGATGAGTTATTCAGACTTACCTATTTCATTTTGGGGATATGCATTAGAGACATATGCTTATATTCTTAACTTGGTACCATCTAAGTCAGTACCTAAGACACCCACAGAACTGTGGACTGGGCGCAAGCCTAGTCTAAGACATGTTCGGGTTTGGGGTTGTCCAGCACATGTACTAAAAGGCAAACCAGATAAGTTGGAATCAAGGACAGATGTATGCTTCTTTGTTGGATATCCTAAAGGAACAAAAGGTGGTTTCTTTTATTGTCCTAAGGATCAGAAGGTCATTGTTAGCACCAATGCCCGATTCTTAGAGGAGGACTATATTATAGACCACAAACCCAGAAGTAAAATTGCTCTAGAAGAGTTGAGGGCGATAAAACTAGACTGGCTCCTTTAATACCAATGGTACAAGCAAAAACACCACAAGAAAGTTGGTTCCCAAACTTTTCATTAACTTTTCGTAGTGGAAGAAGTATAGTAACACGAACTGACCCTGAACTAGTACAAAAGGATACCATTTATGCACCAGTTTTAGAACCAGTGCAGGTTGATGGAGCATAAAGATCAGAGTCAGATCGTATTACTACAAGCACATACAATCAGGTTGTGCCTCGTCGTAGTAGGAGGGTTGTAAATCCCTCCCGATTTCGCCTTCCTTAGCTAGATCCCTACGACGGTACTACCAATCCCCTAGACCACCTAAAAGTTATAAGGTGCACATGCAGGTCCAGGGGGCATCGGATGCTCTTCTGTACATCGCTTTCCCAGCCACCCTACGAAAGGATGCGAGGGCTTGGTATTTCCGTCTACCTCCTCGCAGTATCAGTTCATTCAAACAGTTGGAGAAAGCTTTTCTCGCCCACTTCGACGCGAGCCGACGGATCCCTCGGGTGGCCGACAGCCTCTTTGCCATCCGACAGAAGAGTGGAGAGACTCTTCGGGACTTCGTTGCTCACTTCAAAGAGGCAGCGATGGAGGTTTATCACCTTGACGACTCAGTGGCCACCTTGGCCTTGAAGCGTGGGCTCCACCCTTCCCGCTTCGCATATTCATTAGACAAGAAGCCCCCGAGCTCGTACGCAGAGTTGTTGAGTCGAGCTCAGAAATATATTCGCGCTGATGAGACCAACTCCTCTCGGAGGGAAACTGATGAAGGCCCCAGCAAAAAGCAAGTTCAATCAAAGTCCGGCGGATCTCATACAAAAAAGCCCGAGCTGCCTCGTCGGGCGGACAATCGGCCATGGACTTTCACCCCCGTAGGTGAGCGTTACACCCCTCTATTAGCCCCGATTTTCCATATCCTTATGGAAATTGAGGGTGAACCCTATCTCAAGCGCCCCGCGCCCCTAAAGCCTGGAATTCCTCGCAACAAAAATATGTACTACCGTTTCCACCGAGATTACGGCCACGACACGGAAGACTGCCGACAGCTGAAGAAGGCCATAGAGGAGCTCATCCAGCAAGGCCACCTCGGTCAGTTTGTCCGAAGAGGAAATCTAGCAGCACCAGGCCCTTCGGTGCCACCCGCCCAGCAAGCCAATATTGACAACACCCCGACTGAGAAGACTGTTGCAATGGTCTCCTGGGGAGCATGTGGCTCTTCAAAAAGACCTCGGGAGGGTGAGAGAGATAACCTTGTAATTCCTTTCTTCGAAAAGGATTTAGAGGGGGTAGATAACCCAAATGATGAAAGCGTCGCCGTATCCATGACGATTGCTAAACATCCTATAAAGAGAATATTAGTTGATAGTGGAAGCTCGGCTGATATTATGACGTATGAGGCATTTGTTTGTATGAACTTGCTTTTGGATTCCCTTCATCCAGTGACGACGCCTCTCGTGGGTTTCACCGGAGATGCTGTGAAAGTTGAGGGAGAAGTAACTCTCCCCGTTACAGCTGGAACTTCACCCCGACAGAGCACGATCTTCATGAAGTTCCTGGTGGTAAGAGTTCCTCTGGCATACAACGCTATTCTTGGCAGGCCAGGTTTAAATCTGCTGGACGCCATTATCTCGATGAAGAGGTTGCTGGTCCGGTTTTACACTCGTCATGGGATCGGGGAAATACGGGGGGAAAGGAACCCGGTGCCCCTCTGCTACCACACGACCCCTAGCCCTCAGTCGACGATCCCCTTGCCGACTTCTGAATTGACAGACTCGAGAGAGGCCGAGAAGAGGGGAGAACCAGTGGGACATCTATTGACTTTCCCCTTGGGAGAGGACCCGACGAGAACCGTCCAAATCGGGGCCTCTCTCCCCGAGGAGGAGAGGAGCCGGCTCCTCGGTTTCCTTTGAGCCAACGCTGATATTTTTGCATGGTCGCCGACCGATATGCCAGGTATACCAGCCGAAATAATCACTCACAAACTTAACATTAAGTCCAATTGTAGGGCGGTCCGATAAAAGAAGAGAAGCTTTGCCTCCGAGCGCCAGAAAGTCATCTACGAGGAAGTCCGCAAACTGATCGCCACCGGCCACATTCGGAAGGTCCATTACCCTGACTGGTTGGCTAATGTGGTGATAGTGCGGAAAGCCAATGGAAGCTGGAGGATGTGTGTTGATTTCATTGACCTCAACAAAGCCTGCCCCAAGGACAGCTTTCCGCTCTCCAGGATCGACCATTTAGTGGATGCTACCTCCGGTCACGAGACTCTCAGTTTCATGGATGCCTTCTTGGGGTACAACCAAATTAGAATGGAGCCCTCAGATGAAGAGGCCACTTCCTTCCTGACCAAGAAGGGGATCTACTGCTACAAAGTCATGCCTTTCGGGTTAAAAAATGCCGGAGCTACATATCAGAGGTTGATGAACAAGGTCTTTGAAAGTCAGATCAGGCGCAACATGGAAGTATATGTAGACAACATGCTGACCAAAAGCATCCGAGCTAGCGACCATCTATCTGACCTGATGGAGACCTTTAGCAATCTTCGTCGGTTCCAGATAAGGCTGAATCCCCGGAAGTGTGTCTTCAGAGTCGCAGCGGGCAAATTCCTGGGATTCATGGTGACACAACGAGGGATAGAGGCGAACCCGAACAAGATCCAAGCTATCCTAGATATGAGGCCGTCGATGAATAAAAAGGAAATCCAGCGCCTGACCGGAAGGCTGGCAGCTCTGAGTCGTTTCCTATCCAGATCGGCTGAGCGGTGCCTTCCCTTCTTTAAGGCCTTGCGAAAAGTCAACACTTTCGAATGGACGGGTGACTGCCAAAGGGCCTTTGAAGAACTAAAGAACTTCTTATCTACTCCGCCACTACTATCGAAACCAGTGGAGGGAGAGAACCTCTTTTTGTACCTTGCCGTTTCCCAGGAGGCTGTCAGTTCTGTCCTCGTTCGGATAGACAATGAGGGATCGCAGAGGCCGATGTATTACACCAGTAAAGTGCTCCATGACGCTGAGACCAGGTACATCAAAACCAAAAAAATTATTTTTGCGCTAATAGTGTCGGCTCAATGTCTCAGGCCTTATTTCCAAGCCCACTCAATTGTGGTGCGGACGGACCAGCCCTTGAGGACGATCTTATCCTGCCCTGATACCTCCGGTCGGCTGGCGAAGTGGGCGCTCAAGTTGGGAGAATTCGACTTGACCTTCAAACCAAGGTCGGCTATGAAGTCCCAGGTCTTGGTGGATTTCCTGGTTGAATGCACTTGGACTGATGAGCAGACCAGGGGAGCTTCGACGAAGCCCCTGGAGGCGCCAACCATGGATACGAGGAGGGATTGGTTCCTTCATGTGGACGGGGCCTCAAACTCCCAAGGGAGCGGTGCCGGGATCATTCTCGCCAGTCCCGACAATGTAACGATTGAGTATGCCCTCTGTTTTCTCTTCCCCGCCACGAACAATCAAGCCGAGTATGAAGCCTTGCTGGCCGGGATGAGGCTTGCCAGAGAACTTAAAGTGGAGCATCTCAGAGCGTATACCGACTCCCAACTCGTCTCGGGGCAAATCACTAGGGAGTATGAGGCTCAGGATCCTATCATGTCCCGATACCTGGGCAAGGTCCAGTTGGAGTCCCTCCTCTTTGCTCGTTTCTGTGTCAGCTATATTCCTCAGGAAGAGAATGCCCGAGCCGATGCGTTGTCCCGCTTGGCCACCTTAGCCGACGAGGCCTTGGGGAGGACTTACGTGGAGCATTTGCTAGTTCCGAGCATCGAGACGGCAGAGGAGACTCTGCCAGTTGAGCCGGGGCCTTCTTGGATGGATGCCTATGTTCAATATCTCATCAATGGTGTCCTCCCCGATGACCCTTCCAAGGCCAAACTCCTCAAGTGGCGAGCTTCCAAATTTCTGTGATGGATGGACGCCTGTATCGGAGGTCCTTCTCGTATCCCCTCCTCAAGTGCGTCGGTCCTGCTGAGGCCGACTACATTCTCCGCGAGATTCATGAAGGCGCATGCGGGAACCATTTGGGGGCAGAGCACTAGCATATAAAGCCCTTCGTCAAGGCTATTATTGGCTCACCATGTGGGAAGACGCGGCCGAATTAGTGCAGAAATGTGACCGTTGCCAACGGCACGCCAACGTCCAGCGGCAGCCCACTTTCCACTTGAGTCCCATCTCTGCTCCATAGCCCTTCGCCCAATGGGGGATGGACATTTTGGGACCATTTCCCCCTGCCTCCGGTCAACGAAGGTTTTTGCTAGTCGCTATCGACCACTTCACCAAATGGGTAAAGGCCGAAGCTCTAGCCAAAATAACCGAAGCAAGAGTGAGAACCTTCTTCTGGAAGTCTATAATCTGTTATTTTGGACTTCCCAACACCCTCATCACAGACAATGGCCGACAGTTCGATAATGCCCCCTTCAGAGAATTTTGTAGCAAGTTAGGAATCAATCAGAGATTCACCTCCGTTAGATACCCACAGACCAATGGGACGACTGAGGTAACTAATCGTACTATTCTTCAGGGGCTTCGGACACGGCTCGATGACTTTAAAGGGAGGTGGGTGGAAGAACTTTCCCATGTCCTGTGGGCCTACCATACAACTCCAAGAACTTCCATCGGCGAAACCCCATTCAGTCTTGTTTTCGGATCCGAGGCCGTCATTCCAGTAGAAATCGGGGTTCCCAGTCCTCGAGTGGAAGCCTACGATGAGGAGGACAACCCCGCCCAACTGAGGACTAGTTTGGATCTCATCGAGGAGACGCGCGATCAAGCACGGATCAAGATGGCCGCTTATCGACAGAGAGTGGCAAGGTATTACAACGCTTGCGTTAGAGCCCGGATGTTCCGTCCCGGAGACTTGGTCCTCCGGAAGGCCGAAGTCTCGAGGCCAACGGAAGGAGGAAAATTATCACCTAATTGGGAGGGGTCCTATCGGGTCGTGGAGGCCCTTCACCGAGGAGCTTACCAACTCAAGGAACTCGACGGGAGGTCACTCCCTCAAACTTGAATTCCGACAACCTTCACCAGTGCTACCAGTGACGTGCCCAAGTGAATGTTTGTAGGTCTGGATACCCCACTCTTCAATTTTATTGAAACAAAAGTGCACTTCTTATGCATCACTTCGCATTGCCTCTCTGTCCTACGATAATATAGCCAAAGCCCGACCCCCGCGTCGGCGCCAAAGCTCGACCCCCGTGTCGGCACCAAAGCCCGACCCCCGCGTCGACGCCAAAGCCCGACCCCCACATCGGCACCAAAGCCCAACTCCCACGCCGGCACCAAGTCCCGACTTATGCGTCGGCACAGAATCCAAGTTCTGGTGTTATACCCTTTGGGGTTGAAAAGACCCTGAGCCTGGTCATAGCACCCTCAGGTCACCCTTCGGGGTTGAAAAGACCCTGAGCCTAGTCACAGCACCCTCAGGTCACCCTTCGGTGTTGAAAAGACCCTGAGCCTGGTCACAGCACCCTCAGGTCGCCCTTTGGGGTTGGAAGGACCCTGAGCCTGGTTGTGGCACCCTCGGGTCGCTCTTCGGAATTAGGAGGCTCCTTGGCACGATATCGGATCACTCCTGCAGTACCGCTCCCAACGCCTGTCGCGGAATGACACACGACACATGCCGGCAAGGCTACTTTATAAGGCCTCTCAACAAAATAACGCCGAAGGATCGGGATCACGAGACTGCCTGACTCGTCAGCAGCCTGACGTAGATGGTCAAGGATCAACGCACACCAATCCCAAAATGTCCCTAATTGAGCTATGAGTGACCCCGTTTTGGTCGGTTTGGTGTGGTTCTGCGCAATTCCTACAAACGCCAATAGATCACGATGGGCCAGTGGCTTGGGAAGCTAAGCCTCGATGACGTTGAAAAAAGGAAAGGGATCGATAATTCTAATACAAATGTCAAAAGGTATTTTCTTTTCATTGATTAACTGAGCTTTTACAAAATGCCAACCATAGTCGGACTTGAGTACATTGTTTAAAAAAAAAAAAAAGGGAGAAGAGAGCCAAGACCGCAGGCGGGAATTCAATTCTTTGCTAGGGCGGTGTCGACTGGGGGGGGCGGTATTGTCGGCCGGGGCGGAACCCTGGTTGACCTCTTCGTCCTCAAGGTCTCCTTCTTCAGCTCTAAGTCTTTAAGGCCTTCAAAACCCGAGACCCTCACTGCCTTGTCTCGGCAGTAATAAAAACCTTGAAGGTAGGCGCTGGCCCCCGCTTCAACCACCTCCTCGATAAAGACCAGAGAATTTTGGTAGCTCTCCACAGCTTTCTCCGCCGCTTCGGCCACCTCCTTGATGAAGACTTGAGAATTCCGGTAGCTCTCCACGGCTCTCTCTGCCGTTTTGGCCACCTTCTCCTCAGCAGCCCAAGCCACCGCTTCAGCCTCGGCTGACTTCTTATCGCAGCTTTCACTGCCTCCACGGCCTCGGCAGTTTTGATGTCAGCCAGGCGGGCCACTTCCTCAGCAATTTCAATCTTCTCCTCGGAAGATCTTAGCTCAGATTTCGCCACTTCGAGCTGGGCCTTGACATCGACCAATTCCACCTCGGCGGCCATCAACTTCCCCTCGGCTGTGAGAGCGCGCTCGAGGACTTTGCGCATCTGTTGCTGCGCTACTGTCGCCTCGACCTGCGCCTGAGATCGGACTATTTCGAGCCTCTCTGCCTCCCCAGCCTGAGTCAGCTTGAGAGCGTCTTATGCTTTCGTAGCCCGGTCCGGTACTCGAAAGCTTCCCGTCGGTAGCGATCAAGCCGACGCTCCCCACTGGTGACAAGGGCTTGGGTATGATTGAAGATATTTACCATCTGCACATCCAAGCTAATGTCAGTTACCCAAAGTAAACATATGGAAAACAAACAGGATTAGAATGTAAATGGCTGCTTACCCGGAGCATGGCCGTCTGGCAATCTTTGAAGAGGATTCGGGAGTTGGTCCGCATGATCTCCTCCCGAATAGCAGGAGTGGATGCCGCTGACAAGAGCTTCTCGGCGAGGTGGGGGTGATTCATAAGGGATGGCCACGAGGAAACCGATCCCATCCTGTCTCCTGTGGGCTCGGATGCAGCGATGCAGGCCTCGTAGCCGACAACAGCCTTCTGCCTCTTATCAACCGATGCCCCTTTACTGGCCTGAGGTTCTTCCCTCGGGGCCGGCCCAGTAGTCAATGGATTAGGGTGCTCAGTTGATGGATGATGTGATCCCTCGACTCCTCGAGCGGCGTACCCGCGATCCGGTCGATGGGCTCTACGGTGGCAGCGGTGTGGGAGATCGCCGCGGTGGCAGTGGAGTAGGAGACCGTCGTGGAGGCAGCGGCGATGATTGCACAGGAGATCGGCGGGGAGGGGGCGATGGAGTAGGAAGCTTGGGGACGTTCCGGGACGCAGGTGGCGATCGGGACCGAGGCCTTTTCCTCGATCCCTCGGCTCCATCACTTTGCCCTTTTCTCTTCTTAACAGCGGCCTTGTGAAAAGCCTCAGTCGAGATGGTGATCTTCATAGCTGCACGAAAACCAATGTGTTAAAAAAAAAGAGAGGGGGGAGAAGAAAGAGAAAGGGGATCGAAAGAAAAATGTTATCTTCAAAGAGACTCTCACCATCATCGGGAGCGATGCCAGTGTCGAAGGTTGTCCTCCGACAATAGCTCTCGATACGATGAGAGTTCAGTCGCCAGGAGAAGATTGAAGGCTTCTTGATCTCTCGGTACTACCAAGATGTTCTTGTTGGCCTCGGTATTGGGCGTGCCCCATTCCCTTCTTACCCCATCCACCTCGGCGAAGAAGAATCGAATTTCCACCCCTTGATGGACGAAGGGAGACCTAGCCTAAGGGCTCTACCCGGCCGGGGGCAAATAACCACCAGCTGGATTGAGCCCAAATGGTGTAGAGGCTGCGGAAGAGGGAAACATTACTCGGGAGGCCTTGAAGGCGGGTCAACACTAAGAAGGCACAAATGGCCCTGATTGAGTTGGGAACTAGTTGAGCCGGGACCAAATTATATCTATCGAGGAGATTGATGATGAAAGGGTGAAGAGGAAAACGAAGGCCGGCTTTCAAAAACTCCTCATAAAGGGCGACCCCCCGAGGGGGAGAGGTCACCCTATCACTGGACCTGGTGCGATCAGTCGCACCTCTTTGGGTATTCTATAGGCCGCCCTAAAGGTCGCAAGGTCGGCAGAAGTGACCGTAGAGGCGGTCCCCTCGGGGGAACCTCTGCTTGCCCTAGAAGACGAAGCTACCCTAGGGGGTGGAGTTACATCTACCGGCGGACTCCTAACAACCGGTTCCCTGGCCATAGCCCTACGGGTCGGAGAGACCTGGTTTGTAGAGGACTGAGAGGACGAATTAGAAGAAGATGACTGTGAAGGCATGGGAAACTAACCTGGACAGAGGAAGAAGAAGAAACTAGAGAAGCTCTCAGGCTGGAAGAAGAAGAAGCTCTGTGCAGTAGGTGAAATTGAAGCTAGGGCACATCGTCGCTATATATTTCTTATCGACATTTTCAAAATCATCTCGCCCGATGCGCCTGCCATGCGGATGCTATTCATTGAGAAGGACTCTGCGGCGACACTCCGGGCGCACGGTAGACGAGACCTCCAACCAATGAGAAAGTATTGGTGCCAGTGATTTGACGACTCAATGATGGTCGCCGATATTGCAGGGATTCGGACTACTTCCTAGCCTCGAGGCAAATCTGATGGTTAGGACGCGGAGATGATGATGCCCCACGATCCTATCGCCTTAAGGGAGCTGTCTTATCAAGGACACGTGTACGGACACCTTTCAACACGATATGGGGATCGGCCGCTAACGATTCGACGCCCCTTTCACTTAAACGGTGACACCAGCTCAGGGGCGGGGGGGGCATCTGATGTGGCTGATCAGGCCAAAGAACCCGCAAGATGTCAGGATCACGAGCCCTATGTCACGTGGTCTGGCGTTAATCCAATCCCTTGGCGTTGGGCTCACCACGGCCCATCTCGATCTCCGCATCATCCACGGCCCGCCAGGCCTTGGTGCCGGTTTCCGCATCGGCCACGGCTCCCTTCGGTCTCGGTGTCGGACTCGGCCCATCTCGATCTCTGTCGTCCGCGGCCCTCAGGCCTTGGTGCCGGTTTCGGCGTCAGCCACGGCCCCCTCCGGCCTCAGCGTCGGACTCGGCCCATCTCGATCTTCGAGTCGGCCGCGGCCCATCTAGGCCTTAGTGCTGGTTCCGGCATAGGCCATGGCTCGCTCCGGCCCCAACGTCAGCCCCGGCCCATCTCGATCTCCGCATCGGCCGTTGTCCCATCTCGGCCTTATTGTCGGATTCTATGTCGGTCTTGGCATCGGTCTCGGCATCAGCCTCAGCATCGGCCTCGGCGTCAGCCTTGGCGCCGGCCTTGGCGTCGGCTCCGTCGGCCTCGGTGTCGACCTCGGCGACGGCCATCCACGTCCAAGCTACGTGGCCCACTTCCCTTGAGAATGGCGGATTACTTCACCATGAACGTGTTCGACGACGTGTGCAATGAACGTGCCTCCCTTTGGCACCACTAACGACGGGCGTGGCCCCCTACGTTCAGTCCCATTACCCGACCTTTGCGGCACGTTGAAGACCGAAAATCAACAACTGTTCAAAAGGGACTCGACCATTATGAATGGATGGTAAAAGGGACTCCGAACATGTATATAAAGACCCCGACGTCCAACGAGGGAGGGGGACTCAATCTTTACCTTTTCATTAAAAAATCCCTGTTCTCCAGATCGCTGATTTGAGCGTCGGAGGGTTTCCGCTGGAACCACCGGTCCAGGACTTTTCTTGCAGGTTTCTGGATGAAGGAGACGGTCCCTATCATTCCTCTGAAGGCCGACGAAGCATTTCTGTCACTTGACGCTCCTCAAAAGTGATTTGACAGCAACACTATCTGACTCTAAAGTTTAAGTGTGAGTTAATTGGTAATCTACTGATCACCTTTCACGCAATCAAATCGATTCTAATATAATTGGTGACGCTTTAAGCTAATTTACTAATCTAACTAAGGGATGAAATCATGTGATCCTGAAAGTTTGAGTGCACACATTAATTAACAGCAGTTAAATTTAAGTTATAACTATTTCAAATTTTTTTATTTAATATAAATTTTTTTTTTAAGTATTCCAATAGTGTAAGTTGATATATATATATATATATATATATTATAACATTAAATAAGATACATCTTTAGAGTGAGATTCCAAGAGAAAAACACCCTTTGCCCTTGAGGAAAAGGATGCGGCGCAATGCCATGTACTTGGAGAAAAACTTTTCTCTTCACTTAATTTTTGAAAAGAATTTTCACTAGGAAACTCTTCAGAATTACTAGCTACAGGATTCCACAAGGCTTTATTATATTTTGAAAATGATTTACTATAAATACGTTAACAAACTCATTTTAAGTGAAGGTAAATATCATCCTTAACATATATAAGAAGAAAATAAGGCTGATCCATAAATCACCAAATCTCAAAGCATCAATCAGTCTCTTTAGCCGTTGATCCTCTAATAAACAATATTCGAATCTCATCGGCCTCGTAATGAACCTAATTCGAATCGGAGTCAAATGATTTCGATCTTCCCACTTTTCAAGACATGTTCGAGGAATCAGGTGAGCAATCCGTCAATATTCGAACAGTCTATAAATACCTTTCAAAAGAACTTTTAAGATATGCTTATTCTTTTATTGAAAAAAACTTCATTGAAGCTTGAACAGAGCTTCTAGCTCAAGAAGAGATCATCTTTCTATTAGAGTCTTCTTCTAATATCTGCTTACTGTGAATCTTCATTGACTTGAGCGTCGAAGGGTCTTCCGCAGAGGGCCACCCCAACGCTTGCTGCATGAAAACTGTCGTGCAGGTCCACCTAAACAAAAGATCGGCGTCCGAATCCGAATATATATTTCTCAAATTTTTTTGATTGCTTCCCATTTATTCCTTTACCTGTCCGATAAGACAAGCGCACGTAGTTCATCGAATCGGAGTCTCTTAACGACAATTTCTCGAAGCCAATCCAAGATTCAGGCCTGACCTCCCCCCAGAAATTATCAACAACGCATGGCCAACCCAACCAACTAATATTCTATCTATCTCCTGTGGATGCAACAAAGGACTAGACCTTGCTGTCAGCTATGAAAGAATGCCGGCCCACACCTTCTGGGCCTTCCACAGTGGCAGTGTAGCCAGGTCAAACGACATGCATCTTAACGCGTCTCTGCCTTATTTTTATTACAAAGTTAACAAGTCTCCAAATGGCAGCTCAAAAACACTTGGGACCAGAGCTAAATGTCAAGCCATCATTGTGAGGGAAATTGTTTGCAAGAAAAGGAGGTCGGCATCATTATTATTCATTCTAATGTTGCAAGATGGCATATCGTTCATTCCTTGTTCCTCCTGTTGATTGAGACCCCAGCTGGGCCCCTGAGGCTAAGAAGTCAATGGCCCTCGAACAGTGTGTGGAAGAAAAAAAAAAAAAAAA